>JAHRHJ020001952.1:0-327718 GCA_019776745.2 Taxus chinensis | reverse complement strand
TGGGAGGATGCTACTTCATTACGGGTTCAGTTTCCACATTTTTTCAAGTGAATTTTAGGAGGAAGTCAAGGCTAAGGGGAGGGGGATGTAGTGCCCACTTCCCTTTGACACCTTTTGATGCTTATTATGATACAGTTGATCACATTATGGACATTATTATGTTCTGATTTAGTATGATCTTAGACATTTGATCATGGATTATTGTTGATCTTAATTTGGTTATGATGTATGATGATTATTAGAGACACTCATATGTGGATGATGATATACTATTTTATATGGATGTTTTATGGATGTTGTTCAGACATGTGATTTTGGATATTTTGTAATGATGATATAGTTGTTGGGATGAACTGTATGTTATAATGTCAAACTTCATTGATGTTGTTGTGATTTACATACTTAGATGATTTTGTGATCTTATTTGTATCATATTGGATATTCTGATATGACCACAAGGCCGAAGGAGGTATTTGTGTTTTGTAGGATTAAAATATATCAACAAACATCGGGGGATTGGAGACAAACCACAATGGAATTCTAGGTGAATTCGACAAGGTCACCATGGCAGCTTGTTTTGTGTATGTATGTTGTTTTGTTAGGGATTCCCATGGGAGGGATCACCTTTACATGTGACCATGGGTATTATGTATTTTATTGATGTGGTTAATTTTTATTATTGTTGTATGTATTTTATTAATGATGTGTTCCCTTTATTTTAATTAATTAAAATGTGATAGATTAATGTGAGAAACCATATGGTTAAAATTTGTTGGTCCGAAAATCTGTCATGTGGACAGATCTATGGATAGACGAGCCAACAGTGTTGCAGGGCCAACAGTTTTTGGCGACTCCGCTGGGGAACGGATAGATCTGTCAGATCTATGGTGGTGGTATAATATAAAATCAGAAAAATATAAGAAAATCACTTCCTGTTTGCAAATCTGCACTTTTTGTTGAAAATCCAAAAAATTTGCAAAAGTGCCTAAAACTGAAAATTTTCTTCTGAGATCCGTAGATCGGGCATAGTTACAGATCTTTAGTTCACTGAGTTTTTATCAAAATTAACATTTTTTCGTAGATCTGAATTTTTGACTATTTTCCAAAAAGTTCAAAACCCTCTGAAAAATTAAAAAATCAGATCTGAAAATCAGCCTGCTATTCTTCCCTGCCATCTTATCCTCGCTGTTATTTGTCATTAACCGCAATCGATTTTTCGAAGAGGATAGTATTTAAATATTCAGAAAAGTATTTGCTGCTGGTTTTTGTTAGAAAAACCAGAAAATCAGCAAGTACACCCAAAAATAAAGTTTAAATCTGCGCCATAATATCGCAGATCTGAAAGGTACGCTGGCAAGTGAAACTTTTACGCACAACAGGAGAGCCCGTGGAGAAGTTGATCCTACTTTTGATCTACTTCAAAGGCACAATTTCAACATAACACCGACACGTTTTTCAATGCTAAGCTCGGCTAGCCGGTCATCCAGGAGTGTCTCACCTCCACAAAGAAAAAGTCTTTTGCAAGGAACACCTACATCCCTTTGTAGTGCCTTACTGCTCAGTGGAACCACCCTCCTAGCTCGTGTGCTTTTTCCAGCCTTTCAAATGGCAGTACCATGGGGAAATGCTATGGGTCCTCTCGCATTACCACATCCAGTTCACGCGCTCCCTCACGGAAATAGAAAGAATTTTCCCAAATTCGACGGGAGCGGAAATCAAAGCATGGATTCCCACATATCTGCTTTCATTATGTCATGCAGTATTTTGGACGTGACTCACGAAGATGTGTCGGTTCGCCTTTTTCTGGAAACTCTACAAGGGCCCGCAGCCGAATGGTTTCAGCATTTGCCAGCCGGATCTATCACCAGTTGGGCCACCTTGCGGGATGCTGTCGAAGACAGATACAAGCCTTCAGAGGATGCATTTGCATTGTTATCACGAATCACTCACCTGAAGAAGGAGGCAAATGAGACCATGCGCGATTTTATCACCCGGTTCAATGCATTAATCAACCGTGTCCCTACTGCCATGCTTCCAACACCAGAGAATCAAAAGTGTTTCTTCGTGAACGCCATGAGCTCAAAAGTCAGCTTCTTGCTCCTTCAAGAGCGAGTAGCTACTCTACCTCTCGCTCAGGCTGCTGCCATCCAGATAGAAGACAATTTGATAATATCTGGTGAGTTGAGAAAGGAATCATCAAAGTCCAAATCTTCAGATCCCTCGCCTGCTACTTCGTCTGATCCGGCATTCCAAAAGATGGTGAATGATCTGCTTGCATTGAAAAAGCAGTTGGCCCAGGCTCCTAGTTCCTCATACCGAGACATTCCACGAAGGAGTTTTGTTCCCAACAATGTTTCACAAAGACCGCGTCTACCTGCAACTGCTCCACGGTTGGCGCTTGAAGCTCCTCCGGTCAATGCTTTGGCCAAAATTGAAGAGGAAGAGCAGTATTATGAAGAATCTTCGCCTCAAGACGAAGATGATCAAGATGTCGGTGAGCCGACTGGCGACTCCACTATTGGATACATGGAATTTGATGAGGATGAATCTGATGAAGAAGAGAGTACTCAGGGCTATGCAAGCGGACAATCCTATGTTGTTTTTACCCGCTCGCAAGGAAAGGAAGCGGAAGTTGCTGCCCATGTGTAGAAGGAGAAGGTCGTGTCAAACGTGCCTCCAACCATTGTTAGAAGAGGTAATCCTCTTCCTACTCAATTCCCTGTTAAGTCTTTTGCAAAGAAGTCTTTTCCGCCCATCTCTCCTCCGAATCAGCCCCCTCATATTCCTATCAAGATCAGTAACCCTGTTCCACCATCGCGAAGTGAAGGACTCATTCCCTCACCAACGCAACCCTTGGCCGCATTCGATATAATAGATCATGCAAAAAAGACCAAGATCCAAATGTCTGAAGCTGAGTATCTTCAGTCAAATCCCGAACAGCTTGTAAGATTAACTAAATATATTCAGAGTCAAGCTATTACATCTAAACAGGTTTCCCCAAAATGAATCCTTTCCACTCCCCCTGAATCCCACATAAATGTTTCTTCAACATCTGCATCAGGCAAGATAGAACCTTTCTATCTCTCTCTCCTAATCAACGGCCATAAGTTGAGCAACTGTATAATTGATTCCGAAGCTTCTGACAACGTTATGCCGGTGAAAGTCGCCCATGCTTTGGGCCTCACTCTTACCAAACCTTTCGGTAGATGTTATTCATTGGAAACAAAGCAAGTGCCATTGATTGGCCAAATCAAAGACGCGCAATTTGCGTTCGCAGCATTCCCTGAAAAGAGGGTAAAGATGACCGTTCTCATCGCTGACATTCCAGCAGCCTATGGAATTTTGCTGAGAAGGATTTTTTGCAGGGAAGTTGGCAGAGAAATTCACATGGACTGGTCTAAAGCTAGAATTCCAGTCAAAGGCGTAATGCAAACTTTAGAGCCGGAATCCCAAAAGAAGTACTTGGTCACTAGCTCTGAAGATCCCAAAGCTCAAATCCTTTTTGAATCATTAGGGTTGGGGAACTACTTCTTTTCTACCGAGACAGGTACAAAGGGCATTTTTGTTCAAGAAAAGGACCTTAATGAGATCTGGACCTTTCAATTTGATGGCAGCTGCGCGACTAGTGGATGTGGCACTGGAGTTGTGCTGATATCTCCCGAAGAGGAGGTGATTCCTCTCTCTTTCAAATTGCAGTTTTTCAACACTAACAATACTGCTGAGTATGAGTCTCTCTTACTTGGTATGCAAGCCGCAAAGGAAAGAGGAATAAAAAATCTAAAAGTACAAGGTGATGCCGAGCTAGTTGTAAATCAGGTCAAAAGGATTTACCAAGTGAAAAATGAAAGGCTCAGGCACTACCGCAACACAGTATGGGACAACATCGAAGAATTTGATGCTTTTTCAATAGGAGCAATTCCAAGAGCTCAAAATGACATGGCCGATTCATTGGCCGTTTCAACATCTCTCATGCTCCCACACCCGGGTTTGAAAACAAACAAATACACCATTGAGGTGGTTTTCCGCCCGAGCGTACCAAACAACTCTCAGCATTGGCAAGTATTCAACGATGATAATCAACTCATTGCCTTTCTGGAAAAATCAGAAAATTTTGACGAGTTGTATTTCGAAGGATCCACCTCTACATGTCGTGAATCAATCAACAGTCAAAACCACGAAAGAAAGGAGAACGACGGCATATGTCAACTCAAAGGGAATAAAATTCCAAAGGGCCTGGTTTCTCTGGAGCGCCTGTTTGACAGGCATGACCGTTTTGTGAAAAAGAAGAGGCGAGATGATCTTGACTCATCTCCAGAGACAGAACTAGTCAATATAGGTTCGGAGGCACACCCGCGATTTGTAAACATTGGCAAATGTTGCACACCTGAAGAGAAGCGGAAATTTGTCAAGTTGCTGAAGAAATATATGGATGTATTGGCATGGTCCTATGCCGATTTAAAGTCCTTCAAGCCAAAGGACGTTCAGCACGATATTCCCTTGAAAGACGATGTCAAAGCCTTCTGTCAGAAGCAAAGGCACTATAATCTGAAGATTTTGGGCACCATCCAGGCCAAAATTCAGAAGATGCTAGACGCAAGAATCATCTTCCCTATCCATCACAGCACTTGGGTATCCAATATTGTGCCAGTGCGCAAGAAGAACGGTGAGATACACATATGCGTAGACTTTCAAAACTTGAATCAAGCTTCGCTGAAAGACAACTACCCTCTTCCGATAATGGATCAAGTTCTGCAAGCAGTAACTGGATCAGAAATGTTGTCTATGCTTGATGGTTTTTCAGGCTACAATTAGATTGAAGTCTCGCGTGAAGATCAATTCAAAACAGCATTCACTACTCCCTAGGGTACATTTGCCTACAGCAGGATGCCTTTTGGCCTGACTAATGCTGGTGCTACTTTTCAACGGGCCATGGACTTCGCATTTAAAGGTATGATGGGAAAAGTCATTGTAGTTTATCTAGATGACTTAACCGTGTTCTCTAAACAATGAAGTGATCATTGTGATCACTTAGAGCAAGTACTGGCCAGGTGCCGAGAACATGGAATTTCCCTAAATCCCAAAAAGTCTATTTTTGGAGTTACGGAAGGGAAGTTGCTAGGGCATGTGGTTAGCAAAGAAGGAACGAGGATAGATATTGAAAGGGTTAAGGCTATTCAGAGCCTTACTCTACCTACAAGAAAGACTGGTGTTCATTCTTTCTTCGGAAAGGTGAACTTTCTCAGGTGTTTTGTTCCTGATTTTGCTGAAAAGACCCGCCACATACTGAACATGATGAAAGGATCACCCACTTTCAGATGGAGTGAAGAAGGAAAAAGATCATTTGAAGAAATAAAAACTTCTCTTGCCCATGCACTGGTCCTGGTATGTCCGGATTTCTCCAAGAACTTCATTATGTATAGTTACGCCTCCGAACATACTGTGTCTGCAATCCTAATGCAAAAGAACTCGGAGCATATTGAATCTCCAATCGCATTCATGAGTTCTCCTCTCAAGCCTCATGAACTGAAAATGACTCAGCTGGAAAAGCATGCCTTTGCCGTTGTCAAAGCAGTGAAGAATTTCAGGTATTACATTCTGAACTCGCATACGGTAGTGCTGGTCCCTG
Source organism: Taxus chinensis (assembly GCA_019776745.2). Classification (NCBI taxonomy): domain Eukaryota; kingdom Viridiplantae; phylum Streptophyta; class Pinopsida; order Cupressales; family Taxaceae; genus Taxus; species Taxus chinensis. Next base: position 322,092 of record JAHRHJ020001952.1, on the reverse strand, counting down.
ACACGGCGGTGAAATCAATTCTAACTCAGCAGGAGTTAGGAAGTTTGAGAGGGAATTGGATCGCAAAAGTCCAGGAATATGACCTGGATATTAAACCAACCAAGCTGGTAAGGGGTAAAGGCCTGTGTCAGCTAATGGCTGAAAATGAAAATTTAGAAGGTCCTAAAGGAAAAGAGGATTGTGCAAACGAAGAGAAAAGCCCTCTAGAGGAGCCTGATTCTCTGCCTCTAGTTCTGTTTGTTGCAACTAGTGACGAGTGGTACTCCGACATTGCTTTCTTCCTTACCTACGGCGAATGCCCAATGCACCTAACTACAAAGGAGAAGCACACTATAAAGCTCAGAGCAGCTAAATATGTCATCTGGGATGACGGTTTTTATAAGCACGGGATAGACAGTGTCTTCTTGCGATGTGTTGACAAGCCCCAACAAGTAAAACTGCTGGAAAGTTTTCACAATTCATCCTGTGGAGGCCATTTTTCTTCTTCCGTAACAGCACACAAGATCATTCGAGCCAGGTACTATTGGCCGACGCTCTTTCAAGATGCGGCTACCTGGGTGGCAAAGTGTGAACCCTGTCAGCAATTCGTCGGCAGGCCCAAGTTGGCTGCCCTTCCCCTAAGGCCAGTCATCATCAATGAACCATTCAGGCAATGGGGAATTGATTTTATTGGTGCACTCAATCCTCAATCGAGTGCTGGACATAGCTATGTCCTTACAGCAACTGGATTACTTCACCAAGTGGGTGGAAGCCATACCTGTCAAGCATGCCACTTCTGAGGTGGTTTGCAGTTTTATCAAAGAAAATATCATTGTCAGGTTCGGCGTTCCAAACAAAATCGTTGCTGATAATGCTTCTAACTTCTCCTCACGGGAAGTTATTAGTTTTTGCTATGAATATGGAATAACTTTAGCACACGCCTCAGATTATTACCCTCAGGGAAATGGTTAGGCGGAATCCAGTAATAAGAACTTGGTGACCATTATACGGAAATTAGTAGATGAGAATCAGCGGATGTGGCACAAGTCTTTGTACGATGCTTTGTGGGCGGATTGCATTACCCCCAAGAGATCTCTCGGCATGTCACCTTTTCAAGTGTTATATGGCACTGATGCCGAACTTCCCATTTCTGCTGAACTTCCTGCTCTACGTTTGGCACGAGTAATTGAAGATGAAACTTTCCAGAATTCTCTAGAAAAGAGAATTATGTATCTAGCGGAACTTGAAGAAAAGAGAGTGAAGAGTGGTCGATAGGATCACTGAACATCAGAATCAAGTAAAGAGGCTTTTTGATAAGAAAGCCAAGCAGAGAGATTTTCAAGTGGGAGATCTTGTCCTTCTTATGGGACAAGCGAAGAGAGCCAAAGGGCATGCACGGAAAATTTGATTCCCTATGGAGAGGGCCCTTCAAAATCAAGCAACTCAATAGAGAGAATAGTTTCTATCTCTCGTATCTGGATGGAGCTGAACTCCCGCTTCCCTATAGCGGGCAACATCTCAAGATCTTCAGGAAGTAGAGCTTGCTCTCTTCTTTGTACAGTTTATTTTCGTTGTGTGTTTGCTTTCGTCGTCGTGTTTGCTTTCGATTTGTTCGTGTGTTTCCTTTCATTCTCCCTCTGGTCCCCCTTGTTTTTGACTCTGTTACCCAATGGATAGGCACATGTGATCTGGGATTCTCTACCCCTGAGTTTACTCAAGGATAGTCCCCAGGAGGAGCCAGCTGTTATCCCGTAAAATTGACAAGGGCAATTTTACTGATAACCATACCGAGAATTTTTGTCTTGATCCCTCGATAGGGATCCCTCGCGTTCGAAACGATTTAAAATTCCTTCTCAGGAAATCTAGCTTTCGAACTTAGTCTTTTTGAGCCTTTTTGGCTGGGCGCATGGATTTTCACTGTAACACCACATTTTGGTGCGCCCCTTCAAAAAGCCTTTGGCGCATGGTTTCCCATGTCAACACGTCTTTTGGTGCGCCAAAGCATGTTAAGCCTTATTTGCGTGCGCCGAGGCGCATGCGCCTCGATGTTGACATATCATTTGTCGCGCCTCTTTTCCATGCGCTAAAAGGCGCATGTGCTTTCCTTGTTACACCGCGTTTTGGTGCGCCCAAGGGCGCACAATAATTCATGTCGACAACACGTTTGATGCGCCAAGGTCGCACCCATTCTCCTGTTGTCAGTTACTTCCATGCGCCAAAGGGCGCATGCTTTCCTCTGTCGACAGTCGTTTTCGCGCGCCTTTTCAAAAGTGGGTGGCGCATTTATGACAAAGTTTTGTTATATATAACAGTGCGCGCCATGTCATTTTCATTGTTCTTTTTTCAAAGCACGTGATTGCTCTGGGTGTGTCAGCCCCTGCTCTGTCACTTTCATCGTATTGTGGACCCGCTCAGGAACTTTCGCTATATTTTTAAGGTAAGAGGTTCTTCCCCTTCCCTGTTTTACGTTTTCAGTTCCTTGGGTTTGTTTTTGTCCAGTTTTGGTGTGTGTGCCAGCTTGCTGGCCGGTTTTCATCGTGGTTCGATGTGTTTGAGCTTTTTTCCCCCCCCCGTGCTGTCCTGTTCATTATCTTCTGTTATTCTTCCTCTCCCTCCCTTTTTCCGGATTTGCTGGAAAAGGGGTCGTTTTATAGCTGACTTGGTCTGTTTACAAGTTTTTGTAAAACCTTACTTGTCCAAGTAAATTTTGAAGAGGAAGAGAAAGAGGGAAAGAGGTTTGAGAACTTATTTCACAAGGCGCACCGGCGCGCCTTGTAAACAATCTAAATCACGCGCCCCATGGCGCACCCTGCCATCCTGCTGCAGTCAAGAATCATGCGCCCCTAAGCGCACCCTTTCGGCCTGTAACGCGCTCAAAACCCGCGCCTTCTTATATCCCTTTGGCGCATCTTTTACCCCTGTTGCATCCCTCTTCTATGCGCTAAAGGGCGCGCCCAGCTTCCATGCAAAGCGAGAGATATCTGCGCAAGCGTAAAGCCTCCAAGGCGCGGGCGCACCTTCCGTTGCAAGTACATGATGTTGTGTCGCTCCCCCATGCGCCGCGCCATATACCTTTGGCGCGCCTTTTTTCCATGTCGCACAATCTGCCCATGCGCCAAAGGGCGCACCAAACCTCAATGTAACATGCATTTCCTGTGCGCCATTCTATAAAATGCAGTCTGCTTCATCCATGCGCCATGCGCCTTTGGCGCCAATTTTATCTCTGTTACGTCCTTTTCCTGTGCGCCTTGTCTATTCAGCCTGTTATATACATTTTCCATGCGCCCTGCACCCCGAGCCTTAAAAATTCTAACTCTTTCTTCTGCTAGCGTTCCCATTGAAAATCAAATGACTAATTCAAGCTTCTTGGATTGGGTTTCACTCCTCCTACGTGCAGATCATCAGATAAGCCTTGAAGAACACATGTCTACCTCAAGCAAGAGACCCGCCAAACCAAGAGGAAAAGCTAAGCTAACAGAGGAAGAAATGAAGTATAAGTACCAAAGGGTTAGAATGCCCGAATCTCAGGCGGAATGCAATATGGATGTCAGAGATTCTGAACTGGGCCACATTGACATGGACGAATTCTGGGTGAGAACTCAGAAAGTATCAAGAAGCCCCTGGATGGATAAATTGATGGGTAGTGCTCTACATTTCGCCGGTGGGATTCCAGTCAGCGCTATTAATAATGAGTTCATAATGGTGGTTGCCCAATCTTACAACAAGGACACCAGGTGTGTCGAAAATAGTAAGGGGGAAGTGGTCATTGACCTCACCGCTCGCCATTTTGAAAAGATTCTTGGCATCCCTCATCACCGAAGCTTCGTGGCCGTTACCCAAGAAGAATGTATCAAGACTTGGGAGGACAATGAGGACCTATGCATGCAGTTAATGAATGAAGTCTACCTCAAAAATAAGAAGGTAGTGACCCGGTGGCCCCAGACTATCCACCGAAGCGACTTCTCCGAAGAACTCAGTGACACCATCACTTTCCTGAGCAGAGTCTTCGGGCTTTCAGACGCCCACTACTTCCATAAATGGATGCTGCGGTACCTGGAGACGATGAACAAAAATTTGCCCGATCAGCGCTTCTGCTGGGGGGAAATAATAAGCAGCGCCATTTCTGAGCAGCTACAACAGTTTGCCACAACAGGAGTGTTTCATATGAACTCCTACGTAGTGTATGCTGCAGCGTCTGAAAGGGACTATCCAGGGCTGCACCGAAGTGGAACTTGGCCTCAGGCCAAGATATATGAATACTACCCAGAGCTGAAGCTGGAGAATAGCATCCAACACTTTTCAAAAATCAATGATGCTTTCTTCTACCATATTATATGCATGCTGCGACCAAAGTTGACTCATGGCCGCACAATTAAGAATACTGTTTCTGCTGTGGAAAAGTGGGGGGCCTTGTTCACCCAATTTCCCACATTCACCTATCTGAGGGCGGTTAACTTCTTGGGCGAGCCCACTAGGTTGCCAAGGTATGCTGGACCAAAGCTGGTTCTATTGGAATTGTCAAGGCAGCTGGTCACATATCATGAGAAGTGCCAGAAGAGAAAGAAGGGTGGAACTCCTTTCCCCCTCACAGTAGGCCGATACACTTGTTCCAGCTATCACAAGGCGAAGGAGATGTTTGCCGAGCTAGAATTGCTCAATCTAAAGCATGATTTCCCGGCAAGGCCTACATTCGACCCAAGAAGCTGCTTGCCAAGGGCTAAGCTTGATCCTATCCATGTCCCTCAAATTGAGGACATTTACATTGACGTCATCCATGAGGTGGCACTCAGGAGACTGGATCACTCCCGCTTAGCATTGGCAGAAATTATTCATTATGGAGTGGCCATCGTCCCCAAAGGCTTCCAAACTTCGGAAGATGAAGTAGACAAGGTGTATAATAACACAGATGGAGACAATTGGCCCTTCCCGGCCATTGATAGAAGCAAGGCTCCTCAGACAATTGAGGAGAGGGTCAAAGAAACCATGCGGAGAACGGAGCTCTGGTGCCGTATGAATGGATTGATCTACCTCGGCGTAGATTTTATAACTTCTCCATTGGGTAATGCGCCTCCAAGATCAAAGAAGCAGCTAAAAGGCAAGGGTGCAATAGGTGAATCAAGCACCAGTCAGGAGGAAGCCCCTGAAAGTCCTCTTCCCTCGGAGCCTGAACAAGTCATAACTTTGGAAGAGGAGTTCATGGAGGATGTTCCCGAAGGCCCATCCACTCAGGATGTCGGCGTTGCTACAACTACGGAGGTTCCTTCTGTCCCTTCTTCTTCTCTTCCTCCCCTTCCTCAGGTGTCAGCAACCACTCCTTTGGTTGTGTCCTCTCCCCCTTCTTCTACCCTTTCCCCTGCCTCTTCATCCATCTTCTCCTCTCTTGCTGATTTGTCTCCTTCCATTTCTTCTCTCCTTTCCGGGCTCCCTTCCCTTCCTTTGTCTTCTGCAGCCCCGGTTTCCCTTCCTCCCGTGGACACTTCCTCGGCTATTCTTTCAATGCCACCGCCGCGTGTCTCCACGTTCTTCCCCTCTTCTACCGTTGCTGCCTCCCCCTCTGTCTCTGGTCCTTCTTCAATAGGACCAGCTTGGATCTCTCAGCAGCTGAGCCAGCCAAAGAGGAAAGTCCCCATCGCTCCGATGGACTTTTCAATTATTCCGGCTAAAGGAGCAAAGAAGCACAAGCCGGTTACACGCTTCTCAAAGAGCGCTGCAGGTGAGAGAGTCCTGGAAATAGCTTACCCCGATCCCACCAAAGAGAAAGAAGATCTGTCTCCAGCAGATTTCACAGTGACCCAAGTCACGATGGGGACGTCCTCTGAAAGTCTCCAGGGGGAAGCTCGTTCCGCGATTGATGCACTTTGTGAAAAGCTTCAAGAAGCTAAAGAAGAGAAAAGGCTGCTGAAAGAACAGAATAAATACCTGCTTCAGGCCTTACAGAAGATGGGAAGTGCACCTCCCACAACTGCCGCCGAGACTCCTGAGCTGCTCAGTCAGGACAAGATCAATGAATATTCAAAGATCGGTGAGCAGGGCATGGCTGTTTCTGCTTGGAGAAGCCAGATTCTCAAAGATAGCGAAAAGGTAATCGCCGAATATATCAACTTATCTCTGAACATTGAAAAGGCGAATAAGGAGCTCCAAGCATTAGCAGTCCCGATATCAGAAGAGTTAGAAAACGCTAGACTCCAACACGAGGCCTTCCAACAGATGTTCGACTGTTCAGTCGAAGATTTGGTCAAATTCGGAGTATTCGGTCACCCAAGGACCCTCAACAAGACTATGTCCACTTTGGACTATCGGATAGATCAGCTCGAGTTTGTGTTAGAAAAAATAGATAAGGTGAAGGAAGAGGCCCTGGATGCGATGTATCAAATGGAGAAAATTGTTTTATCCATGAATCCAGGGTTGCTCACTCCTTCCCTCACCTTAAGAACGGCTGATGATACTATCCGGGTTTTCAAGGAGTTAGCTTCTCAAGGAACAGGGCCGGAAGTCACGTTTGATACCGAATCCATCAATAACCTGCTAGCTTGCAGGGACTTCATCGGTTTCCTGATTGAGGCGGTGAAAGATTATTCCAAACTTCCCGAAAAGCTTGTAGAAGAGCGGGAAACTTGCGAAGTAATCAGTGATCGGCACAAGGATCCATCACAGGATCAGTTCGGGTCAATGATCAACAAGTTCTTGGAATACCGCGCTCAGTTCCACATCTCATCTCCTGAGCAGCATCAGAAGCAGGCGACCCCTTTTCGGCCGCAGGACGATGATGATGACTAGCTTCTTCTTCTTCCTCTTCTTCTTCTTCCTCTCGCTATTCTCCGACTTTCTTTTCGCAATATCTCAAGTATGTTGGTGCCAACGATGACATCATCCATGTTGCATCATGGGATGATGTCATCCACTCAAAAATGTAAAAGTCAACATGACTTTAGATATTTTGTAAATATCTTGTAGATAAGTGGTTGGCTCCTTTTTGTCTTCTCTCTCTCTCTCATCTTCTATAAATACAAGGATACTTGTGGTATTCGCAGGTGAACATTTTTCAGATAGAAATAGAAGTGAAGAGAGAAAGACGTTGAGCTTTCTTGTAACAGAAAAGAACAGTAATACAATTATTCAGACTTTGTGCTCAATAGCTGTGTTATGCATTAGATCTTTCTTACGTTAGATCTGTATGTGTTTAATCTGTTGAATTCATATCTACTTTTCCGTCATTTGTTTACCAGTATTGCTTTGTTTATTTATGCAAGTAGGTTTGGCTCTGTTTACTACCAAACTAAAAGCATAGATCTTCTGACCCTTCTGCTCTGGAATTCATTTCTTTTCTTCCTTCGGATCTGATCTTTCTCTTTTCCCTCTTTCATTCCTTTCTCTTCGCAGCCTAGAACACTCTACTGGGATGAGATCCCAACCCCCCGAAGGCAGAATCTGTGAGACTTGCATAGGTTCCTGCTAGTAGAAGTAGCAATAAACCAGTTTCGCTTTGCTGTCTCAAAGAGGGGCTAAGCCCTGCACACTGTTGGCTCGTCTATCCATAGATCTGTCCACGCGACAGATTTTCGGACCAACAAGACTATTACAATTTTATTGGCAAAGTTTATGGTGACACACCATAAGACTAATCCTTATCACCCCAGGCTAATAACACTGCTAAATGTTTCAACAAAATATTGGGACAGACATTAAGAAAGATATATGACGTTGGAAGAAAGGATTGGGATGAAAAGGTATAATCCATTCTTTAGGCATACTAAACAACCTATAAACGATTGAACAATGTAATGAAATTACTTGTATAATTCAGATTATGAGCAGAAATAGAACACCAAATAACACAATATTTCAGAATAATGATCTCAATATGCAATTAGAATAGCTTCGCCACTTCGAGGGGGCAACCTCCAAACCATATAATAAGACTCAAATGCTCAAATGATGATCAACTACTACCTACTAACCCCTATATATACTATTCCTATGCTATGGCCAACACCAAGGCCGACCCACTAATGAAAATATAACATATATGAAAGAGATACATAATGATAAGAAGTTATGATAGCCACAAGTCGGCTATATACATCCAATATAAGATATATGATTAAGGGCGTAGCATGCCCCTCCCCTTCGAAGCAACATTGTCCCCAATGTTGAGAAGATCTGGATGCTGCTGCAGGAAATTTGCATCCTCCCAAGTTGCGTCTTCATTGTCTAGATTTTTCCACTTGATCAAATACTCAGTGATGACCCTTGTCCTCAATCGCTTAGTGCGTGTCTGAAGGATGCATTCTGGTTCCAGGATGATTCTACCCTCTTCATCAAGCTCGGGTAACACTGTCTGGGTTGATATTGTTTGTCCAATTACCTTCTTTAGGCAAGATACATGGAAGACTGGATGAATTCGAGTAGCCAGAGGAAGTTCTAAGTTTGTATGCTACATTGCCAATCTTCTGTAACACTTGATAAGGACCATAATACTTAGGTGAAAGCTTGTTATCCTTTTTTCTGTTGTTTTAAGGACATTTGCTTATATGGTTGTAAATGCAAAAAAACCCAATCACCGACTTCAAAATGTCTTTCACTGCGATGTTGGTCTACCTGCTGCTTCATGCGGTTTTGTGACATGGCCAAATTCTCCCTGAGACTAGAAAGAACCTCTTGTTGGTGTTGAATATGTTCTTCAACTGCTCAAACCTTTGGTTGGACTCTCAAAGATGAAGTGATAGATGGTGGATGGTACCCATATAATGCCAAGAAAGGAGACATTTTAGATGAAGTATGAAAGGAGGTGTTATACCACCATTATGCTAGTGGTAACCATTGGACCCATCTCGCTTGCTTATCTGATGTAAAACAACGAAGATATCCCTCCAAGAACTTGTTTACCACCTCTGTTTTCCCATCAAACTGGGGATGATAAGAGGAACTACGAGCTAGTTGTGTGCCCAAGCATGAGAACAAGTCAGTCCAAAAATTACTAGTAAAGATAGGGTCTCGATCACTTACTATAATCTTTGGTGTCCCATGTAGCTTCTGAATTGTATCCCTGAAGGTCGTTGCTACTGTACTCGCAACAAATGGATGTGATAAAGCACAAAAATGGGCATATTTGGTGAGTCTATCCACCACCACCATGATTACATTTTTACCTTCCGATTTAGGCAATCCTGTGATGAAGTCCATAGACACCTCTTCCCACCTCTGGCTAGGAATAGATAGAGGTTGTAAAAGACCTGGGGACTTAATTGTTTCACCCTTATTTTGCTGACAAACCATGCATTCTACCACAAAATTTTGGACATCTCCTTTTAGCCCTTCCCAGAAAAAATCATGCTTGATTCGATGATAAGTCTTTAAGAAGCCAGAATGACCCCCTACTGGAGAAGCATGGAGCTCAGATAGAACCCTATTTTTAAGGATTGAATTCTTACATAGATATAATCTATCTTTATACCATAAAACATCTCCTTTCCATACAAATTTTTCTGACATGCTTGGATCTTGTTGGAGATTTTGAATGAGATTTTGTGTACCTGGGTCATTTTTCCATTCAGACCTTGCATCCTCTATCCAATCCTCTTGTAATACAGATATGGCACACAACAATGCCTGGGTAGATTCATCCTTCTGAGATAAAGCATCAACAACTACATTCTCTTTCCCTTTCTTGTATATTATCTCAAAATCATACCCCAACATTTTTGAGACCCATTTCTGTTGTTCTTCTGATGATAAATGTTTCTCTAAGAAGTATTTCAAACTATCATGATCTGTCTTTACTTTGAAATGTCGTCCCATTAGATATGGTCTCCATTACTTTGTTGCATGAAGTATTGCTAACATTTCTTTCTCATAAAATAGTTTAGAGATATTCTTACCTTTGAATTGGTCGCTCTCGAAGGCAATGGGTCACCCTTCTTGCATGAGTACTGCCCCCATACCATACCCTGAAGCATCACATTCAACAATGAATGTTTTTGAAAAATCTGGGGTGGCTAGAACTGGAGTGGTGCACATGGCCTCCTTCAACTTCTCAAAGGCCATAGTAGCTTGCTCGTTCCAATGGAAAGAGTCCTTCTTCAATAAAGTTGTGAGTGGTGTTGATGCTGCCATAATTCCTTACAAATCTACGATAATAACCTGTAAGCCCCAAAAATCCTCAGAGATTTTTTAGGGTTTTGGGAACCTTCCATTCAAGCATGGCTTTTATCTTGTTAGGATCCACTTTAACACCTTCATAAGAGACAATATGACCCAGATATTCAACCTCCTTGACACCAAAAGAACACTTAGAAGGCTTTGCATAAAGTTGATGTTGTTCAAGAGTTTCCAACACCTTATTTACATGATGCAGGTGTTCCTCCCATGTTTTACTATAGATTAATATATCATCAAAGAACACTAAAACAAACTTTCAAGAAATGGCTTAAAGATGGAATTCATCAAGCTTTGAAATGTAGAGGGTGCATTTGTTAGTCCAAAAGGCATTACCAAGAACTCATAGTGTCCTTCATGTGTCCTGAAGGTTGTTTTATGAATATCTTCATCCCTGATTCTAATCTAATGATATCCAGAATGAAGATCAAGTTTTGTAAAGTAAACAACACCATGTAACTCATCTAACAAATCATCAATTACAGGAATAGGAAACTTATCTTTAACTGTGTACTTATTGAGTTCCCTGTAATCTGGACACATGCGCCAATTGTCATCTTTTTTCCGTACCATCACTACAGGAGAAGAGTAAGCACTTTGACTATGATGAATAAGTCATGCTTCTAACATCTCTTGAACTATCTTCTCAATCTCACTCTTTTGCATATAGGGGTACCTATAAGGTCTGATGTTGGGTGGTTGACTCCCTGGTACTAGCTGGATGGCATGGTCATGGTCTCTTTTCGGAGGCAGACCCTTGGGCATTTCTCCAAACACCCCTGAGTGCTCATCTATAACTACTTGCATATCTGCGGGTATAAATGTATTGGAATGATGTGCTTCCAATGAAAATAGTTGTGCCACAAACCCTTCTGCACCCTTTCCAAGAAATTTTTGCATCTGATGAGAACTTACCATTTGTGGGGACTTTTTTCTTAGTCCTTTTAGTTTAAAATTCCTCCCTTCTGACTGAAATTGCATGAACAACTCTTGGAAATTCATTTCAATGGTTCCCAAGGTGGTAAGCCACTGAACTCCTAACACAATGTCTGCTCCTCCCATGACAATGGCATACATATTGCTAGTTAGCAAGTAATCTCCCATGGTGAGATTAATGTTATGGCATTTTCCTGAACAACTAACAATTTTCCCATCAACGATCATGACTTGACATTCTGGAGCTGGATAAACAAAGCAGTTCAAGTGTACCGCCAACTTATGATTGATGAAATTGTGAGTACTTCCTGAATCAATCAACACTGTTACCCTCTATTTTTTTAAGAATCCAACTACTTTGAGAGTTTGGGGAGTGCTAATACCAAAAATTACATGGCATGATATTGTTGGCTGGGGATCTCCTAATTCCTCCTCTGGCTCTACCTCTTCGTCTTCTTCATTTTCTTCTTATTCAGTAGGTCCCTCAATGTAGAACAACTTCTTTTCAGCACACTTATGTCCTGGTCCAAATTTGTTGTCACAATTAAAACATAACCCTTTGGCTCTCTTTTCTTCAATTTTTTGAGGTGTCAGTCTCACTGGCCAAGGGAATGATGGTGGAAGGGTGCTACGATCTCTGATATTACTGACAGTTTGTTTCATACTGGAAAGAAATTTTTCCTCTGCCCTACGTGCCATGATCATAGAGTCTGAAACCTTATGAGGATTAAACATACACACCTCAGTCTCAATTTTTTCTTTAAGACCCCCAAGAAATAAGTCATTCAAATTATCTTCAGGAATATTTTCCACCCGTAAGGAAAGGTTTTGGAATTGATGGATGTAATCTTTGACTGTTCCTATTTGTCTGAGCTTTGCTAATTGGCTGAAATAATTCTCTGACACACTAGAACTATAGTGCAATTACAACTCTTCGGTGAATATTATTCCATGTAACATTGAGGCCACTCTTTTTCCTTTGAGCACATAACCATTGATACCAAATGAATTGGTTAGGTTCAAGATACAACAATGCCATGGTAACCTTTTATCCCAATGGAATTTGATGAAGATCAAAGAAATTATCCATTTGGTTAATCCAATTAAGTGGATAATTTCCATCAAAATTATGCATTTCCACTTTTTGGAAGCATGTTACGGACTTGCAGAGTGTTTGTATTTGGATTGGTCATGCTTGCAGATCCACCCTGGCTAGTTTGTTTATTACTTTGAACTAAAGATCCACCATGGTTAATATGAGTATGATTGAGTTGTGGCTGATTACGAATGATATGATGACCCATGAAATTGTAACTAAATTGGTGAATGAAATCCTCCAATTGTTGTCCAATATTTTCTACATCTTCTTTTTTGGCCACTCTACCCTCGAGGTTTCGCAACTCTAACTCAAGATAGCTGACCTTATGGTCAGTTGAAGTAAACCCTAACCCTGAGGACTCTGTAGATACCCCTTCTAACTCTAACTCCTCAACTATTATCTCATCCTTATCAGGGGTTTTACCCGGAGTGATGGGATTCTTTTTGCCTCTTGTCGAAGGTCCTACCATGATGCCCCAAAATGGTAAGATTTAAGGATCAAGGTCAAAATTTAGGGTTTCAGATTTCAATAGGAATTCAGCCAAATTTTATAAAAACTCAAAGAACGAACTCAAACTAATTTTTAATCTTATTTCTGGAAATGTAAATAACTTTGAAAAATTCCACAAATCGCACCCCAGGTATCTGAATTATGAAAAAAACATAAAACTGCTATAACTTTTGCAAAACAAGTCAAAAACTCTTAAAATTTTGAGGGAATCTTACTTGACTGATTTCACCACACCAAAAAAAAAATTGCAGAAAAATTCTCTACTAATTTTGAGATATAGATGAACCTTCATAATTAGGGTTTGACACAATGTTGGCTGAGTTCAAGCTCTAATACCACTTGTAATGAAATTACTTGTATAATTCAGATTATGAGAAGAAATAGAACACCAAATAACACAATATTCTAGAATAATGATCTCAATATGCAATTAGAATAGCTTCGCCACTTCGAGGGGGCAACCTCCAAACCATACAATAAGACTCAAATGCTCAAATGATGATCAACTACTACCTACTAACCCCTATATATACTATTCCTATGCTATGGCCAACACCAAGGCTGACCCACTAATGAAAATATAACATATATGAAAGAGATACATAATGATAAGAAGTTATGATAGCCACAAGTCGGCTATATACATCCAATATAAGATATATGATTAAGGGTGTAGCAAATAAGGCCACACCCTTTCAGTTGGTGTTTGGCACGGAGGTTGTATTACCTGTGGAATTTATGTTACCATCCTTACATATTGTGTGCATAGGAGGATTAGATGATGAACATGCAGTTGATGAGCACATTGACAAGTTGATGCAATTAGATGAGAAACACACCATTGCATGTTGGAGTCAGAAGACAAAAAAGGCAAGACAGAAGACTTGACATTATAGGAACATCAAGAACAAGTATTTTACAGTTGGAAAGATGGTATTCCTATGTGATTCCAAGTTTGTGTGCTACCCAGGTAAGTTGAAAGTCCATTTCTTGGGACCCTTGTAGTAACTAAGATACTAGAATCAAGAACGTGTCAATTACAAGCGTTGGATGGCACCATATTGCCTAATTACTTCAATCAGAATAGGATGAAGCCCTATTATAAATAAGTTTCCTTTATGTTCGTAATAAGGAAGTCTTGCCACTTAGATTAGATTTCCATTTCATTTTTTTTTTGCTTTTTTTTTTTGTAATAAGAATGTTTGCGCGCAGGAGATGATTACTACCTACTGAGTTTATGCACAGAGGACTGTATAATTTTAGTGTGGGGTGGAAACAGGTGTGACTATGTGTGGAAAAGAGACTGTGATGTTGGTACTTGGATTAAATTTGGTTCAGTGGTGTAGGTGAAAATTTTGAAATAAGGGTGCTCAATGGATACAAGTCGGGTATGTGGGAAAGTAAAGGAAAGTAGGAATTGCTCATATTTGGAAACCCACGCGAGAAAATAGTTGCACAGTGTAATGTGAGGGAGGTAGTAGTAGGATGGACTACTTGATATGTGGCACAAAGGAATATGTGTTACAGGGTAGGGGAAGTGCGTGAAAGGATTAAAGGACAACTTGGAAAGTAGCGGCGCGCCAGAAGGTTATGACTATCATGTGTGGAAGAAAGCTAGGAAAAAAAAAATCAAAAGGTACATTGAATGCTTTAAAACGGTAATCAGCGAGGAGTAATTAATGTGTTAAAAATTTAGAAAAAAATACAAAAGGAGCATGGGTGGGTTCATTCTTACTTTACATATGAAGAGTTAAAGCGATTGAAAAGAGTGACCAAGTGTGAATTGTGTTTGTGAATATGAAGGGCTTGTGTAAAGAAAACTTGAGACGAATCATAGTAAGTAACACACTGCTGTATTTAGAGCTCCTTGGGTAGAAGTGAGAGTGTGGAAGGAATTTTTGGGGGTTGATAACATAAATATGTTTGAGGTTTTACATTCATAGGGCTAGGATTTGAAGGAAAATTCACAAAACTTTCAGTTGCAAAACTAGGGCACATGTTGTGGAAAGGACAAGATAAGGAAAGGATTTGTAATAATTAAACACATGGCGGATTGAGTAAATTGTATCAACACTTAGGGCATGAGTTTTCCTACACATTTCAAGTTTAACATCTATTTTTTTAAAATTAACTATGGCACTAAAGAAGGCACCCACTATATCACCTAAGGGAAAAGGGAAGAATCTTATAAACAGAAGACGTGCCGGAAGAATGATTTTAAAAAATGCAATACCCTAAAAAAGTGATTTTGAGGAAGTCATGGGATTTGCACTTGACTAAGCGCAAGATCGTCAACCAAAATCATCACTTAGAGGTGCATGAAGTTGAAATCAACAAGGAGGTAATGAAGAAAAAATGGACCAAAGGATGGAGGTCGAATATCTGATGTATGATGACACAGTGTAGAATGACTTGGAGAGCACTGGAGTCCTTTAGTTGTATGAGTTTCCCTTCTTTGGAAAACCTAAGTGATTATACAAATGATTGATGTCGCGCGTCTATGAGGACTAGTTCTGCTTTACAGGAAGAAGAATGTGCATTACCATGCAATTGATTGGGAGAGTTACAGATTTGTGTAGCTTGAGATTTGAGATATAACAAGACTTGGAGGGTGAAACAAGGGAAGAGGCCACTGCCATTGCATTTAACTACCAACACGGAGGCCGCACAATGGATGTCATGGGTATAAGTTCCCTAGGGATAAGAGTCACCTCGTGCCTTGTCAGTTGCAAGTTGGGCACATCGAAGAGGTGGACCTAAGTAAATAAAAGTGGCTACACATATCACATAAGATGGAACAAAAGACAATGTATAATATTGCAAGATTCATTGCTATGAGCATAATAGAAGAAGTGTGCACCCAAGTAGTTAAAGGTGAGAAGATAACTTGGGGCACCAGACTACTTTTGATTGTATTTTGGGAGATAGGGGTACCGAATGGGATTAAGGACAAGCTCTGGAAATATCTGTTGGAGAACAAGTCCCTGTTAGTGCAGATTCACAGCACCCCTGGATGTTTATCAGATTTCTAGTTTGATAATGGACATCCAGTGTGATTGCACAACATTGAATCTTTTCCCCAAGTGTGGGACTTGTAAAAATGCGAAAAGAATCTCCAGAGAAGGTTGGTTCCTCTTCCTAAAATACTTGCCACAAGCTATTCTAGTGTAGGCAAGCTAATCTAATCCTAATCTAAATTCCAAGGAGACAAGGAGAGAAATAAAACTGAAAAAAATAGAGCCTAGACTAAAATGGTGATACAACAGAGAAGGAAAATTGCTGAACATTTATCAAAACTACCATGGAACAAGAAGAGGTGAGCAATGGGAAGGATGAACAGATGCATCATAGGCCCAAGGATAGATTTCACTCAGAAAATGTCCCAAAAAACTCCATGAACATAGCTCCAGACCTGTAATGAACATTCAGAACATGCACAAATACCTACAATGAAGAGAGGTAAGAAGAGAACAAGCAAAAGAAACAAGCAGGGATGGACAGATGCATCACAAAACATGTTTTTTGTTTCTCCAAAAGTTTACACAGAACATCATCTCAATAGTAAAAGGCAAAAAATTCCATTACAGAGCAAGGGAGGAGGTTCGAACTCCATTTTCAACCCCTGGAGAAGAAAAGAAGGGAGGGCCAGAGCGGAAAAGATGAACCACCTTTTTTTTTTAAATGAGCCAAATCTGGCTTTTATACAATGCATGGGTCAAGCCTAAGAAGAGAGAAAACATGTAAAAACATGAAAGGATGCCATCCAACCATTGACCAAAACACATTCTTCATTACAACATCGGTTCCCTTGAAATTCCATTCACCAATGTCTTTGACCATGTTGGGAGAAGAATACGACCCATACTGCATTAAAACTGGTTGGTTGAGATGTCAGTTCTGTTTCTTTACCACGCATGCCAGAGACGTTCCTTGATTTTCTCCCTCTAAACCTGAACCAAAATTCAAGATTTATCCCTCCAATCATGTAGAGAATTTCACCTGATTTCCATTGATATAAAGAACGTGAAAATCCGAGCTCTGGATCGAAAGTTATGGCGATCTGAAGATTTAGGGCAAAAACTAGGCCAAAACGGATATTTGAATTTTTTCCCGCGCTCTGCCTCTTGGATGACACGTGTCGCTATTTTATTGGCTCGGGATTGAGGGGCGCACTTGTCCTTTGAAAATTTGGTATTTTTTTACTTTGGGAAAAATTTCCCAAAAGGCTCCCCCGCGCCATCGACACTCAAGTGCCACGTGGCACGATTTCATATGATCACGTGCCCTTATTCCCATTTCTCTTTAAGCCTTTTTGGTCTTAGAAAAAATTTTCAAAATTTCTCCTACCAGACCGATGAGGTCCGAAGACACGCGGTGAGCGTTTGATTCGTTGGTGGCTATTTCGGCTTTTCGCGTCCCACGCGTCCTTTTGGCCTGACTGTCCTAGACGAAAAATCTCCTGCTTCGGCCGATTCGGGCTCCCTTGTCCCTGTTTGCGGTGATTAGACATAGGGCTGAGATTAGCTCATTGGCTCTGCGGACTCGCCTTCAGCTTTTCACGTCCATCCGCGTACTTTTGGACATGTGGCATGTCCTAAATGAAAGTCACGGGCTATTTCAGCCGAACCGGCTGGGCTTCGCGTCCTCCGCATACTTTTGTCCCAACTGTCCCGGACTGCCTGGGACAACTATCCCTCCGAACCACTCCGAAATGGACTGACTTGCACCAAACTGGCCGATCTGCGTCCCACGCTGTGACTCTTTGGTGGGCCAACTGTCCCAGATATTCCTTTCGCGACGAAGACTTAGACATTTTTTCCTTGCTCTTCGGCCATTTCAGCTTTTCGCGTCCCACATCGTCCGATGACGTCCCAAGGACACGTGGCCTCGTAGACCGCTTGGATGGCAGGACTTCAGGCCAAAAAATTTCTTGTTTTTTCAGCTCGCCAATATTTGGAAAAAATTCTAAGTCGCCCCCGTCAATCCACCATTCCGCCGTTGACGTGGCATGTCCTGATTGGACTGCTGACCTCCCATGGGAAAATTTCCCTCCAAAACTTTGTCGAGCCATAACTTGAAAAATAAAAGGAGTTAGAAGGAAAACTTTACCATTTTGGAAATTTGAGAAGATGATCTATCCAATGAAACCATTTCCAAAAAAGGTTTTGAGTGCCTGAAAGATATAAATTCTGACTGAGACACAAGGAAGGAAGGAATGAAGGGAGTTAGCCAAAAAATAAGCAAGAAGCTTATTTTGGATAACAGTCCCCCACATAGAGGTTCACAGAATACACTTGCGACAGAGGCATTAATAATTTATATAAGCTCCAGGTGGACAAGTGGTATAGGTGAATGCTTGAAGCATTCGAGGATGAGTGACGCATACCGAGGGAGTTTCCAATGATTCTAGAAGGTAAGAACGAGTTCGCAATGCATCAACACTTTCTAACTCTTTGGGGAAGGTTATCCATGAACATTGGATGACAATAGACTAACTAGGCTAAGAAACTGCCCTTTTACTGTCATTACCAAGTGACTTTTAAGCGATCACTAAATAGTGATGTTTAATGGGTTGGAAGTGACATTCCTTTGATCACTAGATAATGTAGATGTTGAATGTTGACATCTTGCGCACCAAGGGATGTATAGGGGGTCCATTTTGACATATGTCGATTTGAAGGAGTAAGTCTTTATTGAATTTTGCAACTATTTATAGTCGAGGTATAGAATTAATACAAAAGTATATGTGTATCTCAAGCTCAAAATTGGAGAGTATTAATATGTTGATGGAACTTTAATCCTTCGAGATTTTTAATTAATCGCATAAGGGAAAGTCAACTATGGGCATGAAAATGGCAAGCAAGTTGAGACACCTCCTAAATAGGTAGTTTTCATCATACATACAGAATTTAGCTTTTAATGTTTTGAGCAACATAATTCATTTGATTTAGATAACATACTCATCACTTGATTTGAAGCTTCAACCACAATTTTAGGAAATAAATATTCAAATTAAATAAGTTAAATATTATTATACAGATAAGGAAGAAAACCATGTCCCATGAATGCCAGACCTTGCAGTACCAAAGGGGTGTATTTAACTAGTTCATGGGCTAAATACGGAGATGAAGCGATATTTCATCACATAGTTTGAGATATAAACTCTTGTAGTGGGGAATGAAGGCCAGCATAGGCTGCTCTTTCATGGTGAAATCCTTATTCCAATCCCCATGTTTTGAAGCACATGCTAAATATGATGACCAAATGGACTCCATTATACTTCCATGACTAAATGCCTAAGGGAAAAGTACCCTTGAATGACCATATTATAATTTAAGGGCATGTCCGAGGAGACCCCTACAAAATAGGATTTAGGACCAAGAAGAAAAAGGACCTCATCTGAGGAACCCATTATGCAAGATATAAGGTGATCACTGCAGCTCCAAATACCAGTACCTCATTAAGGAAAATTATGGAGAGGGTGTAAGGGATCCTTGTAGTGGCTCAGGGACTTCAGAGGCACCAATCTGTATAAATCTTGAAAGGTCACTAGCTAATCCACAAGAAAAGTGCATATTTTAAACAAGATTTATAACTCCCTCCCAAGAGAAGAAGGTGATGGTTGGATGATCCACTTGAGGAGAATAATAATAAAAAATTATTTCATTCTAAGATGGGTCACACACATTGTAGAATACATTTCCATGATGAGGATTTGGTCCAAAGATGAGACTGAACCCCATGAGGATAGAGGTACACAACAGCATGTGGATGAGAGTATTTTAAGCAAGTAATAGTAGAGTGAAGGTGATGGTGAGCCATTTTCCAAAAGGTGTCTTCATTGAAGCTCCATGTGTTTCTCCAGGCATGGGCGGTAGCATGGAAATTAGAAATCCAGACAAAGTTGAAGATAGTCAGATTTGGAAGTGTAGTATAGGTTGGGGGATTATGTAGGGGATTATTTTGGTTTCTAACCTCCTTCAATGCCTCTCACTTTCCCATGGTGGATTCAATAACATAAGACGCACCCAAAATAAACTGGATAGAGACATGCTAAGTGACATTAAAACCCCTTAAGCACATTTCTATTACTCTTTTTTTCAATTGAATATTCTATTTTATTTTATATTTTAAATTGAGTATGTGTACAGGTTCGTATTTATTAATCAGTAGGTTGTACCGCATTTTTTATCAAATTACACATGAAGTTGTGATGCACAAAATAACTGATTTTGAGGCGATGAGCACCAGGATTAAGGATACGATGCAAAAGGAAGGGTGCATATTTGACAACTTCCAAAACCTAGATTTGATCCTTTAAAGCACACACCACTCAAGTAGGAATGGCTAATCTTAAGCAAGGGCATACATTTAAGATTTATAGTATAAGGCTGGTATCTATATATATCCTAGCAGAAGTGACTTTGAAGGAGAGATTTATTGTACATAACCGTCAGAGATACCTTTGAGACAAGTGATTTTAGGACATTGGAGGATTGGTATAATGCGTAAATATAGATACCTTGAGAGGGGATCTCCCAAGTTTTAGGCTCAACCTGGAATTGTCAGGGTTCTCAAATTTTAGAAGGGTAGCCAATTTTAGGATTCCAGAATTTAAGACTGTAGGATATAGTTGGATCAGTGCTAGATGCAACTGTTAAGGAAATTACAAAGTACGTAAGTATTGTTAGAGTATGCTCATAAACATGGAGTTTCCTTGAAAAGACTAAAGCCGCTCACAGGAATGTTTAAAAATTACCAGTGTTCACCTGTGTAAAATATATGGTATTCATTGACATAAGTGGCTGATAAGGAGGGTATTTGATCTACCATGTATAATGTGTACCAATGAAAAACACCATTCCTTGGCACTAAATGTTTCTGAGGACAGACAAGTACTCCCCAGTATGGGGTAACCACGGTTAAAGGAAATTGACTAAGTATAAATTGAGAAAAAAGTCTTATGTGTAAGGATTCACACGCAGGAGAATAAATTAGCGTGCAAGGGGCGTGTGCGGCAATGAAAGAAGTCATTAGGAAAGGTTGCACGCATGCATACAGAGGATCGGGGACTTAGCCAATTTTCCAAGAGGGCTAAAAATAAAAAAGTGAAGATGGAGTGTCATCCAACATGAAAAACATCATGTATAAAGTAACAAGGTAGCCAAACATACTAAAATAAGTCTTGAGTTTGTAATTTTTCTCATATTTGATTTTTTTTGTATTATGTGGTTATATAAATGTTTTTGAAGTTTTTTGAATATAGCTATGTTCAAGAAAAGGGATAACACAAGAGCTGCACAATAAGGGCCTCATGGAGAGGTATATCACATACACTAGGTGGAGGGGGTGTAGGCCCTACAAGTGTTAGAAGAGATAAATGATGCTCATGTATAATTTTTGTAGAAGTTATAGTATGTGTCATAGGAGATCTAGGGTAGGAAGACCCACAAGAGGTAATATACCTAGAAGATGATTGAGTTTAAGATATAGGAGAGTGTTTCTGAAGACAGGTAGTATGTGCCCTAGGTGACCAAATAGGAGACCTATATATGGAAGTATAATGAGGCATATCATGAGAAATTGAAAATGAAGTTGTAGGTGTATTAGTACTAAGGGTAGTGGTTGTATGTGTCTTGCCAAGATATGTGATGGAGGATATTTGATTAGACTTCCTTAAATTGTAGACACTTGATTAGTATAAATAAAGCTGGCACACTAATGTAGTATGCAAGGTACATACACAAAGGTTTAGATCCAAGAGTTACCTAGACTTATGTCACGTGATGTAAGGGAAGAAACCAATAAAAGTGTAAGATTAAATGTTGTGAGGCCAACTGTGGGGGGTATAACATGCTCGATGCGTGTCTGATGATCAATGATGACATCCTTCTTAGTATACCCAAGAGAGTGTTTAATGGGGAGTAGTGATATTAACATAAGCATTATGTATGGGATGTTAATCAATTGAAGTAGGGATGTAGAGTGTATTAGAAACAAACTCATGTGTTATATCAATATCATCAAAAGTAATAAATAATGAGGGGGTTGTGGTGAAAATAATTCCAATCATAGCATCAAACATATAATCATAATATGGTGGTGTTGGGAAAGCACAGTAAGCAATGTGGACCTCTAGTGTAGATTCAACAACATCATGTTTTGTCAGTGGGTCACTAAAGATTTTAAGTTTTACATGATCATTTGCAGGCTTAGGTTGAGGTATAGTCTCATATTCGATAGTACCAACATCATGTAGATATTGTATAACATGATGAATCTTAAATAAATTGTTAGTGGAGTTACCAATACATATTTTGTAGTCATAATGAGCATTAACATCAAATATATTACCATGAGGTGCATTTAAATCAACCTCAAGTGGTCGAGGGAGAGATACAAGGTTACACTCTAGTAATTATTGAAGCAATTTTTATGGTGTACAAGGTAAACAAGTGAGCTACCATTGAGAAGGTTATAATTATAGCTTTTTAGGCTGGGACACGACATTGACTGTGGTTTTAGCTTCAAGTTTATCATCAATAGCATTTTTCTTAAAAGCAACATTTGATTGAAATGTGTGAGTAGAGGTGCTACAACAATGAGCAACACTTTTAGCTTGTTCATGTTGAGAACCTTAGTTTTGTGTTATTTTAAATTATAAATAAGATGATTGAATGAATGCAAATTGTAAAAAATAACTAATTCTTGTAAAGGAACAAGGAGACTTCGAGTGAAAATATCTTGCAATTCGCTATCAGCCAATAGATTTTTCATCTTAGAAAGCATAGTCTCATATCATAGAACATAATAACTAATGGGCTCATTGGAATCTTGTCATATTTTATCCATTCAAACATAAGATACTTTGTCACAAATGTTGATAGAAAGTTATGCTCAAAATTGATTAGCCAGAGGAGTGAATGTCCTCACAAAATGCATGGGTAGATCATAAAACCATTGCAAGGCAAAATACTTAAGTATCCTATTTTTCATCATATAGATCCATATACATGAAACGTGTCCAAAGGTAAAGGAAATGCTAGTTTCAGATGTAGGTTATAGGTCCAATCATCAAAAGACGCATTTTTTGATACCCTAATAGAATTACCTTGTGAATATGTTCCCTACCAAATGAACATGTCTTGCACCCAAATTCCAAATCCCCATGTTTATCAAATAGCTTTTCACCACTCAACACACCATTTCCAACAAGTTACAATCCACTGTCATATAGTTTGAGTATGAAGTTGGGTGAATATTTTGTAAACCTTGACCCTAGTTGTATTTTATCTACTTTTTATAACTCTTTTGAGTGATATATATCATCCTTTCATAATTTAGGAATGTTGTTTTTGTATTTTCTATTCTAAAAATATATTTTATACAACATTTTTTATATCTTAATTAGATCAACCATTGATTTTATATTACAAGAAGAATGTGGAGGGTTATAAGCATTTGATAGCATTTATCTTAAGAGAATCAGGGAAAGTGATGTGCTACGAATGTAAATGAAAGTGCATAGAATATAAAAACGTATCAAGGAATGTGTGAAGTACTCATAATAGGTGTGAAACATATTCACTCCATTTTAGCATATTAACATGGATATAAAGTATGTGGATTATGTGCCATTTTGTAGAGTAACATCTTGTAAGGCATTGTAAAGTATGTCTTCGCAGTTGGATACCACTTTAATAGTTTGATGATAGATATCCTCACATATGTATTCTTAAGTTGGTTTATGATATCATACTCTTTAATCACTTAGATAAAATCTTTCTAAGGTTGAGTAAGGTTAGGAGTGATATTCTGGTTACCCCTGCTTTGTACCATATGGATTTGTTGTGTGCCCCTCCCATTTGGATTGTGACAACTACCTCCACATTTAATATGAGTCTAAGATGATGATAGGTTGGGTGTATTGGTTGGTCCCACTATGAGGTGCTAAAGAAAGAGGAATAACGGGAACCATGCATGATCCTTCCCTTCTTGTAGTATCTAGAAGAATTTCATAGTTGATATTCATATAATATGTACTACCAAGGGAGGCTAAGGTGTCAATCTCAATAACAACAATTTTATCACATTTCATACTATATAATAACCACTTATGATATAAGATAGGAAAGAAACATGTAACCTTGGATGTGATGGCGTAACATGCCAAATAAAAACAATTTGCATCCATACGAAAAAAATTATAACACATTTAATGTTCAAAAAGGGTACATTAAACCACAAGGATAAGAAAATATACCTAAAATTAGACACCAAAAAGGGAAAATATGAAACCCCAATGTAGAATGAAAACCTAAGGTTTTGTGCGTTTATTTAATAACGGGGTTTACCAATTTGTTTTCACTAATTTACACAAAATGGTATAAAATGTAATAAAACTTAACCTACTTTATATTATTAGATAAATACAATAATCTACACCTAAATTAGGGTTAATTTGGATACTTCAAGAGAGATAAAATAGATAAATATAACTATGCATTGTATAATGGAATGGGCTGATTTGATTATGACTAAAGGAGTGATGTAAAGTGAGTGCAATGACTTGGAACCACATCAGGAATGTGTCATCATGGTGTCTAGTGAAAATACAAATTAGAAAGGATGTCTGGACACTACCCTCAAAGCTATACATTGCTATTAGACAACAATGTCTAATGATGTTGGCTATATATGGGAAGGTGCTACAGGTATGAAAAATTTTGGAATCATTTTCATGTTTCTGCAATATGGTTTAAGATGCTAAGCCATTGTGATTTGATGCAACGAAGCATGCAAAATTTATCTCATTTGTCCTTGACCTAACAATACACTCAAAAAAATGCACGATAAAAAATATTCAAAGCTATCGGGCTAGACTAACCTTGTCGCTGACCCAAACATTTTGAAGGAGGATAAAAATGATTGTATTTCTCTCTCTTCCTAGGTGAATGCGTAGCTAGAATAATATTTAATCTAGAGTGATCATTCCTTTGAATCTTTACAATTTACACCATATACCTTTTCCCTATTTTTACTTCACATTTTATGTCAATGAGTTTCTCTTTGAATATTTAAGATGTGTCAATGCCTTTAGTATACTAATCTCTAAGGTGTGTATCAATGCTTTAGGTGATAAGAGATGAGACTGACCTAAGGAGTCACTTACACACACATGACCCTTCATTAATTTCTTTCCATAATAGACCTGTGAAACATGCCTAGGACGACCTAGTGAAAGTGCCCACATTTGGAAAATAGTCGTTGGCTTATGTAGGACACTATTGAAAGAGGACATTGTTGATGGATGGTAGTGTCTAAGGTTGCTAACAATGTTTGGAGGTAGAGAACATGGATCTATGAGTTAGAGTGTGTCAATGTACGATTTCTAAGGCATCCCTCTATAGATTAAACCAATCCCAAATAAGTGTTACCAACACATAAAGGTGGCTAAGATGATGTATGTGTAAATGGACAAGAGAAAAGTGTGCTAAAGAGTCAGATATGTGTCAATTGGTTAAATGTGGCCAAGAGTTCCATATTTGATGTTTCCAAGTGCCAGAGACCAAATTTAGGTTTTTACATATACACGGTGCATGTAATTCCTTTCTTTTGAGTTATGTGATTGGCATGTTCAACCGACACCTCATAATGGGGCCAAATATTAAAGTTATTTATCTATAGTTTCAATGCATTAGCGTTTTTCTTCACTTACTCACATGGAAGTAGTTGTAGGATGTTACACAAGTACACTTTCTTGTTTCCTTATACATAAGCAATCATTTAATATTATTGAACATGTTATAGTGTACCTCGTCACGAGGGATACTCAAATTTAGATTTAGAAACATGACATATTTCTATACATCTTCACAACCTTCAACATATTCACAAAAACTTCACAACTTTCAACAAATTCAACTTTATTTGTCTATATTCCCTTGTCTTTTTAGAATTCAAGAATTAATTGCATAGAGATTTCTATAGATACTGATTCAATTATACATACTTGTCGTGGTATACATTTTTTCCAAACATGTGAGTGTGGATATGATGAGATGACTATGCCCATCACATATCCACATGATTGTTTATTTTAACTTGGTATCTATACATTCACACATATCAAAGTGGGGCTTTATGTTGACACCCAATTCTGGCACGAGACTAGTTAATTTATTTTATGCCACTATATTTGTATATTTATAGATCACATGTCCAAGTTAGCCTCTTATTGGTGTATATCCCTTATATTGCTCGAGTTCTTACTTGTATCTTTTGTGTTTTTGACACTTTTGATCTCGTATTAATCATTTATAACCTAATATTCCACTTATTAACTCTTTATTCTTCTCAGTGTGTTCCTTGCCTTATTCATTCTCCTATGATTTATTTCATTTGTCTGGTTTTATCTTTTCCTCCATTTTTTGGTGTTATATGCATTTTTCCAGTTCTATACTCTACGGAATTGCTTGGTGTCATAGCCTTTTTAACCTATGATCTTGGTGCCTCGAGGTTTTGGCTCTTATTTGTTGACCTTTTTTCCCATTGTATATATGTTTACATGCCAATGTAGTCCTACTTTGGATCCAATAATATTAATATAGATGTGCACTAGTGTATTTATGACACATTCATTAGCATATAAGCACACAAAGATAAATCATATTAAAGTTATAAAGATGTAATCTTTCTATTTCTAAGCATCTTGTGTGAAAAACAAAATTCATTCATATAAAGAAGCATAAAGATCTTATTAGTCCATACCAAGGCAAGGTAACTATAGGATCCACTTTCCAATTAATTATTATTTTTTTCAACTAATCACAATCAACTATTTTTATTTTTATATGGTCTATGCAATAGTTTTAAAAAATATATAATTTTTTATTCATTTACAAATACTAATTTTCATGTATGTGATTGGTTGATAGATTTTTCTCCTTATTCTCCTTATTCCCATATATCAAAATGAGAAAATTCTAAAACCTATTTACTTAGGTTGACTTTACCCCACAAATTTACTTCAACCCTTTACATTTGAAAAACAATACAAAATAAATAAATAATTTCAATCTTATTTACCCATATGGAGTGCCGAGAGAGTTTTTCACCAACAAGGTAATAAATAACTTTAACTTATTAGTCCCAGATCCACTTTCCTATTACTCAGTTTTTTTTCAACCAATCACAATCAACTATTTTTATTTAATATGCTCTATGCAATAATTTTACTTAATTTTTTTTTCAACCAATTACAATCAACTATTTTTATTTTATATGCTCTATGCAATAGTTTTAAACAATTTAACAAACACTTAGGCATGGATTAGTAACATTGCGACACTTGTTAGTTATTTGTATACATAGAAAAGATAAAAGTAACCACTTACACTCCACAAGACTAATTGTTAAATACATTATACTTGTATGTTAAACTTGTTTCCTATTATTTACTCCTAATACACATGAAATTGAATATTATCCTTCAAAATTATTATCTCTAACTTTTTAATTTTTTCTTTTTATAATCTAAATAATCCAATATTTTACTATTAAATTAAATTTAATTGTTTACATATGAATCAATCCCAATATGTACAGATGTGTTATTAGTACAACCACTTTCCATATTGTTTAAATATTCTTTTATTGAACTGAGTTTGATTTATTGAACTAGATCAATTTAAATTTAATTGTAATGTAATGTGTGCATTATTTATTTGAAACCACATTCCACATCTACACGAGAAAGAGTTATTATATTGCCACCAAAGGCAGGTTATATAGGCTTCAACGTTGCAAATAATTTTAGCTTTTTTGGCCAATATACTCATACCGATTGTTCTTTGGTATATATAAGTTAAATTTATTTATTTATTTTATTTTTTAAAAGTTTATTATTATTTTGTGATTGGTCGGAATTTTTTTGTAGTGATATTTAAATTTTATAATTAGTTAAAATCTTTATTATCTTTCACCTCCATTATTTATAATTTAAACAAAACTATTTCTAATAAGCTATCAACCCTCAAATTTGAAATAAATCTGCATTATTGTCAGAGGTGGTGCAAAAGTGGGAATCATGGCTATTTAGTTGGCAAAGAAAATGGTAATTATTGCAGAGCATGTTGCTGACAAAGCTGGGGATTTCGAACACACCCTTTTGGTACATCGCGGGTTGGCAGGAGTATTTAGAGTTATGGACCAAGGAGATTAAGAAATTAACGACTAGACATGTTGATTGTGATGGGAGCCTGGTCCCAAGCTCAATACACCAGCACTGGCCCCATTGACAACCTGTTGGCTCATCTCATAGATCTCGAACATGCCACCATCTTTGCAGTGCGTATTCTTCTGCTTCATATGTTCCCTCTTTCAAATATATTTTCATAGCCTAATTTCTTTTCTTTTTCTTTGTAGGCCGTTGCACCAAAATGAAGAAGCATTTGATTTCAAGTATGTACTGTATTGAAAACATTGTATAGCTTCCCCCTGGGAGGCCTTCGGATGTGCAATAGAATCCACACTAATCTTAGTATTGTCTGAGGATTTAAGTGTGGCAAATGAGTCTTTTTTTCTTGCAAAGATTAAAATTCATATTGCTTTTTCTTTTTCATGTTGGAGATGGCGTTTAACGCAGTCCTACTCATTATTTTCCTCTCCACTCTCACTGTAGGTATGGTGATTTAATCCAAGATTTTTTTTTGCAACTGGTATATAACATTTTGAGTGATTTATATTGTGCTGATTTTTGCATGTAAGAGCAGATGTAATCCGTTTGCATCCAAGGCTTCTCTGTTGTGGTTATGGCATCAGACATTACCCGACACCCACCTTCTCATTTTCTTGTTGGAGAAGTCCTCCCCTCTCAGTGCAACCCTCTTTGACCACATTGTATCTTTTTGCATAGTCGCGGATCTTCTTTGTGCCTCCACGATGGTGTGAAATGAAAAATCTGTCATAGGCCTGTTGGTGTTCAACTTGTGCTATTAAGGAAAATATTTCAAATGGTAAAAGGACGATGACAAAATTTTTAGAAACTAGTATGAAAACAACAATATTGTCAAGGAAGACTTCAAACAATATGCCCAAGGCTCTGGCGATGATGGGTTGCAGATACTTGCAAACTATAGTCTATGCCCTTGGTTATTTGTACAGGTTCAATTAATATCATCAATGCTCAATAAAGTGAACAAGAGAATGACACACCTTAATGATAATTTGTAATATAGTTGGCTTTACTAATGCAATAAAAACATATAATTTATCGAATAGGAAAAACCAATCACCATTTCTAGAGTGTCACTTATCAACGTAAACATTCAAAATGATTGATTTCTGCCTTGCACCATTCTCCTGTCTTTATCAAGTGATCATTGTCCATAGCCTACTCGATTTGTTTTGTAGACTATGTCGTATTTGTTTATTTGCAAGAGGAATTTAAGTGCATTTAATTTTAACTTTCTTTAAGTTGCAATATTGCTTCTTCTCTCCTTCGAGGCTCTTCTTCTTCTTGAGAAAATAGAGCAATGTGTGGTGCATGCTAAATCCTGAAAGGCCTCATTTTGGTTGTGGGGAATGGGAATGGAAATGGCAATGATGTGGGTGTTTTTGACAGTGGTGATTTTGATATTAGGAGGTGAAGGAACAAAGGTAGAATTTAGAGTCCTCATGGAAATGAAAGCTGCATTGGATCCTGGGGGAAAGATATTGTATTTGTGGGTGAAAGGAGGAAACCCATGTAGTGGGTATTTTGAGGGAGTTGCTTGCAATGAGCATGGTAAAGCGACAAATATTTCATTGCAGGTCTATGAATTATTAGGTTCCATTCTTCCTGCAATAGGTAGGTTGAAGTGTCTTAGTGGACTCTAATTGCATTATAACAGTCTCCAAGGTGAAATCCCAAAGGATCTCTCTGACTTGACACTTGTTGACCTCTATCTCAATGTGAATATGTTATCAGGCTTCATTCCACAAGGAATTTGGTTCCATGTATAACTTGTAAGGTACTCAAACATATGGTTAATGTCAAAATGTTTTTTTGCTGAAATTTGTTGCCTAAGTACCTAAAAATAAGTGGATAATCTTTATGTGACTATTTTCTACACTTTGTTAGGTACCCAATTAATTGACATGATTTTTTTCCCTTTTTGGCAGCTATGCTGCAATGAGTTGACATGCCCTATACTCATGGAGTTGGCGTCTCTTAAGAAGATCATTGTTCCTGCATTGCAAAACAATGATTTGGGTGGAGCAATACCATCTTCTCTTAGATGACTAAGCATGCTAACAAGGTCCAACTGTATCCTGGTTCCTTTTTGACTCCCCTATTTTTCATTAACCATCTAATAAACGCTACATCATCTTCGTCTTCCATCTTTAGCATATATATTTGAAAGCATGACATATGTTGCAACATCTCGTGGTTCTAGATCGAGTACACATTTTTTTCATGTTCTCCTATCTCCAAATCTCCATGAACATTGTAGGCACTAAGAAGAGTGCACCACATGAAAGCATTAAGTTGAAATTGCATTTTGTTAATACAATCCTTAGATTCCTCAAGACGCCAACTTGGCCAAGCAGGGCAACCATGCAGGCATAATGCTCCATGCCTGGTATGATTCAATATTGTAACCATGTTGAGCATATGTTGCAATAATTGTAGTCCAAGATAATACTTCCTAATTTGGTATGTTATCAATTATTATGCGCGCATCACCAATTTTGCCACACTTCCCATACATGTCAACAACTACATTCCCCAAATACATATCTGACATCCATTTTATATTTGATTACATGAGCATGGACCTTAGTGTCATTTTCTATGGTTGTTAACTCAACACATGAACCAAGAACAATAATCAGAGTAAATTGGTCTGGCTTCATACATGTCAATTGCATTTCAAAATAAAGTTTAATGGCCTCATCACCACATGTACTATCTGCATAACATGCAATCATTGAATTTCACGTGGCTATATTATGCCCAACCATCATGCTAAACAAAAAGCTTGCATCCTTTATGTTGTCACATTTGTTGTACATGGTAATAAGAGGATTTCTTGCACATGTATGTGACTGAAATCCAGAAACAATGATCTGTCCATGAATTTGTTTTCCCTTTTTGAGACCTAATATATAAGAGCATGCAATAAGGACACTAGAAAAAGTGACTTGTTCCAACTTCACCCTAACTAGCTGCATTATGGAGAAAAACATAAATGCCTCCTTTGTGTGATTAGTCTAGGCATAGCCTAAAAGCATAGTATTCCAAGAGATTTCATCAGGATTAGGTATTTTTTCAAACACTCTTCTTGTAGCCTTAATATTTCCACATTTAGCATGCATATCCACCAATGAATTTCCACAAACAAATTTGATCCAAATCCATCCTCAATAACATGAACATGAACCTTCTTGCCATGTTGCATAGATCCTAGGCTTCCACATGACCCCAAGACACCAATGAATATAAGATAAGTATTTTTCACCACCTTTAATTATATTTTGTAGAAGAGGTTTAGTGCCTCATTGCCAAGGATATTTAAAGAATATCCTATTATCATTGCAGTCTATGAAACTAGATTTCTTTCAGTAGCATTGTAAAAAATCCTTATGGGCATCTTCCATAGCACCACACTTCGCATACACATCAACAATACTGCTAATAAGTTTAATTCCTATACGCCAAAACAAAGAAACTTAATGACAAAAACAACCAAGGTAAGTTTGATCTATCCACATATTTTACAATTGCTTTGCAATTTGATTAACTTCCCCTAATCATCTTTCAAATTGAAAGCAACACATAATTTTTTGAGAATTTGCCAATAACAGAAAAATCTATGCAAACATCATTGACTACATCTGAAACCCTAGCTATGGAATCCTCCCACATAGGCCCAAAACATGCCCCACTCTAGATAAGATTAATAAAAATGCCTCATTGCGCAAACACTCTAAGCTCATCCAAGAATGCAAAGTGGTGTTGGAAAAGCTCTGGGCCATAGAAGCCACCCACTGAGCAAGAACAACAACAAGAGACAAAGAAAATCCTATTGTTAGTCTGATTGTAGACTGTCATGTCTCCTTCATTGTAGACTGCCTTGTTTCCTTCAATTTATTTACTTGGAGACTATACTGAAACCCCTAACTGTGGCATGTGAATCTAGCAACATTAGAAAACATTCCCCTCGACAATAAGTCAAATGCATAAATTTTCGACTTTAGAATTATGAGGCTTTTGAGTGACCATACACAAACCCTGTGGCTATTTGGTTCCACAATGACTAAACCAAATCTTCAATTTATGAGAGCATGAATGTGACACAACTTTAGTTTTGCAATTGCTTTGGGAGGACCTTGCTCTAATAATCCGAATACATGTCTTACAATATAAATATCTTGCGGAGCGTGAATGTTAGTCAGGCTCTACTTTAAAAAAAGGCAAAGAGCATTTGCGAGCACGGGAATCCACGTGTACACAAGAGCAGTAAAAGGACAGGCGTCAAACCCTGGATGGACACGAGGTAAGGATATTATATGCGCAGCCGAAGTTTGCACGGTTCCACTAGTGGCACAGGCATGACGTGCACAAGCGCATCCATCCGACGTGGACAACTACCAGTCCTACCCAATTAACAACAAGACTCTATATACGCACCCATTTGTTTCTGTTAACAATCTAACTCCGCCATGGCCACCACATATTCAAAGCAATCAACAGCTTCAATATTGTTGGAGGACGAACCAAGGCGTACGAGAGGTCAGAGGCTCGATTCGGAACTCGAAGAACGAGCTTACGATTCAAGCGAAAAAATTCCTGTAATCATAGAAGCAGAAGAGGAGGAAGCATATTTTGAGGCAGGCTATGCGCCCCCATTTTCTTGGAGAAAGCTATGGCGCTTCACCGGGCCAGGGTTTTTAATGAGCATAGCGTTTTTGGATCCAGGAAATTTGGAAGGGGATTTGCAGGCGGGAGCCATTGCTGGATATTCTTTGCTTTGGCTTTTAATGTGGGCGACGGTTATGGGATTGATAATTCAGCTGTTGGCGGCGAGATTGGGGGTGGCCACGGGGTGCCATTTGGCTGAGCTTTGTAGAGAGGAATATCCTCTGTGGGCTAGGCTTCTACTCTGGTTAATGACGGAGCTTGCTCTCATTGGGGCCGATATTCAGGAAGTTATTGGGAGCGCAATTGCTCTTAAGATTTTAACTAACGGTTATCTGCCCCTCTGGAGTGGCGTCCTCATTACTGCACTCGACTGGTATGTAAACTTTACTACTCTTGCCTAAATTTAGCACCTTAATTTGCTTTCGGGTTCGATTTTGGGTTATCGATGCAACGTAAATATAAACAAATGCAGGTGACAGTATTTTTCAGTTAAGATGTAATTTTCGTCACGGATCGAAACCGAAGAAGGCTGTATATTTACCAAATATAGGTAAATACTCAAAGCCTCCGATTATTTTGTAAAACTAAAACCAAATTCTGTGAAGAAAACATGTTCTTAAGCTATGGGAAGGATTCGAACCTTTCAGAAACACAAAACAAAGTAAAATTTCCTATATATCCGACGGAATGAATCCAAAGTCCGATTAATTTTGACTATTGTATAGTCAAATTCTGCTTTAAGGATTATTTAATATCAGCTAAAATTCCCGATAAAGTTTCCTGTCTGACGGATTATCTAAAAATCGGCTTATATTAAATTTTGAAAGAGGACATTTGTAAGTCGTCGGAGGCTGAAATTCTTCCAGGAACAACACACATTTATTTTCAGAGAGAACAGTATCGGTTTCATTTCTCTTTTTTCAAAGTGAACATGTTATAAGTCCGCAGAGGTTCGAATCAATCCAGGAGCACCGCCCATTAAGCAAAAATGGTTAAACAAACAACGAAACTTTATTTTTAGATAAAGAATATGAATATTATTTAACTAAAAATATTACCAGACTTTTGAAGATATTAAATCCTCGGCGGTTTTAAATTCTAATTTCGAGGAGTCGAACAGAAAAATAAAATTTACTTTTATTTTTGGCAGGAAGAATATGCCAATTTAATTTTTATAATTTTATAATCAGATTTGTAAAGAGATCGCCTTCTAAGTAGCCAGAGCTTTGAATCCTTCCAACTGCCACCCATTATAGCGAAATTGATCTTTATTTTCCGAGAAAAATAATTGTTTAGTTTATATGTTTTTAAAGATTGACTAGATTATTAAACAGAATATTTTGTTAATTGGTGGGAGGTTGGATTCCAAACAGCGTAGCAAATTAAGTGTGAGTCAAATAAAAATTGATTTTTGGAAAGAGAAGCATAGTATCAGATTTGTGAAAAAAATGTTCTTCGTTTTGCTTAAACAGAAACTTTGTATGGGAGAAACAAGACTCTTTTTCTTGATATTTGTGAGGAATATAAGCATTAATGGTATTTAAGTTTGGCTTTCCTCTTTTCATCAGGGCAAAGAATATGGTGATCTGGGGGTGATAGCTAAGAATTTTCCTAAGAAAGAAGTAATCCAGGCAAGGTAACCAATTTGTCTGAGCTTTTATCAGTTGAACTCAGAAAAGCTTACCCTAGAGGACCTGTTTCTACCGGAGACTAGGAAATCTGCAAATGGTTTCAGCAGGCAGGGACATCCCCTTATGCTTTGGTGTACATCTCCACTATTAAACTAGAATCAGCACCTAAAGGTGCTTGCAAATAGCCAATAGGCACCCGTATTTATAGGCCTATTGGTTTGGCCCTGCATACTCATTTGTTATAAATAATTCTCTGCACAGCTAGGCCTACGGGCCTACAAATATGGGTGCCTATATTTGCAAGCACCTTTATGTGCTGATTCTAATTTATATATGAATGTTCATTAAAGGTTAAGATCGGTGTATGGGATTGTAAAAGTACAATATAAAGAAGATTAGGAGAGCAATAAACATAACTTCAAAAAAACAAAACGAGTTAAAATTTGAAAAGGGAGGAAAGAGTAGAAAACATATTCAAAAAATTATACCAAAAAGAAAGGAAACAGTAGCTGGAAAGCACTAGTCCAACAAAATGGAGAATAATGAGAAAAAGCTACTTATTGAGATAAATCGTGTTGGTTTGAGGAACACTCTTAATACTTGAAGTCATGAAGAAATGTATCACGGGTGTGAATCGATATAAATCAGCAAGGCCTACCATACAGACTGATTAAGAATTAAATTCCACACCATACCACACAAAGATCACTAACCACTGAGAACATCAAAAAGTATAAGGAGAATATAAATGTCAGTTACAACTTTTCATTGTATATTAGCCCATGATCAATATGAAGACAAAAGTAAACGCTCAGGATGTGAATCAATTTAGATCCATCATCACAGCGAGTCACAAATTAACTGTAATTTTTTATATGTTTCTAGGAATAGCAAATGATTTATATAAGCTATTGTTACATTGTGAAACATATATTAAACAAGTGCTTTCGTAGTTTACAAAAACAACACCTACAGCTGGTAAAACCTCCATGAAATATACTATACTGCAAATATTTATTGAGATATTGTTTGCTGTTCATGATGCATCATTGTTAACGCAGGCCTCACCTCAGAATGTCTGCCGACTTTTTCCTTCTTTGGATTGTGCTTTGAATTGGCTTCTCCATCATAGTCATTTGCTGTGGCGTCCAGAATCCTCCTATACATGATATTCTCCTGCCAAATCCGCATGAAAATTCCAATAGTTTTACAATACAAAATAACTTGTAAAGTAAATTCTCAGTGCATTCATATTGACCTGTGTTGAATGATCTGGATTTAAATGTCATTAGCAAGCAAAAAAGTTTTAAATAGGTCTTTATGGTCTTGCACAAGGACTTTAAGCTCCTTCATTCAATTTTTTTCACTTTTAACACTCATTAGCAAGCAAAAAAGTGTTAAACCAGCCAGGTCTTTGAAGATGAACAATGGTCAATGCCAATACACTAGGCATTTAAGCTCTTCCATTCAATTTATTTGCAGCCAGAAGCCCTGCAACTCATCAAACTTTATTCAATCTGTCTTCAGGTTTCTCATGCGAGCTAGAACATCAAATACCTCTGCAGTAAATTCCTTTGAATCTTTCAATGCTGCAGAATATACAGAACAACTTTCACATTTACAAAAAATCTATAACAAATTTTATTCTAAAACCATCACCAAAGGATTGAGATAAGTACGGTAGATCATTGAAATTTACCAACGCACTCGGCGAATTCACAGTGGGAGTACCATTCTGGTTTGGCGAGGAGATGAATCTGCAATTCCACATAGTTCCACAGCTCCTACCCATTGTTACTATTCACGGTAGTGTTACTAATAAACCTGAGCCACCTGAGCTCTGGATTGATTATTATCGAGTTAAGCCCTTTGTTTTCTCACAGCCTTGGCAGCTAGAGGATCTTCCCCGAGAGTACGCTGAGCAGTGAAATTGTTCCACAATATGCGCTTCAGTTCTGCGATATAATCCTGTCAAAATTGTCCTCACCTTGGACAAGGTCTTGGCCTTTAATTCCAGAGAAAACTACCTCAACACAATCGAAGCACTGTGCTAAAAGGAGGAACATGCAAAATCCTCCACTCTGTTCCATCCACAGCCAAGTATCCATGTTGTGCCTTCATGATTCTTGTGAGTTCAAAGCAGACATAAGCTCTACAAATCTGAAATTCTTCAAATGAATCCGCACCAAAAATGTTCTCTGGTCAACCCATCGGAGCCAGACAAGACCTGCTAATAATGTTGCAAATTCTTTGGTATAATAATTGCTTCTAACAAGGACTATTTCTTATGGTATAGGGAGCACTTAAAAACTAGACTGCATGGAAACGCCCTAGACCCCCTCGTACCAGGCTGGGTACGTTTCGGGTACGGGTACGGGTATGTCCCGGGTATGCTGTGGGTACGTACCCACAGGCCCTGGGTACGTACCCACAGAGTACCCACAGTTTTTTCTTTTTTTTTAAAGTGCAAAAAAATAAATAAAAAGAGTACCCACAGAGTACCCAGAGAGTACCCACAGTTTTTTCTTTTTTTTTTAAGTGCAAAAAAATAAATAAAACATGAGGGCTTTGATTGGAATTGAACTTTGGAAAGTTCGTGTGAGATTCAATATTGCCAATAGGCTCTGAAGGGTCGAGAGAGATGAAAAGGACTTCATTTGGTTGACTTACTATTTGGGGGCTTTCTTGTTGCTCCTCATGGGTCCTTTATTCTTCAGTCAATTTGGAAGGCATGGGAACAAGTGAAGCACTTGGTGGTTGGGCAGCCTATCTTCTCTTCATTTGACATTAGGTGCCAAGCCTACAAATCGATTTCGTCGAATCAGAAATATAATGACAAGATCCTTGCCTTGACAAGAGGCTGTTCTGCCCTCCTTTGGTTTGAGAAAGGAATTAAAATATTTCATGACTTTAAATGTTTTTTTAATGTCCAATGAGACGTCTAACTCAAGCTTAAGGCATTAATAATGAATTATCAAATCTATAATACAGTCTATGTTATTAATTATTATGTTTTGAACATTATGAATCAATACAAACTCAAGTCTCAATTCTCAAAGTATTGGAAATTTGTTTTCATGTTCTATGAATGATTTTAAGTTGTATGAGTATTAAATTTCAATAAGTATGCAATGTATGAGTATTAGATTTTGTATGCAAATGCTTCTTTAAATATATATATATATATATATAAAACGTACCCAAAAGCGTACCGTACCCGAGGTTTTTAAAAAATTGCCATTTCAGCATACCGAACCCGTACCCGTACCCATACCGAAACAGTCTTGCTTAAAAACTTCTAGGCCGCTCCACCTCTTCATTTCTCCCCTTCCACTACATATGTGGCACTGAACTATCATCATGCGAAGAAGATATTCTTGAAAACTGACAAGTGCTTCTCATAAATGGGTGCAGCAGGTCACATGGTAGCTGAAGCCATCATGCCCACTATTTCACAACCATTCAATCTTGGAGAAAGTAAAATAATATACGATCAGTCCATTGCATACATTAACTTTAAGATAAACTATAGAAAAAATCAAAATTTGCAATCAAGACAACTAAAGACGACTAATTAGATGGCCATTCCATAAAGTAATTGTCGCTCTAAGTTCATCTTGTATTGGCCTATCGGCCAAAAAATAAATGGAAAGCAATAAAATTGTTCAAAGGTAAGTAAAGTGCATGAAGCAAGGACCCCACCCAAGCCATTTTTGTTAATTCAAACAAACAAGGAATCTTGATGCCATGGTGGACATCTACTGCTATAAAAAACACTACGGAAAACAATAAAAAACCTATGTAGCCAGTATGTACCCTGCACGGGTTGGGTACCTAGGTACGCTATTGCACCCGGTACGTGATACAGATACGGTACAGTAAGGGGTATAACCCTAAAATGTGCTCCCAAACTCTATAGCAACAATAATTACTCATTAGCCTCACATTTGCATACTTGACTCTCACCTTCATATTTTCTCTAATTTTCAATTGCTTAGGGCTGATTACAAGTGCCATATAGTTCAAGGAGCTTGCAATAAGTGCCAAGGAGTTCAAGGAGCTTGCAACAAAGGTGTTTGGTGATTTGAGGTAAGTATTTTGTGGTTTTTAAAAGTATTTTAGTTTGTATTTATTTAATATTTTGTAATTGTTTTTTTTTTTTGTTATTGTAATATTGTTTTAAGCTTCATTTTTCAACATTAGATTTTTTAATTTTAAACATTCTCTCAACACTAAATTGTTTTTTTTTTTTTAAAAATGCATTATGCAGTTAAAATGGCTGCGAGTTCTAGTTTTGTGGGTTAAGGTATGAAAGGTCTCCCTTACAAATTCGATCCATATTTCCCTCTTTCAAGGCATGTCACACAACTAAAACAAATACCAGGTGAAGGGAGCGTTATTTGGATTTGCTCACAATGTAATATGCAATTTAAGAGCTCCTACAGTCAGGTGAAAGCCCATTTGTGTGGGGCTATTGGCCACGGAATTAGAACATGTGGAGGGTTGGATGGAAAGGGGTTGCCACGTGCAAAGACCCTTGCATACATCAAAGAGCAAGAGGAAGCAGATGTAGCAACTGCCCTAAAATCCAAGCATCCTATGGCAAAAAAAATGAAGATCAAATAGCAAGCCACTTGTTTCTCCTTTTGTTGATGTTGTGGCCCCAGATCACCCGTTTTTGTCTACACCTATTGCAACCGGAGGGGAAGAGGATTCACCTCTTTCTCACAAAAGAACAAAAGATGCAGGCCCATTGGAAAGGGCATTCCAGAATGAAAGCAAGGACATAGCCGACCAAGGTATTGGGCGCTTTATTTACGCATGTGGTGTCCCATTTAATGTTGTTAGATCACCATACTAGCAAGATATGGTGAGATGTATTAATGAAGCCCCTAAAGGGTACACTAGCCCAGGGTATGAAAAGGTGTGCACCACCTTATTGTCAAAAGAAAGAAAAAAAGTTGAAGAGGCATTGCTGCCCATCAAGAATCAATGGCTCGAAACAGGGGTGTCCATCGTTTCTGATGGATGGAAAGATACAACAAATAGGCCATTGATCAATGTGGTTGCAGTGTGCCCTAAAGGGGCAATGTTTCTGAGGGCTATTGATTGTGAGGGGCAGGTGAAGGATGCCCAATTCATTGCCGACATCCTCATAGAGTCTATTGAGGCGGTGGGGCCTCAAAACGTTGTCCAAGTTGTAACAGACAATGCAAAAAATTGTAGAGCTGCAGGGTTGTTGGTTGAGGCAAGGTACAAACACATATTTTGGACACCTTGCTCCATTCATTCCCTCAACTTAATGTTACAAAAATTGGGCACAAAAATTGCTTGGATCAAACAAGTCTATGAGGAGGCGAGTGAGATTCAAATGTTCGTCAGCAACCACCACATGTCCCAAGCCATCTTTCGGAGATTCTCGACATTGCAACTATTAAAGGTAAACCATAACATTCTTTTTTTTTTTTATAA
Source organism: Taxus chinensis (assembly GCA_019776745.2). Classification (NCBI taxonomy): domain Eukaryota; kingdom Viridiplantae; phylum Streptophyta; class Pinopsida; order Cupressales; family Taxaceae; genus Taxus; species Taxus chinensis. Next base: position 282,404 of record JAHRHJ020001952.1, on the reverse strand, counting down.
TTATTAGTTTTTATTTTATTTTTATAAATTCATTAAATTAATTTTATAAGTTTGTAATTTGTAGAATTTTGATTTTTGAATGTTTTAAATTTACTTGTCTTAATTTTATTTGTTTTAATTTCTTATTAGGTTGTTGAGACTCGATTTGCCTCGCACATGCTTGTCTTGAGACGACTTGTGAAGGTGTGAGCGGCATTGAGTGGCATGGTTATCAACGACCTTTGGGGTGTATGGAGGCAAGCAAATAGTGAGAGGGCCAGAAATGTGAAATTGTTGATCCTTGATGATGCATGGTGGGATCGTGTGGAGTACTTGCTCAGTTTTACCGAGCCCATCATGAGTATGTTGAGATTTGTTGATATGGATCATCCATGTATGGGTGAGATTTATGATGGAATTGACTCAATGATTGAGTCAATTAAGACCATCATAAATGCCAAAGAGCAAGATCCTACAGAGACTTTCTTCAAGGAAGTGCAGTCACATCTCATTGAAAGGTGGAACAAAATGACCACCCCATTGCATCTTCTTGCTTTTGCCTTGACTCCAAAATACTATAGCACGGAGATCCTTTCTTTTCCCAGGAGGGTCCCACCATATAGGGATGTTGAAGTTAGTGAGGGGTATAAGGCGGCATTTGCTAGACTCTTCCCAGATCCAGAAGTAGAAGACATGGTTAGAGCAGAGTTTGTGAATTTCATATCCTCCAGGGATCACTCCATTAGCACTCTTCGTGACAAATACAAGATGGATGCTTATTCGTGGTGGTACCTCCATGGACAAGCATACACCTACCTCATGCCACTTGCAATAAAAGTTTTATCACAAGTAAGATTTTAATTTTTTTAATTTCTTAACTCTTTCTTTAAGTTTTTAAGTTTTTACTTTTATAAATTTAAAATTTTAATTTTGCATTGACTTTGCAGCTTGCCTCAATAGGTTGCGAGTTCTTCTTCAGCTGAGAGGAATTGGGGTACATACTCCTTTATCCACTCAGTTAACCACAACAAGTTGGGAGCAAAAAAGGCAGAGGATTTGGTCTTCGTGCATTCTAACTTGCACCTTCTATCACATAAGAAGGATGAGTACAAGCAAGGGCCAACAAAGTGTTGGGATATAGACCCAAAGACTCCAAACTTGGATGCTTCCATTGCCCAACTTTCATTGCTAGACCCGGACCTAGAGCGTACTTTGCATGACCTGCATAGTGGAGCTAGCGGGAGCGGCATTGCTGATGGTTGTGGTTCTACTCCTGATGCTTGTGGTTCTAATGAACCACATGATGGTGATGATGCTCTCATTGAAGACATTGGAGAAGAGGCAAAGCCATTTGATTATGATTATAATTAGACTATTAGAATGTTGATGTATCTTCATTTTTGTGTTTACATTGTAACATTTGAACAATGTACTTGTTGTAAGTTCAAACAATGAATATCATGACAAAATGCATTGAATTATCAATATGTTTTAACTTTTGTGGCTATTTCACTTATTTAATAATTTGTTTACTCTATGCATGTGTAAGGCTGGACTTTTGCTTATTTCGTTATTTTTAAAATATATTTTTAATATTTATATATATATATATGTATAACAATGAATATCATGACAAAATGCATTTAATTATCAATAGGTTTTGTGGCTATTTCACTTATGCTTTGTGAATATTTCACTTATTTAATAATTTGTTTACTCTATGCATGTGTAAGGCTGGAATTTTGCTTATTTGGTTATTTTTAAAAATATTTTTAATATTTTATATATATATTGTACGGCTGTATCTGCCCCCCCCCAAAAAAATTGCCGTACCAGCGTATTGGATCCCCATACCCGTACTGGCTATCTAGTAAAAAACAAAAAGCCAAGTTACCAAAACGCCACCCCTAGGGCACTTGGTACAGGTACGAAATGTACCTAGTATGGGTATGACCTGGATAAATGCCCGGAAATGCCCTAGAAATGGCTGCGCAGGTCTGAGTATGGTTGGGTATGTCTGCAGACATACCTGGCTGTACCCAGACCTGCCCAGCGATTTCCAGGGCGTTTCCAGGCCTGAAACAGTTTTTTTTATAATTTTTTTCTACTTTAAATTTAATATATCATGACAGCAGAAATTGCAGTTTTTGCAGCAGCATTAATCTACAGAAGGTACCAAACAGAAGCCATCAAAAACAAGGATAAAAATAACATGTATGAGATAAATGTAATAAACACCTCAACTAGATGTGGTAGGGATGATGCTTGTGCCCAGGTTGAATGAAATTATGAGTAGTTCGTTGTGGTTATTTAGCTTGTTTTGTTTTTTATATGCATAATATTTAATTCCTATTCATTAGGCTGGAATTCATTTTTTTAATATTTATATATATTTTGTACAGCCATATCCAATGCCGTATCTGGGGCCAATTTTTTTTTTTGCCGTATCCGCTGATCGGATACTTCGTATCCGTACCCATATCCAAAATGTATTGGCAGCTTAGAAATCAACTCATCACTGACATTCATTTTTCACAAAATAGCTCTGTTGCAGGTCACTTATATTGCCTTGCTTATAACTGAAATTACCACTTGAAATAATAAACATTATATATTTATTTGATGAAGGACTACTTTATATGTGCTATTTACAGCAATCTAATTGAAATGCTCATGATGTTGGCAAACAGTTTTATTTTCTTATTTCTTGAAAACTATGGAGTGAGGAAGCTGGAGGCACTGTTTGGAGTACTTATAGCAACAATGGGAATTTCATTTGCATGGATGTTTGGTGAAACTAAGCCAAATGGAATGGAATTGGTGATAGGTATTCCTTCTGTACCATCAAATATACATTTTCTCATTCCTTTCTGTTAATGGTAGGCAGATTTCCGGGAGCTGTTTGCAATTGCCTAATTCATTTTTTTTCTGTCCAAATTGTCTAGAGCATCTACTCGTAGCATATTTTCTGACGAATGACCACATGCTGCAGGTCTTTTACTCCCACGCATACATAGAAATGCTATCAAGCAGGCTGTGGGTATTGTAGGCTGTATTATTATGCCACACAATATTTTTCTGCATTCAGCACTTGTACAATCACGAATGGTTGATACATCTAGTAGGGGCCGAGTACAGGAAGCACTCAATTACTTCTCTATTGAATCAAGTGTTGCACTTCTTGTATCCTTTATGATCAATTTATGTCTTACAACAGTCTTTGCAAAGGGATTCTACGGCACAGAATCATCTGGAGATATAGGCCTTGTAAATGCTGGAACTTACCTTCAACAGCGGTATGGAGGAGGATATTTTCCTATTCTTTATATCTGGGGTATTGGGTTACTAGCAGCTGGGCAGAGTAGTACTATCACAGGGACATATGCAGGGCAGTTTATCATGGCCGGCTTTCTTAATCTTCGGATAAAGAAATGGCTAAGAGCTTTAATCACTAGAAGCTTTGCAATTGTGCCAACTGTTATTGTTGCTCTAGTCTTTGACACTTCTGAGGGTAAGCTGGATGAATTAAATGAGTGGCTTAACGTGCTTCAGTCCTTGCAAATCCCATTTGCTCTCATTCCCCTTCTATGTCTTGTATCCAAGGAGCATGTTATGGGTACTTTCAAGATTGGCAAAGCTCTTAAGGTAAGTATTAATCAAAGAAGTCTGTTAAGAATATATCTATTATTAAGGGTTTGAGGAAAACAATGTAGCATGAATTTGTTCATGCATCAAGTGCTTCTAGATTGTTAAAACACAGAGTGTTGTAATTTGTACCTTGTTGAAGTTTCTTGCTTGGTTAATTAAAAGGTTTATATGTATCACTTTCTTCATGACAACACTTCCTATGGTTAGTATTTGATCGAATTATTCATCTTTTTCCTATAGTATATGAGGGCCATCTTTTTCTAGTTTATCCTTCTCAGGATTTGCATATGTGGGAGTTAGGAGCTAGTATTTCATTTAACATAGAGACCGTTTTTCTTAACTGAGAATTGTTTCGACCATATAAAAATGTACTTATCTTCAATAAATGCTGGTGTGTTAGTTATTTACAGTTACTATTGATCATATTTAGTTCCTGTTTACATTAATGATTATTAATGTAATGACATTGATGTTGATGGCAATGATTATATTGGGACCTATTTCTAAAGGATCTTTGTTTGATTGGGGGAATCACCAATGTCGTGCTTTTGCAGAGTCAACTACCTATGAAGGGCTCCACTTAGTTGATGAAGTCAAATGCCTTGAAGTGTCATCATCCCACAAGGCTTGAACTCACATTCGACTTGCAGCCACGACATGGGGTTTCTATTCTGACAAAATTTCCCAGTACTTTCACCTGACCCCAACTGTGTAGCATTGTTGGGGTCAGGTACCCTCTCCAAAATTGGAAACCTTGTGGATATCCTGACTTGCTATTAACCTCACATTGAACCAACACCACGTTTACTGCATATTGTATATTGTATATTTATTATTTGAAAAATCTAAATGTTAAAACAAGCTTCATTGCTTTCTTAGCCCATCTATTAAGGTAAAACTTTAGAAGGTGATACCCATTGATTTGTTTTCACTTTTTTGTTTCTTTAAAATTCTTCAGATTCATATACATGGCCCCTAATAATGCCAAGAAAAAATCTTCTCTGTACTCTATTTAGATTAATTCTGTAACCTAAAGTCTGGCAATGGAACTGCTGACTTATCAGGTTATAATGGGTATAAACAATTTTGTGTATATCCCTGATTACTTTTTGCTCCAGGGTTTTGCTGATCTCTTTAGTTTCAAATTCAGTAAAGCCCTTATCTTCTTAAATCATCAAATTAGTTAGCGTAAATCTAGAATTATCTGTTAAACAGACGAATAGACTTTGAAAATCAATTTATGCTTAATAGTGCAAACTACCAAAATCTAGAAATCTCATTTAGAGGAGGAAGTAATCCATAGTTACCAGATCCGGCCAGATCCAAAATTTTAGGAGAAAGTAATCCACAGTTTCTAGATCCTGCAAGATCCGGATTTTTAGGAAGAAGTAATATGGTAACCGAATTTTTCAGCCAGTGCTAATAAGTTCGTTCGGGTTGGCCCTATTTTCTGATTTTTTTCAATTTTTTTTTTGTTAATTAGAAGTCTTTTATATAATATTATATTACAAATTTAAATATATGAACTGTTGGTGGTTGAAAGTGTCTTCCCGTGGAAATTGCTTCACTATCAACACAACACAGGATTGCTTCTCAAGTGTGGGACTTGCAACTTGAAGCAAACCTCCAGAGAGAGTTGGTTCTCGTCTACTTCTACTCCTAATGCTATCACTACCTACCTAATCTAACAATTGTGGGGGAAAAGGGATTAGAGAAACAAATGAAAAGGGGGTTGGCGATGCGCCAAGAGTGAAATAGGGTGTCCATTCCTTTCTGTATTTGAGGATAACACACTATATTATTAGATGAATGCAAGTATAGTCCACACACACAAGATCACAACATAACAATAGGTAGGAATGATCTACTAGATATCTAGTAATAGATATCTAGGAAGACGAGAAAAGAATAAGACAATTATAAGCCACAACAACTTCACCATAAATATACACAATTGTATTAGACTGCAAAAAGAGGCCTTGGATGCATTACAGTCACTAAAATAGAGGCTAAAACACCATACATAGAAGACAGCAATTCAAGCGAATTCTATAGAGAAGAACTCCCAGAACAAAACAAGCTCTGCTTTGTATAGAAAATGGAGCAAAGAGACCACCATCACAATCGTCACAATGTTGTGCATAAAACCAACACCCACTTGGTTCTCTGCAAAAACCCTTTGCCCAATCATTCCAAGGTTGATAAATTTCATAAACCACATATAATCTTTCTATAGACAAGTCTGAAAATGTGGTTAACATGCAAGACTTTAAAAGAGTGATAGCTTTCATTAAGTCCACGTATCTTGCTTCTTAGTCTAAGACCTACACGACTCTTCAAACCTAACCTACAGGTCAAACTTCCTTAGACCGACCTCCATAAACCTTAAAATGAAAAAACTTGTCCAAATCAATAGCAGCCATCATGAAGCTACAGGGCCGATGCTGTTTTGTGCAAAACTTGTCACTTGTGACTGCATCGACCATTCTATTCCAACAGGGGTGATGTAGTTGTTTGAGTTGCCTCCGCCATCCAACATGGCCGATGCCGTATAGTTTGGACAAAAAATAAAAATCCACCCCAACCTGAGTTCTCTACTGCTCTCGAAATCATTCTGATTAAGACTCCTCGGGTTCAGACCAGCCTTTCACACCCCATCTTGGATGAATGGGATCTAATCATGAAACTTTCCATTTTGTATAAAAATTTCCCTTTTTTCAAACTCATTAAGACTTATCCTAAGCATTGTAATCGCCTAATGTTAGCCCTCGTTGATATGAATCTACCCTCCCTGCCAACTTTGGTGCAAGAATCTCTCTTCCATGGCTCTGATGAGGGTATGCTTCAATAATGTGAAGTGCTTTCTATTCCAACTGATCTAACCAAAGATCAAGTTTTATCACTTCACTTTCCTATCAACTCTATGATCCCAAACGGTCTCCTGTTTTTTAGTGATGAACCTCCCCTCTTCATTTCCATTAAGATTTCTATTAAGATTGTCAATGTGGAAGGTTAAAAGAATTCTCATGGATGAGGGTTATGGCATGTGTGTCACTTTGGAATTCTTGAAATCCTTAGGGTATTCAACCGATAACCTAAAATTAACCCGCAACACGTATCAAGGGTATGACCGACGATAAATGCCCCCATTGGGATGTATTTGGTTGCCCATCACTAAACCTCCTCCAACTGTTAAAGTGAAAGTTATGATCTTCAACTTTCTTCTTTCTGATTACATTCTTCTTGGCCGACCATAGGGGGATGTATTTGGTTTCCCATCACCATAGCTCCTCTCACTGTTAGAGTGAATGTTATGATCTTCAACTTTCCTTTTTCTTATAACATTCTTCTTGGCCGATCATAGACATATTGGATGCGTGGCATCACTTCATCTTTGTGTCAATATGTTAAATTCCATCACCAATGATCTATTTATAGTTCAAGGCAACATGAACCTGTGGAACTTTGAACAATTTAAGCAATGTCGTGTCTTTAAAATTGACACTCTCAAGGAATTGCCTTGTATTCCCTTCTGAGAATATCAATGCTTTTAACTACCTTGTCAACTCCCTTTGAGGATATAGTGGACATCCCGAGCTTGTTGAGAGAATTCCAACTAACTTTCTCAATTTAGATGATGACGAGTCCAATGAGATCAATCTTAAGATTAAAACCTACGATCTTCCCGATTTGATTATTGCACAATTGCCCCTTCTTTGCAACCCCGTTCTCGCAAGAAGACAATTGATGCAATCCCCATCACCATTTCTATTATCCTACCTATTCCTAGGGAGTTTCCTTCTTCACCCCCTAGCGACACCATCACAAAATTCCTTAACATCGATATTTCTACTCCAAATTACTATGATGGCTTTTGGCTTGATGATCCCTTCTTGTTTGGCTATGCCCAAGCCAACACAAAGATGTGATTCTAAGATAGCAACAATCCTTGAATTCTTCTTTATGACTCTAGTGATTTTGATGAGTAGGAGACCCTTCATTAGCACGCCCCTTCTAGAATCCTTGCGATCTAACTTTAATCGCTAGTATTAACATGGGTGGGGACCATTCATTATCGTGTCCTTCCTTGTAATCCTTGCAATCAAGACTTTTAACTCAGGACCATCAACTTGATTTCCATGACAATTGACTTTGGCATCCCTTAATGACTCCAAGACTTCGAGCCCAGGGAGATGGATTTCTAGCTTGATGACAAGGATATCCTGATCTCTGGAGCAAGCTAGCGCCGAACCATAACCCACCATTGGATCCTCTAGTTAAGTTCCATGTATTCACGACTTAGAGAAACTCCTTTGAGCTCAACCACAATTATCATTGGTTCCTTTTGGCTAACTCTCATCATTATGTGATCCTCCACACAACTTGAGCCACCTTACCCCAGTTCGCTTCCTCTGATTACCTCTCCTATCCATAGTATCTTCCTCACCTTCCAGGACATCTTTACCCCCACCTCTTGCCACATTGACTACAAGCTCCCCAGATGAGCTTGTACCATTTTAACATGGCATGAGGTGCTGGGGCAAGATGTTAAGGATTGTTGAGGCTATAGAAAGCACATGAAGCAATTTAAAGCATGAAGTGCGCGAAGAGTAGAGTCTGAAGCTCATCACATCCCCCCTCTATTCCTCATCAGTTTTTGCATCGCATCATGGTCCTTTTTCTCATTCTGATGCCACTTGTCACATACTTGAACGAATAGTGTTAGCAACGGTTACCTTCTCCACCTCAAGTTTAGGATTTGGTTTCCCCTTTACCTTCCTATTCCGGTTCCCAATCACATGGAAAACACCTCTTTAAAACACCCTTTAGATTAGTTAAGGAACAATTTCCTTGCTTTTATCCTCTTCAATTGGATGTCCCGTTCCCTTTATCCCTTCCCTCCCTCCCTGTATGGATGACATTCATCAAGAGGTCCTCTCTTAAATGATTTCCATGAGGGTGGAAGAGACTATAATAGCAACACATTTTGAGAATGCCATCTCAAAGGTCATCGAAGATGTTGAGGACATTATGATTCACACATGATATGACATTCAAAAACAGGTTCATGATGTGATAGGAGATGTTTTTAATTTCATTGCACGTCCTCTATGATTCTATTATCTACTTGTTCATATTATCACACTATGAAATCATTACTTTCTTTGCTTTACTTTATTTTCAGTGCCCGAATTTCCCATTGCTTGAATATCCTACTTCGATTGAATATCCTACTTTATGTTTACTTTTATTGTTTGAATATCTTACTTGTACTTGAATATCTTGTTTTACTTTTTGTAGCTTTCCTTTGATATCTTATCCCTCTCGGGTTCATACAACCTTTTCCCTTCTTATGGAGCACTCTGGTACATTTTTTTATATTTTACTATGTACTACCTGCCTTTGATATCTTATCCCTCTTGGGTTCATATGGCCATTTCCCTTCCTTAAAGAGCACTTTGGTAAATTTTCTTCACTTTATTACATTTTTACAACCCACCTTTAATATCTCACCCCTTTGAGTTTATACGGACGTTATCCTCTTTACGAACTACTTTGGTAATTCATTTATTTTTGCAATCTATTTACACACCCTGTCTTTGACATCTCTCCGCTCTTTACTTGGATATCTCCCCCTCTTGGGTTTATTCTGCCATTGGCTTCCTCAGATATTTTGGTACATTTTTATCACATTTATGACGCTCTTTCCCACTTGGGTTTTATCATTCTTTATGAATGTTTTGAACCTATTGTAGGTTTACACTCTTATCTCTTGCCATTACTAGCAATCTACAATTATTACATTGCCTAGTTCATTATCTCGTTTAAACCTTCATTCCCTATGAAGACAAAACTCTATTTGTGGTCAACTACTAGCCTTTGTCCTTCATTGTATCACACTCTCCTTGTAGTTTTCACCTTTCTTGCTCCCTCTCTCACTTGAGGCACACTTAGTGCAGAGATGAGATTGCACTCTTTCCTTAGGGTAGGTGTAGAGGTACCTAAGCATCTTGGTTGTAGGTCTCCTCTATAGTGGTTAAGTTTAAGCTCTCCATTGTTGATTAGCCTTCTGAATCCATGGATGAGGAATAGTAAATTCATATTATAAAAGAAAAATCAAGTAAAAGGAAAATTCTACAATCAGAAACGTCATTCACAAACAAAAAAGACGTGATATCATTTGGCTCGTCCTCTGTCCTAGTTGAAATCTCAAAGTCCACACTTAGCCTCGTCACAAAGCTCATTTAGGCAATGTTACCTAAGACTCTGGGATGGCAAAAAAAATCTAAATTTTGGGGATGGCAGGGGGACGAAAAATTTAAAAAATATATAATATTTAAAATATAAAAATATAGTGACTAAACTATATAAATAAGCTGAAATAAAACCATTTGAGACTTAAATAAGATGAAATAAAACCATTTGAGATTTAAATAAATTGAAATCATAAATATAAATACATTTAAATTATTAATTATACATAATTTAATAAAACAATTTGAGACTTAAAATTAAATAAACTGAAATAAATTATAAAACATTAGATTGATCAATAGGCAATAGCTGATATTCATATCATTAATCTCAAATTCAAATCCACCAACAATTGTCAATATTACAAAAAGAAGAGGACAAGTTTCAGCCTAAAAATCAGAATCAACATCTGCAACAACATCCATGAACCTCTCCTTCATCCTTGCCCTCAAAGGAGAGCCCAATCAATCCCCGTTGATAGTATTGTCCTCTTCTACCTACCTCGGCTCCTTGGGATCTACATCCCACTGTAATGCTGGGGTCTGCTTGTACTCATTTGTCTTGCGATCCATAAGATGCAAAGCACTGTGTATAACCTAAGTAACTGCATTTGCCGAATTTCAAGTGTGAAATTTGGAATTTGGTGGATTTCAAAGGGCAGATTAAATTTGTGTGAAATCACGAATTTATTCATATGAAAGAAAAAATGCAAATTTTATTCCCGTTTGATTCGCTTTGTCGCTTTTAAGTTTTCCATCCGGGTATATACCTATATATCCTGCTTAAGTATGATAAAACCCTAAATAGCTAAATCCGCAGGTGCAAATATTAACCGCTCAAGCCCTAGCAATGAAGGTCGAAGGTTGAATGATAAGATGTTTACCGCTTTGGTCGCTGCCTGTGCATTGGGAAGGGGTTCAATTTGAGCTGGATGAGGGAGAATGTGCCATAGCTGAATCCCTGAAGAAAAGTTAAAACTGCCATAAAAATTGTAGGCAGGTTGAACAGGGAAAAGTTTATTCTTTGGGCCTTTGGGAATTTTTTATTTAATGTTTGCTTTGTAGAAAAAGGTTAATTATTTTCTCAAGTTTACGATTAATGTTTTTATTAAATCGTTGTCTTTTATTTAGATTTTATAATTTTATATTCTTTAAAAATAATAATTTAGTTATAAAATTAATTTGTAAATGTTATATATTTTATTTTTTTAAATCATACATGTATGATACTAATTAATCTAAAAGTATACTTTTTATAGTTGAATTTAATTATGAATTATCTTTCTTTTTTAAATATTTAATATAAAAGTATATTTTTTATATAGCCGATTTTCATGAATTTTTTATGAATTTTATCATCGACGAATTCTTGAACATGAATTCGAATGTGGTAGCTTAGTGTATAACTACAAGCATCTCCGCTCTCGCAGAGGTAAGCCTATTCCTCTTGATAGAGTGGATCCAATCATATGTAGACCAATTCCTCTTAGAGGAAGAGGAGCTAGAAACCTGGGAAAGGAGGCGGATTGCAAGTGTTCACAACAGTCTTACAGTCGCACGCCCATACAGTCGCCACCAACTCACCATCACTTGTCATGTGCCAATGTTACCTTGTCCATCTTTGCTGAAGTTTTGTACCCATTAAGTTCAGTGAAGTTGAGCCACTCCAATTTGACATGTGAAGCCTCCTCTAGACTATACATTTTTTTAAAGGCCTTCATAAGGCCCTTCTTCACCTCATCATCATCCAAAGGGATCTCTACATGGCCTCTCCACATACCATTTAAGATTCAGTGCATATGTAGCCATATGAAGTGGGGTGTTCAACTTCTCCCATCTATGTTGAATGATGGGCTGAATATGTTCATGGTAGAACTCTAAAGCGGGGTCTCTCACCCGAATAATTGCCTTCATTTGCCCAAGCATGTTGTCAATGCACTCATATATCTCACCAAGATTGGGGCTGGTAGAATCCCCATATTTGATGACGCTGGAAAAATGTGAGTATTTCACATCAACCCAAAACGTTTCCCTCACCACCACTTCCTTCACTCTCTTCCCTTGCTCTGTCTTGGACTCACGCAACCTAGTCCAATCCTGTGTCATAATCATAACTTACAGGGGCTCTTGCAATTCAAGCATCCTATCCAACAAAATAAAATAGGATGCAAAGTGGGTGTCAACTGGTTTGAGGAATTCCTTATTCGAAAAGCTTCGAAAGAGTGCTAATTATGTGTGGTGATTACATATGAACTTCTACACGTCCCTGGCCTCATTTATTATCTTGTTGACCCACTGAATCTTCCCTATGTCTTTCAGTGCATTGTTCATTGCATGCACACAACACGGGGTCCAAGAAATATGATTGTAGGCACGATCCACTAGCTTGCTTGCTGCTCTGCACACATAAGTTGCATATGTGATGACCTGTACAACATTTGAAGTTCCAACCTCCTCAATGACATCCTTCAAAATTTGAAAGTGGAACTCAACATCTTTCCGCTTTCCAAAACAATCATTGCTATCAAGAAATATGGTCCATCTTTGCAAGAGACAATGATATTGATGAGTGGACGGTATCTAATATCCGTTCACACATCCATGATAATGCTGCATCCATGTGACACCCAAGTGACCTTTATCTCTTCTATCAAGAAATTAACTACGAAATAGTATCTATCCAAGATTGTTGTCCTCAATTTGGGGTCTCCAGGAGGCACATCACTTGTACCTGCTTTTGCTACCTTGGCCATAGCCTCCTTATAATAAGGAGAGCTCGCAACATGAAATGGGATCCCAACAACATAATTTTTTTTTTCGATAGCATCATCTGCCTCTTCCCTTTCCTTTGAATCAAATATGTCTACAACTGGATTGGGGGCTGCCCCCATGGCCTTTCTCTTAGCTTTGACCCCAACAACTACATGGCCATAATGGTGGGTCATACATTCTCCAAACTTTATGCCACAACCTTACATATGCAGCTATCGGAGGAGTTAGAGTGCAGGAACCTTAGAGCCAGGGGGCAAGCTGGTTTTTGGCATGATCACCAAACTCCAAAATACTTACCATATCTTCACTCTCCAGGACATCATTTAGGAGGCACGTCATCGCTCGTCGAAGGTCTATTGTTGCTTTTTAGATTTTCGGAAAGCCTTTGACTCGGTTCCATGTGATGCACTTTTCCAGAGGCTCCGTGACATTGGCATTTCCAAGACCCTTCTCACGGCCACCATGTGCCTGTATGAGAATGTTTTAGGCCGCATCCACACCTCCGAATAAGAGTTCATCAGGAGTACCATTAGGGTAAAGCAGGGTTTCCTCCTATCCCCAACTTTGTTTGGGATATACATTGGCGAGCTAGAGTCTTTTCTCCACGAGCATATTCAGGACAGTGATGGGTGCCTTCTATACCATGTTTGATATCCATTCTTTTGCTTGCAGATGGTGTGGTTCTCCTAGCTTCTTCTTTTGAGGGCTTACAAAGATAGCTTGATGCCTTAGCCTTATTTTGTGATCTTCGGCAGTTGACGATTAACTTTGGTCAAACCAAGGTTATGGTCTTCAATGGTTTGAGGGCCTCACATCTCCACTTCTTCTTCAGGGGTGAGGAGATTGAGATCACCAGCTCTTATACCTACTTGGGGATTCTATTCTCTAGCCCTCGTTTCAGTTTGAGACAGGCCCTCCAGCCTCGTGTCAATAAGGGCTATGGGTCCTTAGTTCTTTTAGAGAGGCAATGTTTCTGTCATCATTTTTAGGACATCTCCTCGAAAATGTCCCTCATGGACGCCCTCATTAGACCCACGGTTCTCTATGGTTCTATTGTTTGAGGACCCTCTTTGTTGGGTACTGACCAAGTCTCTGTCGAGAGGGTCGAGACATTTCTCCTTCGCCGCTTCATCAGGTGTAAGCAAACTGTACCCCAACACATTATTTTGGCGGAGTTTGGAGTCCATCCTTTCAAATTGGAGACCATTTTTGACTTGGTTTCTTTCTTGCACCACATTCAGGGCTCTGCGGAAACTGCCAAGGGGTGAGACTACCCGTACTGGGCATATTGTTCATCAGAGGCTAATGCTCTTTAAGACTTTCCACGTTGGGGTCATGGTTGGTATGATGAGGTCCGAACTTTTGGGGGTAGTTGGTATTCTGACGGACCATCTTCCACCTTTTCGGTACTCCTTGGACGCACTGAGCCACCTTCTTCCTACTAAACAGGAGATGAATAGAATCATCAGAGAGGATATTTATAGGCAGTTAATCTGTACCTCTTGGGTAAATCCTCAGGGAGGTCTACGTCCCAAGATGGCCTTTTACGCTGAACATTTCTTGGAGTTGAGGGATGCTCTCATTATCCGTCCTTAGTACACCTTTTGGCATTGGATGCATGCTCTTCGCATCCCCCTTGATAAGTTCAGGGTTGGTTCTCATAGAATTTGTTGTAAGACGGATCACCACCTTGATCGTTCGGACATGATTTGCCAGCTATGTAGTCTCTAGGAGACCAAAACGGAAACACACTGCATCTTTCGGTGCCCCATTTACTACGAGATCAGAGGGAGGTTCCATTGTTTATTTAGGAGGACGCATGATCTTTTTGACTTCTTTAGGTTTGAGGATCATAGGTGCCTGGCTTTGTACTCATAGGAGGTTCTGTTGCTTAGTGAGCACACTCTTCAGCCGCATCCTAGACTAGACTCTACCCAGCAGATCACTTCCTTCTTCACAATGTTACCTTTGGAGAGAGGCACTAAGCGCCCTTGTGAGACCGACCCCACTTCTTCCTCCAGATTGATTCGGACCAGGGAAACCATCCATGGTTCCCCAAGCCATCCCAAGCCATCGTAGGTATGCCCGAACTTGGTCTGGCCTTAAGAGATAGACTAGATCCACCATGCATCAACGGGATAATACTGTGTCCGGACAACAACAAAGTAGGAAAAATCTCTCTTTGGTGGGTCGGCATTCTATCCTCAACATTTTCCAGTCGGCCTCAAATGTTAGGAGAGATGGATCTACTAGTCCTTGGTGGGGTTTCCTCTTTTCTTTGCCTTGGTCGTCTTTCCCCCTTTCTTCCTCCCACTTGTATTTCCACCCCCATTCTGGGTGCGTGTGATTTCTCCTTCCAGTTGGCCACCTCTTTTGGATTTTGTATTTGTCTTTCTCGGAACTCTTTGGTTTTCCCACTTTGTATTTGTTCTCGCTGTTATTTGTAGTCCCTTTGACCTACTTTTGTGGTCATTTGTTGGACATTAATATATTTATCTTATCTTTATCTCATAAGGTACTGCTAACCTTGAGAGTAGTTAATGCGCCAACAATGTCTTTAAAATGTATCTCCAACCTTCCCTATTTCTTTACATTTAGATTAATTGATCATGATTGATGTATTATGTATTAGACTAGGATAGAGTAACTTATTTTGTCTATGCGTTATTCTTATATTGACCCTTGCCTTACATCTACCATCTAGCGTCTACAAATCTAGTCTAGATATATTGCATACTACCATTCTTTTTACAACCTAGGATCCTAATAAAACACCATCTTGTATCTTAGTTATAGGCTTTGGAACCCTATGCCTTTGATAGAGTGTGAATTATCTTCTTCTATATCTACTACTCATACACCTCCTGGTTACTATTTTGGCTTGTGTTGGACCTAGAATGGCCGATAATCTATATTCTAGTCTATACTATTGAGAAGAGAGAGGATAATGATATTGACATTCTCAGCCGATATACAATTACCCTGCTATTTGGCCTTTGAGACCCTTGAGAAAGAATTTTGATTTGATTTTGCAAGTCGTACAAGGTATGTTCATAGTAGTCATTTTGGGGGTTGCAGTAGAAGAATTTTGCAAAATAGAAGGATGAGCAACAATTGAAGGAAATTGACGTACATAAGAAGCAAGAGGTTGTTGAGGAATCAAAGCAATGCTAGAAAAGGGAGGATTTTGAGACATGAGGGAATGGAAGCATTTTGAGTTATTGAAAGAACTTAGGAATCAATAGAAACATGTTGAGGAATAAAAGGAATTTGAGAAGCAACAGGATCATGTTGAGGAATAGAAAGCATTTGAGAATCAATAGAAACATGTGGAGAAATGCACTTGAGAAGCAACAACATTTTGAGGTGTCGAAGGAATATCAGAAATAATAGAAGTAGGAGAAACTTGATTGTTGATAGGAATAGAAGATACTTGAGAAATGACTACATGAGAAGGCATAGCTTAAAGTTTTTGAATGACTTTTATCCAGATATAAAATTAATCAAGATGATTGAAAAGACATTATCTAAACTAAGGATCATGATCAACGTTATGAGTGCTCATATATCCATTATTTGCCTTAGAAGGCACACCTTGAATTCTAGCCCTATTTTGGTTTTCTAAAGGAGTCTCATGCACATTATCAACTTGGGATCCATTCACAACATTATAATTCAAGGAAATAAGCATTGGTATTTTGTAAGGACACATCATTCCCATCGTCTGAAACAAAAAGTACAATTGAAGCAACATGAGATACATTTTTAGATTGCACTGTCTTTTTCAAGCTTGATCTAGAATTTCAATTTACTAATGGAATTTCAATAACATCAACATGTCCTCAATTAAGCATAGCACTCTTCCTAGTTAAAATTACATATCTAGCCAATTTAGGTGGCATAAAATGAAAACATGAAAATTCACACCATACAAAAACAATAGGGTTTGAATGTTTTTAAGACATAAGTAACTTTAGGCTTGGGATCAAGCAAATCAAGCGCAACAAAAGCTAGGGGTGTTTCAGATATTGCACAATAAACCCTAAAAAATCAGAATTTAAAATTTATTGCAATATGTAGCCTTAAAGGGGTGTAAGATGGCACAAGTTCATTGAAATGTATGATGGGTACATAGATTACAATTAAATGCCACTCAAATAATACCGATACAATTTAATTTGTCCTAATAAACATGAGCAAATACAAAAAATCATTTTGAAAACTAGAGAAGAGTGGTCGTGTAAGGTTTAGAGGCATATTTATTTTATCGTGAGATTTGGTGACAATCATTAGGATCTAACAATGTAAATGTGTGTCCATAAGTGAAAGTGACCTCGCTTAGAAATTTGATATTGAATAGAGAAGTTTCCCAAGACCACGATTTCTATTCTTGACAGTGTCCAAAGCCTTAACGATGCCCCTGGTAGGTCAAAAACATGTCAAAAGTGACTTGAAAACTATGCTCCCCTATTTTCTATTTACAATAACCCCGCTCAATCGTTTGAGTTGCAAATTTGATCACTTGCGAAACAAATCTTTTCTCCTCCTTGCCCTAGATGGGCAACAATATGTGAAATCTTAAGAAAAACAACAATATTTGTGGTTTGTGTTGAGGGTTGCTGGGATTTTAAATACCATCTACATATCAAGCTCATACAAAAGGACAAAATTTTAAGCAATGCATAATTGAAAACTAGGGATTTACCAAATCACAAAATTGTGTGGGACCTTCCTATTGCCAATTATTGCCCTAGTATGTACTTTTTTTCTTAAATAATGAATACTCTAATGATTGCTTTATCGCTCGAGGATTCATGTGCTCAATAGATCCTCTATAATGAATGCTTAGTGTGCTTCTAGTCTCCAAAAGAACTACAATGCTTGTGTATTTATAGACAATTTGAATTCAAATTAGGACCTTATTGGCGATCAAACCAACATCAAACAATCAGAAATTAAAAAAGGTGGGTCACTTTAGCCAAAGGGGGCCACAAGAAAAGGACGAGAAGTGTGGGCCCAACTTTGATAGATACAATTTTGGGGGTTTACTACTGTCACAAAGACGGCTTGAGGGAAGAGAAGGGAGAGAGGAAGATAACTGGAAGTGGCCGAGGAGAGAAGTCATCAAATGTACCAATAATGCCTAATTTGGACCAATAACAAGTATCAAACATGCTAAAACATGCAATTTAATGACTAATAAATGCCTAGGTGTCATTTTTAGCTATATACAGAAATGGATATTTATTTTATGGGGTTTTTACATAAATTGTGAAGTTATTTAGAAATATTGTATTTCTTTTCTATTTAGAAATTCAATATAATAATGAAAATAACAATTTTCTTTACTCAAACTTAATCTTGAATTTTATTATTGATATTTCAACTGGCGATTTTTTTTACAAATTTTATCGTTTGCCGAATTAGAGTCTAAGTAACTTAGGAACTTGAAATCATCTAATGGTGAGGAGTTTAATGCTCCAATTCTTAATCATTTATCCTCTATGCTTGTCCAATTAACATAATCTGCTTTATTTTAGAAAGGGGAGGTGATGAGGATGGTTGTGACTAGGTGGCTTAGGTGGTAATTCTTATTCTCATGTTAAGGGAAAAATCATGTAGAGGGATGTGGATCCAATGTCTTCCATTGAGGAATGGAAGCAATATGTCAGAAGTGTGGAAGAGAAATTTGAGAGTCAAAAATGATACTTGGATGAGTTGGAGGAAGGCCACATTAACAATGTAGTATTATCATTCATGTGCTACACAAGATACTTTCCATGCAATTTTTTACTTGAGGAGATCAATGCGGACTTCATTTAGGATATTTTACTCTTGTCCATCCCTCAACTGTATCATTGTAGTTCATATATTCTTAGCAGGTGTGTAGGTGCCTTAAAAACCACAAACAATTTTAGGGAAAGGTGGTTAGATAATCCCATAAGGAAACAATATCTTGTAGACAAAGATCCTTGGATTTCTTTTGTTGGCGACTTTGATTGTTATTATCATGGTGTGATTGGAAATCATAACAAGGATCCTATTGAATCACTAGTGTGGGAGGGCATGAACAAAAATTATAACCCTCTTTGATACCACTGTTATGTGTCATCCCACTTGGATGTCTACACACAACGGAAAAATATAAAATACCTGCACACAAACCAGACAACGTTACCAATCCAAAACTTGATAGGCCTAGTAAGGGAGGAGACCATAACCAAACCACATCCAAACGGGTGTTCCCTGACATTCACTAATTTGGGATTCCAACATCTTGTCTAGCCCAAAAACTAATAGCATGCATAATTGATAATCAATATCAATGTAAAAGATCTTGAACAATTTCATAAATCAATACATTGCAGAGGTTGAGGATGTTTTTTGTATTTTCATTGCTTAATGTCTTGTGTGTCTTAAAACTTAACAAATATCATTGTCTTTTGGGGTTTTAGGACTTCGCAAGTTTGCTATGCCCTTAATTCTATATCTTACATTAGATGTGTATGGCCAACTTGTGGCTATCGTATCTTCTTATCACGTTGTATCTCTTTCATATATGTTATAATATCATTAGTGGGTCGGCCTTGGTGATGGCCATAATGTAGGAATAGTATATATAGAGTTAGAATGTAGTAGTTGATCATCATATTGAGCACTTGAGTCTTATTGTATGGTTTGGAGGTTGCCCCCTCAAAGTGGCTAAGTTATTCTACTTGCATATTGTGACCATTTCTCTACATTTTGGTGTTCTATTGTTATTGATATTTGGATCTATCCAAGTAATTTCATTACAAGTGGTATCAGAGCTTGATCTCAACCAGAACTGTGTCAAAACCCTAATTGTGAAGATTCGGCTATATCTCCAAATTGGTAGCGAATTTTTCTACAATTTTTTTTGTTGTGTTGCGAAATCAATCAAGTAAGATCCTCTCCAAATTTCAAGATTGTTTGACTTGTTTTTAAAAAGTTATATCAATTTTAGGGTTTTTCATGAATTTGCTCTATCGACTGCAAATTGTGGAATTTTTCCAAGTTCTTTAAATTTTCAGAAAGAGGATAAAAATTAGTTTTAGTTTGTTCTTTGAATTTTTTCACATTTGGCTGAATTCCTCTTGAAACAAACCCTAAATTGGACCTTGATCTCATAAATCTTACTATTTTGGGGCATCATGATGGGGCCTTCCACAAGAGGAAAAAAGAATCTCGTTACTCAAGGTAAAAATCCAGACAAGGATGAGATAATAGTTGAGGATTTGGAGTCATAAGGGGTAATTATGGTTTCCTCAAGGCTAGGGTTTACTTTGATAGACCATAGGGTAAGCCAGCTTGAGTATGATTTTTGAATCCTACAGTCTAAGATGGCCATTAAAGAAGATGTAGAAAATCCATCGATCAATGATTGGATGATTTCATACAACAACTCAATACAAATATGAAGGGTCATCATCTTCTTCCCAATCAGCCACAACTCAACCATACTCATATCAACCAAGGCAGATCTTCATGTCAAAGTAATGGAAAAACTAGCCAAGGTGGATCTTCGAGCCTGACCAATCCAAATATAAATACTCTGCAGGCCCGGAACATGATGTCGAAAGTGGAAATGCGTAAGTTTGATGGAAAGGATCCACTCAATTAGATTAACCAAATGGATAATTTCTTTGATCTACATCAGATCCCATTGGGACAAAAGGTGACCATGGCATCCTTGTATCTCGAACCCGACCAATTCGTTTGGTATCGATGGTTATGTGCTCAAAGGTAGAAGAATGGTCTCAGTGTCACTTGGATTTTTTTTATCGAAGAGCTGAAATTACACTATAGTTCTAGTGTGTCAAGAATTACTTCAGAATTAGCTTAAATGGATCAACAAGCAAGGATTATGTTCAATTAAAACCTAAGGAGAATGGGGAATTAAATGACCTATTTCTTGAAGGACCACATTGAGGTGAGGTACGTATGTTTAATCCACTTAAGATTTCTGATCCTATTATCATGACACGTAGGGCAGAGGAAAAAATTTCTTTTTAGTAGGAGGTAGACTTTCACTAACATCAGAGACCATAGCACAATACCATCATTCCCTTGGCCAATTTGACTAACACCTCAACAAATTGAAGAAAAGAGAGCAAAAGGGTTATGTTTTAACTGTGATAACAAATATGGACCAGGACATAAATGTGTTGAAAACCAATGGTTCTATATTGAGGGGCGCAATGTAGAAAAAGATAAGGAAGAAGATGAAGAGGTAGATGTCATTGTCGAGCCAAAGGAATTAGTAGATCCCCAACCAATGATCTCATGTCATGCAATTTTAGGTATTAGCACCCCAAACCCTCAAAGTGGTTGGATTCTTAAAAAAACAGAGGGTAACAGTGTTAATTGACTCGAAGTACTCACAACTTCATCAATCATAAGTTGGTAGTGTGATTGAACTGTTTTGTTTATCCAACTCCCAAGTAATGTCAAGTAATGATCACTGTTGGGGATATTGTTAGTTGTTCAGGAAAATGCCATAACATTAAACTCACCATGGGAGATTACTTGCTAAATAGCCTTATGTATGCCATTTCCATGGGAGGAGCAAACATTGTGTTAGGAGTTCAATGGCTTACCACCTTGGGAACCATTGAGATGAACTTCCAAGAATTGTTCATGCGTTTTCAGTTAGAAGGGAGGACTTTTGAACTAAGAGGATTAAGAGCAAAGTCCCCATAATTGGTGAGCTCTCACCAAATGTAAAAAAATTATGAAAAAAGGTGTATAGGGGTTCGTGGCGTAACTATTTTCATTGGAAGCACATCCGTCAAATGCAGCTATACCATCAGATATGCAAGCAATTATAGATGGGCACTCAGTTGTGTTTGGAGATATGCCAAAGAGGTTGCCTCTAAAAAGAGACCATGATCATGCCATCTTTCAGCTAGTACCAGGGAGCCAACCAGCCCAACATCTGACCTTATAGATACCAATATGTGTAAAAGAGTGAGATTGAGAAGATAGTATAAGAGATGTTAGATGTAGGAATTATTCGTCATAGTCAAAGTGCTTATTCTTCTCCAGTAGTGTTGTGTGCATTAAAAATATGATCAATTGGCACAGGCTCGTCCTAATTATGGGGAACTTAATAAGTACACAATCAAAGATAAGTTTCCTATTCATGTAATTGATGATTCAAAGATAAATGAGTTTCATGGGTGCTTGTTTACCCTTTACAAAACTTGCTAACTCTGTTCTAAGTTATGCATTTGATCAGACCCATTAGAGACGAGAATGTTCATAAAACTCGATGTCCCCTTCTCCAATCGAATACCTATGTGCAAATTTTGTTAATGCGATATCTAAAGGATACCTCTATATGTGTGTCTTTGTGTCACAATCAACCCATTATGATAAAGTGGGCTATACTATAGACTAAAGGATGTACCCAATCTAGTAGTGTGATGTGGCAAATCTGCATTATATAGGGATCTTATACTATCCCTTTATGTCCTTCCTAGAAAGGACATTTGACAATGCTTGGGCCAAAGAGTGAATTTTGAAGTCTTAAGACATGACTCTAAATACCTTTGAGTGCTTGGATTTTCCCCAGAGGAAACTGCGACTCTTAAACCTAGTTTGAGTGCTTCATACCTGTGTTTTGGATGCTATAATTTAATATGTGAAAACCACTATTAGATGAAAGTTTTGGGAGAGCCTTGAGTTCTATTAGTGTTAATATTTGCAGGTAGAATCTTATGAGCCATTCTAGGTTTAGTTAAGGAAAGGTCGCAATTTTCTTACTTATATAGGCTTATGTTAGCTGAAAACCTAGGCAGTCATGAGATAAATCTCCCTCATTTACCGGTGAGGCTCCCGTGTAAGATTTGTCAGTTAAATATGCTAGTATCTATTTGTGGGTATTACTTTAACCATGCAGCTCATGAACCATAGCTGTATAGTTTTGCAGCAAGTAAGCAGCTGTTAAAGAAAGGAAATATCTGATGAAGAAGAAAATAGCAGAAAACAGGAAAGAAAGAGGGAAGATGTGCAACCCAATCAATAGATTACAGAGTTGATTGCATGCACATAGATAGAACAGATAGATATTAACATACAAAATTATAAGCAAAGGGAACTTTCAAATCTAGATCTAGAATAACACAAAGTTTATGAATAGATCTAAGACAGAAAGTTAGAAACAAAATGCACCGTTGACACAAAGTTCTCCGGAAATATGCTCCTTTCTATTCCTCTGCTTCAAATAGCTATCAGGGGTTTCAGCACAAAGTCTGGAACACAAGAATGCTGCTTACAAATTCTGATCATTAACCCGAAGGTTCTTCCTCTACTTATAGAATGTAGAAGGGAAATTACAAATGGGAAACTTAACTGAACTAGAACATAAACAAGAAGTAAAGATAACATCTGGCAATCATCTTCCTTTAATTCCTCTCTAAGTGACATGCATCGGGAGTTCTAGTCAAAATTATGCACATCTGTCATTTAACTTATAGAATCGTTCCACACAACTTAAAGTAATGGTTTTCAAACAAATAACTTTTAAGTTTTACAATTACATACGAGAACATAGAAAGAGAAGAAGAAAGATCTGCCAGCTGTAACCCCTACATCTTCTTTTTGCTTTGATACTGAATATACTTGTCGAACATGTAATTCAACAACTTCCCATCTGTTTTAGCCACAACTTCTTTTTCTGTCCTGAATTGCAGCAAGCCTTCGTTCAAAACCTCGATGCACGCTTCCACATCCTTCAAGCTAGGGCGAACTTCTTAATGTCTGACTGCAGCGTTACCAGCTTGCTGATGGAATCCATCGTGAAAGGCCTAACAGCTCCATCAATCCTCTCTTGCACCATCAGAAGAGATCCTTCCAGGGAATCAGGCACTTTGTTAGGAATGGTCCTTTTGTATGAAGAAACGTTCCCGACCACTTCCTCATTGGTGAAAGCAATGACATTGTCTGATAGTGATGATGCCATACTCTCGAGCGCCCGCATTCTTTTCAGCATGATTCTGAAGATCTCCAAGCGGAAAGAAACTGCAAACTCAAGCTGCTTCCCCTTTTCAACCGATCCATCGGGCACAATTCGTTCTGCAGTCAAAACCTCCCTCGGCAGCTTATTTATCTCGACCAAAGTACTCAGGTTACTTTCAGCTACTGTGTTCATGTCCATCGTGCTCGTCACTAGTTGTTTCAGCTGAACCAATGCATCCTTCATAACCTTTAGACGGGCCGGCACCTCCCTGAGTTGTACAGAAGCTTGGCGAATGATTAGATTCTTCCATTCGTCGATAGCTTTAACTTGGTTACCTGCATCTTCCACTTCCTGCATCAGATGATCACTCACCTGCTTATGTGCTGAAATTGGCTGAGTGGAAGATTTGGCAACTTTGGCAATAATCTCGCACAACTGAGACACCTGCTTTTGAAGTTCAACTTTTTCCGCCTTTTCTTTGTCAAGCCTAAGGAATAAAGCATTTATCAATGTCTGCGTGTCTTGCTTCAATCCTTCAGTAGTGGTTTGACCTATCGGTACTTTGGTCACTGTTATATCCGCTGCCGTGAGCTCGCCCTTCTTCTTTCCTTCTGCTGGAACTGATACCTCAGCGAACTTCTGCCCTGACTCCTCAATAATCAACCTCGAAGTCACCTTAGCAACTTTAGGTCTTCTGTCTTTTCCGCCCAAACTCAGGAGCAGCTGCAAGTCATGTTCCTCCAAGTTGATCTCCTCTCTAGCCTCTGGGACCGACTGTGAAGCCAACCACTTTGAGAAATTGCTTCTCGGAGAATGAGAAGTTGTCGAATGTACCACCATCTCGTGCTCTGGTTCCTCTCCATCCGAAATTGCTACAGTGTCGTGGCTACCGTCCTCTGTATTGTCCAAAGACAAAGCTCTTTCAAATTCTGCCATCTGCAACTTTAGCGTTTCTTCAGGAAGAGGTGCAGATCGGAGTGGCTGAGGAGAAAACACAAATGTTGCCGGATTCAACGGAGGAACGGCAGTATCCTGCTGAGGTGCAAAAGTTGGTGAAGTACTTGACGCTGGAGAAGTCGGAACTAGCACCATAGCCGTAGAAGTGACCTTTTCCCTCGAATGAGACTTCTTGTGCACTTTAAGCTTTTCAGGCCTTCTGCTGCTTTCTCCTTCGTGCTTCCTTTTGATGGAATCTCCTGTGCTGAGGTTGCCTGTGATCTGATTCATCAAAGCTTCATCAAGGCAATACCCCTTTGTCAGCAACCAGTTCGAAGTGTTGACCAGAACAGCGGCAGACCTCTCCTCGATCGTGTGGCAGCCACCAATGTTCTCCTGAAGTGCAGCTCTATCCCCTCCCATCTGATGGTATGTGTCAAGTAACACAGGCCCATCGTCTGTAAGATCCGCAGGTATCCGTGCTAATCCATAATCAAACACTTGTCGCGCTGATAACCTGCTGAAGTCTTTCTTCCTAACTTCGTACTCGCTTCTGCACTTCATCCAGAAATCTTCTAACGAAGGCACATGCGCGTATTCCTGGGAGATTGTCTTTCTTGCTACCCCATATGGATCGAAGTTCAGCCGTGCTGGGAAGAACTCATGCTCATACTCAGAGAACATCTCCGCTTCAATTCCTCTGGCTCTGTGAATGCTCTGGCAGCTGTAATAGCCCACTGTGATCGGAAAGAAGCCTGTAGACTTGTGCCGTTTCGACTGTAGGTCATGCATCTCCACGAGCTGTCTGCATAATTCCATGACGACCAATCTGTCGCTTGGATATCTGGGCAGTTTGACTGGTTCCCCTGAAAAGCCGGTTGCCCTGATGTATGTGAAGTCAGCGAACTGGATGAAGATACAACCATGCTGGGATACAGCTTCCCAAGCTTCCTTGCTTACCCTGTTGGTCTTCAGATCACCGTTCAGCCTGCAAATGAATCCGTAGAAGAATCCATCGTTGACCACCTTGTAATCTTTATTGCATTCAGGCACAGTAAGCTGCGGATAGCACTCAAAAATAGGATCCTTCGAGAGTACGCCCCGTCTATCCAGCTTGGAGAAGATACCCTGCGAGGCTGCTGCATATACCAAATATGAAGTCATCTTGAAGCTGTAAGTCCGCCTCACACTCCGGAGCTGCTCACCGATGTTGTCACTGATGATCTCCGACCAATTGATTATAGAATCTGCTTTGTTGATCTCAATGGTCCTGATGAAGGCATACATCCATGAGCGGAAGTTGTGAGCGTTAGCTTCGCCATTTATCCTGCATAGCAATTTGGTAATGTCATCCACCTCCTGCACCAGATTGGATCGTGGAAGAGTCCTCGGGAACTTTGATGGAGATCTGGGCTTCTTCATATACCTGTTGTTCATTATGCCCACACAGTCGACTTTATGCTTCTCCCATCTGTTGCCAGCGTCCAGCATGCTGATGGTAGTCACCACCTGTCGTGTTGGAATCTTCAGACAATAATTGATAAACTGTGCGTCCAGCCGGATTATTGTCTTCCCCGCAGCATCCCGGATTGATCTGGATAGTGGATGGTACGACCTTGCACACTCCATGACGAATTCTGGCAACTGAGCTGTGAATGGGAATGCTGAAGCTCGAATGATTCCGCTGCTCTTGACTGCCCGCATGAGAGATGTCTTTCCAGCTCTGGATCTGTCAATCAACTCGGAAAGAGGTTCTGGGCCTAGATCCGTATCACCGATATCGGCAAATCTAGAAGTAATGCATGATTCCGCTGAGCCTTCTCGTTCATCCCGCTTTGCCATAGTTGGAGCAATCTTTGTCTGAGCAATTCTTTTTCTTTTTATTCGGCCGGAATTCTTTACAACTGGTGCAGATCTGGGAATTTCTTCAGATTCGGAGGATATATTCAATGTATCTGACATTGATTTAAGCTCCCTTTCAATTATATAAGCACCTGTAATGAATACCTGCAATTAATTCAGACAAAGACGGCAACCGGAACATGAACACTTGATTTTTATCATAAAAATCTGCATATAAAGCCCGCTGCCCTAAAATTTGAGGCTTTGCTTGCATGCAAAGCAAGCATAAATATTTTCAACTTCACCTGGGCACCTGTACCAATATGCAGATAATTACACAGGCATAAAACAAGCTCCTCCAATCCTAGGCGCCAAACTTTGAAGCTTTCCGGCAATGAAAAACACTTCTTTATGCAAAAATCCTCCTCCTTTTGGGCGCCAAAACTGTCCGGGCTGCACTCCTTTGCCAAAAGGATTAATTAATTCATTATTATGGCAGCACTTGCTTATATAACTCTTAGCATTCTATTTTTAATAATTGCCTCTCCTATTCCTGGCAATTAATTAATAAATAAACATGCTTATTCCTTCAATTTGGGCGCCTAAATTTGCATGCTCATGGCTGCCATTAAATAAATTAATTTAATTTATTTTTAGCCTCCTCTTCTTTCACTTCACATCATGGATGGACCTTCTATTTCTCCATGGCGCCAAAATTAGGAATAAAAACTATTAATAAATGCTTCAAAAAGCATTATTTATTCACCAAATGGGTCGCACTTTTTAGCATGCTTCAAGGCTGCATTAAATAAATTAATTTAATTTATTTTTAGCCTTCTTCCTTCAGTCTTCTTTGACCTCTTATCATGCATTGACTTTCCATCATCCCTGGGCGCCAAAATTAGGAAGGAAGACTATTAATAAATGCAATTAAAGTTATTCTTTAATTCCAAAAGGGGTCGCACTTTTTGAATAAGGCTGATTTCTATATTTAAAAGTCATCTTTGATGGGATTATTCACCCTGCATGGCAGCTCCAAAAATCCCTTCATCCACTTAAGTTGTTTGACTTCCATAATGGGAATTTTTACCCTGCAAGGCAGGTAAGAAATTCCCATCAATGCCTTAAGTGATTTTTCTTTATTTTATAATGGGAATTTTCACCCTGCAAGGCAGGTAAGAAATTCCCGCCTGCCTGCTGCCTCTAATTTTCCCATCGTAACTTAAGTGACTTTGCCTTCATGGGAAAAAGTACCCTGCAAGGCAGGTACAAAAATCCCACCTGCCTGCTGCGACCAAAAATCCCACTGCAGCTTAAATCCATCCATTCCCAAAAATGCGACTTGTCCAGAAGAGGCTTTTTTGTGCATGACTTCGTCTTTTTAAAGAGAAGCTGACTTCCTGAAGCTGATTCCTTCTGGCATGGCGGCCGTAGATGATCTCCAGATACTCCAGGCAAGAAAACAGACTGTACTGGCGAAGGAATTGACCTAGGGGAATTTCACAGAGAAAAATACGAGAAAAAAAAAAAAAAAAAAATGAAAAACGTTGCCAGAAGTCACAGACAAAGCCCAGGATCCATTCCTGGTGAAAACCCTACTGGTATATGTGAATATTGACATGCAAAACTTCAACAGGGCTAAACCGGAGCACAATTTACTTCAAACGGGGTTCTAAATAATTAAATAAAATTTTCCCGCAGACAAAACTTGACGAAGGGATAAAACGATTTTCGGCATCTGGGTATTTGTCGAAATTGGCTCCTATGATTCACTGGGAATATCTTGACGCAATACAAGCATCTTCTGGCAATAAAAACACAAAACGACCCGTTATTTTAAAAGTGCGAAATTTTTTACATGGGGTAGTCTCAGATTTCAGGGTGAAATCTGATTAGATCAAATCATCCTCCCATAGCTCAATTTTGATATAAGAGGATGTTAAGGTGTCAAAACCCCTTGTGAATTCTAGAAAAAGTGGTACGAACAACCCCAAGAGTTACAGATGGTTTTTCACTCAGAAATTCCCATTGAATTGTAATCAGATTTTCAGAGATATTCAAGTCATTTCCAATGAGTGTTTTTGAAGGTATTTTGGAGAATGAAAATTGCAAAACACTTTCATATAGATTGGATCGACTTTTCAACGGACTGATTTGAGAATTGTTTTAGGAGGTATTTAATCTGAAGGATTCTATTGTAAATCATCTACAGATTTTTGATGAAGCAAAGGTAAATTTTATAAGCTTGACGAGTAGTTTTCAGAGTGGTTTTCATTGAAATTTTATAATCAGATTTCAGATCTGATTTTGAGTTCATTTGTGGCTAAAGAAATTCTGGGTATTTATAAAACTGGGCTACAAAAATCATTTGGCAGATCACATTTGTGAGGGTAAAGAGTATAAATTTTTGAGAGTGCCATAGTTGTATGGAATTCAATGTTTCCAAACCCTAGTATAAGCATTTCTGGAGAAAACAATAATAAGATTTATAAGCTTGCCTTGCAAAACATAGGCTAAAACATCGAAAACATACAAACTTTATGATTTGTCAAGATCATACCCAAAAAATTCCTATTTTCCAAATACACAAATATTGGGGATTTCTTACTCATCATAAAATAATAAATACATCCATGTTCATAAAATAGTGTTGATATATCCTGTAATTGATGATTACTAGAACAGTGACATGGTGATTGTTTACTTTCCAAAATTTGATCTCATTACTAGATATCACCATATCATAATTAGGGATGAGGATGTTCATAAAACAACCAAGACACATGAAGGCCATTATGAATTCTTAGTAATGAAACTATTTTAACTCACTTAATGAACCCTCTACATTGTAATGCCATTTGATGAATTCGTTTATCTTTAAGCCACTTAGGAGCAGAAGTTTATTTTTCCAGTGTTCTTTGATGATATTAATATCAACAAAACATGGGAAAGAAAACTGTAATTTGTAAATACTTTCCTCTTTGAGCAACATCAATTCTTTATACAAAGCCCTCTATCAGTGTTTTTTGGAGTCAGAGAGGTTGAATATTTCCTCAATTAGTCTCTTGTGAAGGTGTTAAAGATGGATCAAATAACAAGATTGCTCAAAGCTTGAGTGCTAAGTTCTAAAAATCCTCTTTGAATCTCAAAGGATTTTTGGGGCTTACAGGTTACCTATCTAGATTTGTAAGTAATTATGGTAGCAAAGCTTTGCTAGTACCAATGGTTGTTCAACTTTATGAATGGCAAGGACTCTTTCTATTGGAATGAAAAATTTACTAAAGCATTTGGAAGCTTGAAAGGTTTAGGCCATGTGCACCAAATTTCTAGCTAATCCAGATTTTTCCTCAACATTCATTGATTGAATGTGACATGCTTCATGGTATGGTATGGGGGCAGTAATCATGAAATCGGGTAGATCCCATTGCTCTAAAGTGAGAGCCTTCAATTCAAAGGTATATGTCTAAATCAATTTTGAGAAGGAAAGTGGAAGTCATGTTCATGTAGTCAAGCAATGAGACCTATCTAATGAAGGTAAACACATTCAAAGTAAAGACAAATCATGATAGTTTGAAATACTTCTTAGAGAAATGTTTATCATGGGTTTTAGTACAAAAAAAATGGGTCTAAATTCATTTCTCCTTGGGATATGATTTTGAGATAATCTATAAGACCATGGAAGGAGGTCTTCAATGTAGTTGTTTCTCTATCTCAAAATTGAGTCAACCGAGACATACAGTTGTGTGTATTATATATTATATAAGAATGATCTATACTATATATAGGAAGATTGTAGGAGGCAAGGTCTAAATGGACAGATGGACCAAGTGGAAATGAAACATCTTTCACAATTCACAACAAATGATCCAAGAACTTGTGCAGATATCATTGTATGGAAAGGGGATGCTTTATGGTACAAGGATTGATTATACCTATGTAAAACTTTAACATTTAAAAAATAGGGTTCTATCTAATCCATCCATGTTTAATCTCTAGTAGAGGGCAATTCTATGAGATTACTTGAAGACTTATCATTGAATCATAGCAAATATTTAATTTGGGATGGGCGAAAAATGGATGTCCAAAAATTTGTCCCATGCAAGCAATACTTGGTTTGTCAACAAAATAAGGGTGAAACAATTAAGTTACAATTGTATTTTTTCATGACATTACCTATTCCTAGCCAGAGGTGAATGAAGAATTTCCATGGACTTCAAAAATCACAAGGATTGCCTAACCTCACCTTGAAATCAAAAAACTGTAATCATGGTTGTGAAATGGATAGACTCACCAAATATCCCTTCAAGCCTTGCCATAACCCATTTATCGCAAGTACAATAGCAACACCTTTATGGATACAGTTCAGAAGCTACATAAATCACCAAAGGTTATAAGATCTAAGTGATCGAGACCCTATATTCAAAGCTAGTAATTTTTGGAAGTGATTTGTTTTCATGTTTGGGTACTCAAACTAGCTCAAATAAGCTCTTCTTATAATTATCCTCATTTTAATGGAAAAACTGAGGTGGTAAGGCCCTCTTCAAATAGATATCTTCGATGCTTTACCTCAGATGTAAGGTGATTCAAGCAAGATGGACTATCAATGATTGCCACCTGTCCTAGAATGTTGGTATAACACTTCCTTCCATACTTGAGGGTCTAAAATGTCTCCTTTTTTAGTGCATTAATGGGTACATCCACTATCCATCACCTCATCCTTGAGAGTGCCAATGCCAAAGGTTAGAGCAATTGTAAGAGCTCATTCACCACCGAACTCTAGAGGTAAGTTTCTACGGTCTCAAGGAGAACTTGGCCATGGCACAAAAGCATGAAGCAGAAGGTTTATCAACATCTAGCATATGAAAAACATTTTGAAGTCACATGATTGGGTTTTTGTGCATTTACAACCATATAAGTAAATGTGTGTAATTAATGATAACAACTTCATATTGAGCCCTTATCGATGTCTATGGTTTTATAACATAGAAAAGGATCCCTCAGAGAAGCATCCATTATTCCATGTTTCTTGCTTGAAGATTTATGACCTAGACCTAGTAGTGTTTCTTGAGCTCGATGAGGGAAGAATCATCTTGGAACCATTAATGCATCCTTTAGACATAAGCACTTAAATGATTGAGGACAAGGGTCATTATTTAGGTATCTGATCAAGTGGAAGAATCTAGACAATGAAGATGCTACATGGAAGGATGCAACATTCCTGTAGCAACATCCATAGCTTCTCAACATTGGGGACAACGTTCTCCGAAGGGGAAGGGCATGCTACGCCCTTAATCCTATATCTTATATTAGATGTGATGGCCAACTTGTGGCTATCATAGTCTTCTTATCATGTTGTATCTCTTTCATATATGTTATAATATCATTAGTGGGTCGGCCTTGGTGATTTCATAACATAGGAATGGTATATATAGGAGTTAGAATGTAGTAGTTTATCATCATATTGAGAGCACTTGAGTCTTATTATATGGTTTGGAGGTTGCCCCCTCGAAGTGGCTAAGTTATTCTACTTGCATATTGTGATCATTTCTCTACATTTTGGTGTTCTTTGCTGTTGATATTCAGATCTATCCAAATCTAATTTCAATACAATTTCATGACAATATAACATGGATGATAATACTCATACAGATGTGACTGTTTTTTGAGCTCATGCAAATTTCATCTGGGTACAACACACATGCTAAACCTATTCTTGTGCAGTAATTTCTAAACTTATAAAAAATCAAATTTTATCTAATTAGAAGCCCTAGGATCTCAACTTCAAATTTAGGGATGAAAACAAAAGATAGTCAATGAGTGCCTAGATGAAAAATGGGGAATCATAAATTTCATGGATAAACTCTACATGTGGGAACGGATACCGATACTGATCAAATATGACAATTTTTTAGGTGACCTTATGGATATGATATGGTCTAAATATGGGTATATACACACATTAAACACATTATTGTGCAGAAATGTCTATATTCCTATAAAAACAAATATCATATACTACGTTACATGGATTTGCCTAGATAGGTGGGGCATACGGGTAAAATTTGTTGTCAGATACAGATGTGGGGGCAATTTCATCAAGTGGGTAAAATCTAGGGTACCGCAACTTGACCTGAGGATAAACAAATTTGGGCATATTGACAGGCCTGCTGAAGTACCTTAGATGTATCTGGCCTTAAAAACTGTTTTCCTTACTTAAAAAAAGTCAACTGGGAGACTTTGAAAAACTAAAAAATGAAAATAGTTGTAGGTCAAATCCTAAAATAATACTTTATATTCATTTTGTCAAAAACAAACAACACCACTACCATTTAAATCTCATTGCACATTTGCTTCTCATCTTCATTTCTTCAATTGCTTTGGGCCGAAATTTCTTTATTTTGCTAATCCTATGCTATTACAATCGCACATTTTCTGCCAAGGAGTTTAAGGTGCTTGCAACGAAGAAGATTGTTGATTTGATAAGTTTTGGTTTTTTGAAAGTTGTTTTTTGGTTTAAAAAGTTCAAAATGTTTGTAATTTTTGTAACTAGTTTTTAATTTCTTCTTTGTTATTTTTTATCATTCTTTCAACAAATGCCCAAATTCCTTAAATTTTAATAGCAGTATTATTATTTTTTAATGCAGGGCTATAGGGATTTGCTAGAATGTTATGCCTTTGCAAGTGGTAGTTCCATGGGCCAAGGGGCAACCTTCAAAACCAGTGCTTCCTCACCTCTTTGGAAGTAAGTAATGATTTTAGAACAGGTGCTAGGTGGAGGGTGTTTACATTTGGGTTTGTTTAGAGTGTCGGCAAGATATAACAGCTCATATAATCGAGTGGAAGCCCACTTGTGTGTGATTCCTAATGTTGGAGTCTTATATTGCTTTGGGCCAAGCATAGGTGGAAAGCCAGGAAAGGGCTTGCCACGTACACAGATAATCCAATACATTAAAGAGAAAGAAGGAGTGGATCCACAATTGCCCAAAAATTGAAGCATCCTTTGGCAAAAAGGATCTAGATCTACTAGGCCACTTATTGATCCATCTTATGTTGTGACCATGACACCCATTTATTGCTACACCCCTCACGGCCATAAAGAAAGTTTGGATTCACCTTGAAAGTTGGAAGAGAACAAAAGGTGCAAGCCCATTGGAAAGGGCATTCCAGAATGAGGCCACTGGACATAGCAAAGCAGAACATTGTGCATTGTGTTTATGCATGTTGGCTTCCATTTAATGGTTAGCCATTTAATGTTGTTAGATCAAGCTCATACTAGCAAGGAGATGAGTGAAATCTATCAATGAAGAAAATACCTAAAGATTTCACCATCCCAAGGTATGAAAAGGCATGCAAACCACATTGTTGGCAAAAGAAAGAAAACACATGTTGAAGATTATTGCAGCCCATCAGGGATTCATGGGTCGAAATAGGGTGACCATCATTTCTGATGGATGGAAAGATATAGCAAATAGGCCATTGATTAATGTGGTCACAATGTGCCCTAAAGGGGCAATGTTTATGAGGGTCGTTGATTGTGAGGGCAAAGTGAAGGATGCACAATTCATTACATCATAATAGTCCATTGAGGTAAGTGGGGCCTCAAAATGTTGTCCAAGATAACGATACAACACTAAAAATTGCAAAGGCGCGGTATGTTGGTTGAGGCAAGATATGGGCACATATTTTGGACACCTTGTCGTTCATTCCCTCAACCTTAGTTTGCAAAAATTGGGCACCAAAATTGATAAACAAGTTTATGAGGAGGCAAGTGAGATCAAAATGTTGATAACCAACCAACACATGTCACAAGGTCTTCAAGGCTTTCTCAAAGTTGCAGCTGTCAAAGGTAATTATCTTTTTAACTTGTTTTTAAATCATTTATGAATCATGTATAATTTTAAATTTTAATTTAATTTTGTAAGTTTGTAATTTGTAGAATTTTTATTTTTTTAACATTTTTTTAATTTGTAGGTTGTTGAGACTCGTTTGCCTCACACACATTCATCTTGAGACAACTTGTCAAGGTGTGTGAGTGAGTGCATGGTTATCAACCACTTTGGAGTGTATGGAGGCAGTCAAACACTTGAGAGGGCCACAAAGAGAGAAAGGGTTGATCCTAGATGATGGGTTGTGGGATTGTGTGGAGTATTTTCTCAATTTTAGCCAGCCCATCTTGAGTATGTTGAGATTTGTTGATATGCATAATCCATGTATGGGCGAGGTATATGATGGAATCAACTCAATGATTGAGAAGATTAAATCCATCATAAATGCCAAAGAGCAAGATCCTACAAGAGAGGTTCTTCAAAGAAGTGCACTCGATACTCATTGATAGGTGGAACAAAATGACCACCCCATTGCATCTTCTTGCTTTTGCATTGAATCCCAAATACTATTGTGCAAAGATCCTTTCTTTGTTCAGGACAATCCTACAATATAGGGATATTGAGGTTAGTGAGGGGTATAAGGCGGCATTCTCATGACTCTTTCCTGATCTAGAAGTACAAAATAGTGATGGAGATTTTGGGGTTTTCATGACATCCACAAAGCACTCCCTTGGTGCTACTTGAGACAAGTACAAGAAGGACACATATGTGGTGGTGCCTCCATGGGAAAGCATACCCCCCACCTTCCAACCACTTGGTAAAAATTCTATCACAAGAAAATTCTTGTTAACCTTTCTTTTCAACGTTTTGTTTTAACTTTTACTTTTATAAATTTTAATTGACTTTGTGGCTTGCCAAAATAGGTTGTGAGCTCCTCTTCAGTTAGTAGGATTGGGGTACATACACCTTTATCCACTCAATTAAGCACAACAAGCTAGCAACGAAAAAGGCACAAGGATTTGGTCTACGTGCATTCCAACCCATGCCTTCTAACACACAAGTAAGATGAGTACAAGCAAGGGGCAACAATGTGTTGGGACATTGACCCAAAGACACCTGACTGGATGCTTCCATTGCCCACCTTACATTGCTTGACACAGATCTAGCAAGTTCTTCACATGACCAACATAGCAAAGCTAGTGGGAGTGGCACTGTTACTGCCTGTGGTTCTAATGAACCACCTAAAGATGTTGATGAAGACATTGAAGTGGAATACGAATATAATGAATATGCTGATTTGTCTTGTTTTTGTGTATGCATTGTAACATTTGCACTAAATACTTGTTCTAAGATTAATCTAAGTTCAACCAGTGAATATCATGACATTTGACATTGAATTATCAGTATGTTTCATGGTTATTTAGCTTGTTTTCAAATATGTTGTTTACTTTGTGCGTAATATGTGGTTAATTTTGCTTATTTGGCTATATTTTTGATATTTAATATATATTTTTATACCACCATATCCACAAACGTGTCTGGGGCAAAAAATAAATAAATAAAAATTGCTGTACTGGCGTATCCAATTCTTCAACTGCAATTTTGAATTTAGAAAGGGCTGGCAATAAAAGTTCAAGAGGACTCCCAAGGCCTAAAAAAAAATGGGAAAAATCAGGAAATCCATGAACAATCCGAACTAGTCAATGGGTACAGTGTGTATGCTTTTTTGTTCCACTATATTCCCTTTGCGGGGATGGGAAAATGTGGGAATGTGAAAAGGTGATGCTTAGAAGTACCCCAAAAATCCCAGATACTATATTTGAATAGGAAATTAGCAGGGGAACAGGGACTGAGGGGTTGGGAAACATACTTGTGGAGCATAGGCATGCTCACTCCACTAAAAGGGAATGTCAAAGGCAACTGTCAATGCCTAGACAATATTAGTAGATATGTAATGTCCCTTTTTAGGGGAACTCAGGTAATGACCAAAAGCTGAGAGGTAGCTCACAAATCAGATTTTGGAACTGCTGTTATAATCCTGCAATTCTGCAATTTAAACCCTTGCTAGGGCAGCAACTTCCCTAGAGGAGCTAAACCCCTCAAAGGTGGGTCCAACCTTGCTAAAGTTCTTCAAATCTTATTCTAAAATTAGTAGAAAACCCTTAGCAAACACAATCAGCTGTTAAAATCAGAATTGAGTGTGAAAATAATTAATTACAGAACCCTTGACCAGTGAACATTATCAAGCTTAGAAAATAGCAAAACACCTCCAAAATTCACCAAACTCAAGATCTTGGCCTTATAACATATGGAGAACAAGATATAAATTTCAGATTTGCCAAATGAACATCATACATACCAATTGTTCACCTCCAAGTAGGTCGCTCCAATCCAAACAATTAGATTATTCAACTAAAGAGACCAAACATTCAAAAAAATGATACTTTATCTGCCTCTCACATCAGCTTGCATACAAAAAACCTCATGAAGGGTTTTTTGTCCTCCATAAGCCCCCAACCAAGGGTTTTTGTCCTTGGAGAAGGTTCTCAAGGGGTTTTGTCCTTGAAAGAGATAGTAAAAGGGCGACACTAGCCAACTTTCACCAAAATATGAATAATCACCAAAAGCATATCTCAATAATGACCAAGCGACCTCCTTATATAGCCATAAGGAGTGCTTTTTACAATGTAAAATGATGGCCGACCCCTTAAGGTAAGTGCTTTTAAATATTCAAATGATATTTAGAGCCTACATGCTCATAATACCTTTATTTTCTAAGTACTTAAGTCCCTCTACTAGAGGGCTAGGCGTCCCAATAGGATACATGATAATAAATAAAACAACTATCTAAACAACAATAAATATATAATTCAGTTCTTCCCCTTGCTTTCCTCCTTAGTCCCACGGGAAAAGAATGGGTTAAGGTCTTCAAAAAGGGACATGACATAATACGATAAGTACAATACACAAGGTATAAAAATAGATCACAATGTTACATGGTTTGCTACCATGATACTAGTATCATGTCAATTTCCCTTTCATTTACCAATAGAATAAAATCACCAGAAGAATGCAAAATATCGTTGCATATTGGAAGGTGACAAGTCAAAGGTAAAATAGCTGACAAATTCAGATGATTGGTTCTTGCAAAAGAATATGTTATTTTCTAATAAATCATAACCCATTTTTCTTATTCAGGACCATATCTGGATATAACCCAGATATCACTCGGATATAACTTTGGATTTTTGGATACATCCTGTATACGGCTGGGCTGTATCCAGGTACTGTGTGTACTGGGAGTGGGAAGCATATTAGATAAGTATCTATCCCAAATACATACCCGAATCTGTACGGGCTACACCTGATATGAATATGGTAGAGGTATCCAAGCCTATTCAGTAAGTTAGTTCGTAGCGTTTGAAGGCTTCACTCTGCATGCCTTGAGGACTGTGCTAGATTAGGCCATAGAGCACCTGGTACTTCACAACATAATTTCAAATACCTCGAGGGGTTCACGTGATCACTTACCTCTGTGACTTTACGAATATTATTACCCTAGAGAAGGACTTAAGCAATATCTCAGAACTACTTGAGTACAGCTGTAAGAAACTTGCCACAAAATAATTTTTGGATCTTTATAGCAGTCAAAACTCAGATTCTTTTTCAGTCAGTTACATAAATTCATGTTCAAAGCACATAGAATGGTCAGATGTACAATACAAAGAAGTCAATGTAGGTCAAACGTACCTTATTAAGTAGTCAAACTGGATAAACAGCAGTTGAAAGTAAACATCAAGCCAATTGTCAAAAAACAGAGAATTGGTCAACACAACAGTTAAATCAATCAATGCACCAGTCAAAACAGCACATCAAATCTTTGCTGAAGTCACAGAGTTTGGCACCAGTGTCAACATTACAAAATCCAGTGTCCACAGTCTGTCCTTTAATACTCCTTGCTCACAATGATACGCATTAATGGAGTCTTTAAATTGCAGGCTATTTGTAATGCGGAAATTAATGAGATAGTAAACAAAAAAGTATCTGGAGTGGAATTTCCTACATTGATAGTATTCTTTTCTTCTCTAGGACAAACACTAATTAGAAGTGTTTTATGTGCTTTGCGAGTCGTTTTGACTAGTGATTATTACCAATGTAAATGAGAGAAATGTCATGCAAGAAATGACTACTCATGAGAAATAGATCATTGAAGGATGACTTCAATATTACATACTACATGTCATTAAAACTGCATTTAATGGTTAAAATTCCGACAAAATAAAACTATTGTAATAATCGGAAACTCCAATGATTTAAAAATAAAAAGTGTTGGGTGTGGATAATCCAACGTTGATAATAACTTTGAGACAAGGTAATGTGTTTAAGGCGTTCATGCTCGATTTGTTTTTCCAATCTGAAAACAGGATTTTCCGATTCGCCTCTCCGTTATTGACTACATTTAGAGGTGCTTGTTTGCTTTGTGGATTGCCCCTGGCTTGTGATTATTATCAATATACATGAGAGAGGTCATAGAAGAAATAACTAGTCATGAGAAATAGGTCATCTAAGGTTGACTTGAGCATTACACACAATTGAAAGTTCCACTAAATTTAAAAAAAAAATCTAAATAATGTTGCGCTGTGGAAGCACCAACTACTTTAAGATCAATGCATTCCAAGCGCCAAGTCGCCAACAGATGAAAATTTGAATCAGAGTTTCGATAAATTAACCTCAAGGGCAAAATGCGCACACAAGAAATTAACCTCCCAGTGTTTAAAATTGCTTTGAGATATTTGGGGACCCTTCTTACATATTTCACTGCACGAGAAAAGCCGTCTAAGAATATGTTAGGAGGTTATACCCTTTATATTTTGTTTACTTAGCAGACAACTGCAAACTTGATATCTGTCCTTCACAAGGGTTGCACCATCAGGAATTACCCCTATTGGATGCTCTCATAGAACAGACTCATCTGAATATCATAATGCTCAACATCATTCGTCATTGTGCTACTAGTGTTTTTTTAATGCATCTTAGTCTTGGACAGAGCCACCACAAACCTTTACCAATGGCGACTCTATCTGAGTATTTTGGAATTCAACGTAGGTCTGGTACTGGTGATACAGCTGTGTTTATCACAGAGCAAACGGCAGTCAGCTTTTGATTGGAAAATAGAGCTGGAAGAATTAGAGTTAGGATTGTTTTTCTGTGGAGAAGCTGTCAAGTATTTCAACAGCTTGCTCCAGTAGGAACTTGGTACGCCATTGAACAATGCATTTTGCTATTGCATGATCAACAATTCTACATATGTAACGATATTTGTGATCTCTATTTGAGATTTTATGGGGAGTATGTACATCTTGCTTACAACTGCAACTGGGGTGGCATAAATCGTAGCAGCATTCCTATCAATCTATTTTAACAGATCTTCGGATGGAACAAGTAGTCCTTAACAGGAACCTCAGACGCAAAGTTCTAAAGAACTGGAGAGGCGTGAAGAAGAGATAAAGCTCCATTTGCAGTCTAAAGCGCGAATAGGTGTACTGTGTGAACAGTATGCTATCTACAGTAACACGTTAGCAGTACGCAATCTACAGTGGCACGTGAACATTAACGCAATTTACATCAGTTTCATGGGTTTACAGGGAAGAAACCTAAAATTCGGTTGTTGAATGGAACTGCAGCATTTGATCGCACAAAACCCTAGCACGTGATTTGTAGAAAATGGATGCATCAAAAACCCTTGGAAAACTAGAAAACATGAACAGGAGCGCGTGAACAGTAACACGATTTAAGCAGTTTGGTGGGTTTACAGGAAGTTTGTTGTTTGCTGTTCAATCCAGAACTGTAGACGTGAACAGCGCTGGGAACAGTTTGCAATCTAGGGAAGATTTTGGGTATTCGCGCCCGCAGTTTTCTACAGAAAGAGGCTGTATTCCGCATGGCATTTCCTCTGATTCAGGAGTTTAAAACTCCTCACCCTCACAGGGCTTTGTTCCCAAAAAATAAATACTCCAGTATTTTTGGCCGGATATCTGGTATTGAGACATTAGGATCCGAATTTTGAAACCTTTTGTCGCTGCTCCAGAAGCAGTTACAGGAAAAAGATGGTATTATTACCAATTTGCTGGCGAGAATCGCTAAACTAAAGTAGATCCAAGCCACCCTGCTGATTCCCCATGCTTTCAGCAGCTTAATGAAGTGGTTTCAGAATTTAAGAACAAGCAGTCGGATATAATCATTCTGCATAAGCACCGTAGAAAAGGAAACCACAAAACAACATTAATCTATTCAAAAACAGCTCGAGTAACAAAATTTGTGGGTGCAAGTAGTTTAAGGAAAGAAGGGTAGACTTTAAGGATATCTCTCTCAACAGAGCTTGGAAGTTGTTGGACGACACCCATATTATCCAATTCCTAACTGTAGAAGAGCGTTTGCAAGTCTCTCACTCCCTCAAAAAATTAACATATCTCGTACGATTCCAGGCAGAGGAGCTTCAAAATGCTCGTATTTAGGTTTTGACTGCTAGGAAAGAAAACAAGTGGGTTGTTATCCAAGATTGTAAGGCCATCATTCGTGATTCTCCCCCTCCTAGTTGGTCACACTCTGGACTGTTAGCATGATGGCGTCCTTGGGACACAGTAGGCGCGACATCTCCATTGCCAAGTGGAATTGGAAAGGTATCTTATAGTCTTCTCATGTACCTTGCGGATGTTGTTACTTCCTGAGATATCATTTTTCTTATTGAAACCCATGAGAGCTTTGAATGGGCTTTCGCTCCAGTCATAGGTTATGCTTAGATCTTGGCTTGTTGGCACGAGACATAAATCTAGTGGTTTTTGTGGTTCAGGCGGAGTGACTTGCCTCATTCATGACAACCTTAGATCCAAAGTATCGCTAATAGCTTCTGGTGTCCATTTCAGATACATGGTTACATGTTTAGAGGGGCTTATCTCATATCCGTGATGTCTTCATTGCAGCATGCTACTTCCCCCCGCATTATTGCTCTTTCATTGTGCATGTTGATGGGGACCCTTACCTTGATGTTTATTTGGAGATCTCCTAGTATTCTTCAAGGGGTGATGTTATTCTTCCAGGCGACTTCAATACCCGTATAGAAACCCACCAAACACCTATTCATGATCTTGCACAAGACGTGTTATGCATCCATGAGCTGGATCTTGAAGGGTTTGGTTTATAGAGAGAATCAATGGATGGAAATACTTCAATCACAACCTATGGGAGGTATCTTCTCTAGATGGAGGAATCATAAATTCTCCACATTCTCAACAAGCTTCGTTGTTTCTACGCTTCTAGTAGATTCACTTGATTCCCTTATTGGGGAGGGGGCGAGCGAAGTAGATTATTTTCTCACTTGCAAATCTGGGGTTTTGTTATTTTCCATCTGCTCCCATTGGCTGACCATGCTATCTTGACTTTTACCTTCCATTTTGCTTCTCACTCCTTTCCCCCACTACTTCCCACCATGCCCTCTATTACTCGCCACACCATGATCCACTTCGATGATGAGTACACCATTGACTATACTGCCCAACTCTCCCAACTTCTGTACTAATATTATTTGTTTCCTCCACCCACTGCAACATGTATGAGTTTTAAGTTTTAACGTCATGCCCTCTGGGACGCAACCCTTGACTCTGGCCCCCACACTGTGCACTACTCTAGCTGATCTTGTCCCCACGGGTCCTACCCTATGAATCGTTTGTAGGA
Organism: Taxus chinensis; assembly: GCA_019776745.2. Lineage (NCBI taxonomy): Eukaryota > Viridiplantae > Streptophyta > Pinopsida > Cupressales > Taxaceae > Taxus > Taxus chinensis. The sequence goes on along the minus strand of JAHRHJ020001952.1, from coordinate 240,435 downwards.
TGATGTGTATAGTATTGAAGTCTTCGTTTTTCCCTAGCCCATGAACCTCCCATCATACCCTCTAGTCAGAGATTATCTTACGTCTTGATGACCTGCTCTCCCTATGAATCGTTTATAGCATGATGTGTATAAATCCTTGCATCGGAGACTTCATTTTATCCTAGCCCACGAACCTTCCTTTCTACCCTCTAGTTAGAGATTATCTTATGTCTTGAAATGCGAGTTTCTTACGTCTTGATGACTTGCTCTCCTTGCTACTCTCCATTCCCCTAAGACCTTTTGGCACACTTTCCTCCTGGGGAAAATCCCTGATTCTAACATGGACCCCCAAGCACGGGTTCCGTATGCTTATTCTCTTTATGACATCTGGAGCAGCCTATTTTTATTGTCTCCATTCCACCACCATATTCTACTATTTTCTCTGCCAGCACAGTTAGAAGGGCTATTCAAAACTTATCTACCAACAAGCATGGTGGATTATTTTCTCGCTTGCAGATACCTCGTCCTCTAAATTTGGGATTTCATTATTTCCCATCTGTTCCCACTTGCTGACCATGCTTCCTTGAATGTCACCTTTCATGTTGCTTCTCACTCCTCTCACCCACTGCCTCCCACTGTGCCCCCATCACTCACCACATCATGATCCACTTTGATGATGACTACACACCATTGACTATGCTGCCCAACTCTCCCAACTCATGTACGAATCATGATGCAGGAGCATCTAGTGGATCATGGAATCCTGCACCAATAATAAAAAAAATAGTATTGGTTATTGTCATTTTGTCTAGGTGTCAAATCTTCCTCTTGATTGACTAATTCTTCCTCATCTTCAGACTGCTGACTGACAGGTGTCCCTGATTGGAAGGCTTGTTTTGTGAACTGTTTTACTATTTTTCGGAATTCTTTTTGTCATCTTGCAGCTGACTTGTATGAGCGCTTCCCATGCTATTTGACTGGGAATAAAGTCCTAAATCTCTGGGAGTTTGTTTCCCATGAATAAGGAGTTCGAAACCATGCAAAAGGAGGAGCTGCTGGAACAGATTTTGGCTGAAAAAAAACAGAAGGAAAATCAGAGAGAGGGTTGATGAAAAAGAAGATAGAGTAGCTCAGCATTTGTCAGGACTGGTGTGTGAAGGGATGTCCATTTGTAGAAGGTACAAAGATAGAGAGGAAGTGATGAGAGATTATGCGAGTGTTAGAGAGTCAATACGAAGCTCTGTTTTGAGCTTTGTTATGGTGCAGAATCTGCACATTTGATTTAAGTCCTTGGTGATTTAGGTAGGAGTCTATTGTGTATGTACAACCCTTTAAGGCTCTAAACTATTGTGATTGTGTGTAGCCGGATCCGTATGGGATACGTGGCGGATACATACAGACGTATCCGCCACGTATCCGGGCGTATCCCGTACGGATCCGGGGCGTATCCGGCTCAAAAAACGTTTTTTTAAGTTCTATTTCATTTTTTTTTAATGTTTGACTTTTCTACTCCCTAAAACCGAACCCTAAACACTAAATGAATAAAATAATACACCCTCTCCCCCACAAAAAGTTATAAAAAGCACCCACCCCTCTCATTTGAAATCACACAAACAATTTCATTGTCTTTTTGCAAGTGAATGAGCAAAGAGCCAAAGAAGAGTTGTGAAGAGCTTAGTGGAGGCAAAGATTGGAAGGAGGTTTTGCAAAGAGCTTAGAGGAGGCAAAGATTGGAAGGAGGTTTTGCAAAGATTGGCAGGAGGGGCAGCGATTGCTTCTATTGTTTGGAGTCCATCATTGCAAGGAGGAGAACTTAGAAGGAGAAGAAGCCATTGTTGAGACTTGAGAGGAAGAGATTGTTTTAAAATTTTAGAGGCAACCAGGATCTACGATTCTACACTACACTCTACAGGTATACCGTATTTTAATTTTATTTTTATTCCTTTCGTTTTATTTTTTTACGGTTATTTATTTATTTATTATGTTGCATTTTTTTTAAATTTTATAATTTAAACACATCCTAAATCTGTGTATGCTCTCACCTCCGCCTTTATGGCGATCTTGGTGATCAAAAACAGATTAGGATGGCATAGTTTAGGGTTATTTAATTTATTAATTGGTAAAAAATCATTTTTTTATTTTAAAATTTTGTATTTGTTTAAACAGCATTCCTAAATCTGTGTATGCTCTCACCTCGCGCCTTTATGGCGATCTTGGTGATCAAAAACAGATTAGGATGGCATAGTTTAGGGTTATTTAATTTATTAATTGGTAAAAAATCATTTTTTTATTTTAAATGCATTGTTCAATGTTAATGTATTTGTTTTTTTTTTTAGCTTCCTAAATCTGTGTATGCTCTCACCTCGCGCCTTTATGGCGATCTTGGTGATCAAAAACAGATTAGGATGACATAACTAATTAGTAATTTATTTATGTTAAGGCAAATTGTGTTTTAATTTTTTAAACATCCTAAACCTGTGTATGCTCTCACCACGCGCCTTTATGGTGATCTTGGTGATCAAAAACAGATTAGGATGACAACTAATTTATTTATGTTAAGGCAAAATGTGTTTTAATTTTTTAAACATCCTAAAATGCTCTCACCTCGCGCCTTTATGGCGATCTTGGTGATCAAAAACAGATTAGGATGACATAACTAATTTATTTATGTTAAGGCAAAATGTTTTTAATTTTTTAAACATCCTAACTCTGTGTATGCTCTCACCTCGCGCCGTTATGGTGATCTTGGTGATCAAAAACAGATTAGGATGGCATCAAGTTCTGCTTCGGGTGGAGTGCAAGGCCAAGCTGAAAACACATCAGTTCCTGTGAGACATGATCCTAATTCCCCTCTTTGGAGACATGTGACAGTGGTAGACAACATTGCTGGTGGTGGGTGTCGGGTATGGATATGTCATGGTTGCCAAGCTCAGTACAGATCCTCATATAGTCGAGTGAAAATCCATTTGACTGGTGTTGGAGGTGTGGGGATAAAGAGGTGCCCAAAAATATCAAATGAAAAAATGGCAGAGTACCTAAGAGAGCAAGAGGAGGCTGATAAACAAGCTGAAAGAAATAGAACTAGAACAATTCCTTCGCAAAGAAGGCCTTCATCACTACCACCCACACCTAGACCTACTTCTCATCCTTTCATTCAAACTCAAAGTCAACCATTTGATGAAGAGAGTCCAGAGAGCTCACGAAAAAGGCCAAAAGGAGCATTGGAGAAAGCATTTAATATTGAAAAGAGGGAGGTTGCTGATGAGGTTGTTGCTCGATGCATTTATGCATGTGGGCTGCCCTTTAATGTATTGAGATCTCCATATTGGCATCAAATGGTGAAGGGTATCAATGAAGCTCCACAAGGGTACAAATCCCCAGGTTACGAAAAAGTTCGAACCACACTCTTGGGAAAGGAAGTGGAACACATTCACAAGACTTTGCAGCCAATCAGAGACTCATGGAAGGAAACAGGGGTTTCCATCATTTCAGATGGATGGAAAGATGCTAGAAATAGACCCCTCATAAATGTTGTTGCAGTATGCCCTAAAGGGGCAATGTTCCTTAAAGCCATTGACTGTGAAGGGCAAGTCAAGGATGCACAATTTATTGCTGACATTTTAATAGAGGCAATTGAGTCGGTGGGCCCCCATAATGTTGTCCAAGTCATCACGGACAACGCTAAAAATTGTAAAGCAGCAGGAATGATCATAGAGGGTAGATATGAGCACATTTTTTGGACCCCTTGTGCTGTCCACTCCCTTAACTTGATGCTCCAAAAGATTGGGAAAATCCCATGGATTGAGCAAATTTATTCTGAGGCAAATGACATTCAAATGTTTATCACAAACCATCATATGTCACAAGCCATTTTTAGGAAATTCTCAAGGTTAGAGTTGCTGAAGGTTGCAGAAACTAGATTTGCCTCTCACACGCTTGTTTTGAGACGGCTTGTGAAGGTGAGAGAGGCTTTAAGCAGTATGGTGATCAGCAGTGTTTGGTCAGTGTGGAGGCAGTCAAATACAGAGAAAGCTACAAGGGTAAAATCATGGGTCCTTGATGAGGATTGGTGGGCCAAGGTTGAGTACTTGTTGAGTTTTACAGAACCCATTCTCTCCATGATCCGATATGTAGATACTGATGAAGCATGCTTGGGAGAGATATATGATGGCATAGATTCCATGCTTGAGCGTATCAGAGATATAATACAAAAAAAAGGTCTAGATCCAGAAGAGACCTTCTACGGTGAGGTCAAGACTGTGGTCATGAAGAGGTGGAATAAAATGACCACCCCATTACATCTCCTTGCTTATGCACTGACCCCAAAGTACTATAGCTCTGATGTACTTGGGCTACCAAACAGGCAAGCACCATTTTCTGACTCCGAAGTTGGAAATGGAACCAGGGCAGCATTCAGAAGAATTTTTCCTGATCCATCTATAGCCAGTGTGGTCAGAAGTGAAATGGGCATGTTTACTGGTTCAGAAGGCAACATGGGATCGATTGAGGCTCTTTTCGACAAGAGTAGCTTGACTCCAACCACATGGTGGCGTGTACATGGCCATGATGCCAAGTACTTACGTCCTATTGCTATAAAAGTTCTTTCACAGGTATAACATTTATAAATTTTAAAATTTAGAATCATTTCAAATATTTTAAATTTTATTAAGTTAGAACTTAGGATACTAACTTGTCTTTGAATTTCAATTTTCTAACTTTGTTGTAATAGGTGGCTAGTAATTCTTCCGCAGAGCGGAATTGGAGTACTTATAGCTTTATCCACTCAGCTAAAAGAAACAAGTTGGCATCTAAAAAAGCTGAGGATTTGGTATATGTGCACTCCAATTTGCGCCTCTTGTCACACAAGTCTGAGGAGTATGCTAAAGGGCCTCACAAACTTTGGGATCTTATTCCAGAGACCACAGACTTGGATGCCTCCGTAGCCACGCTTGCCCAACTTTCATTATTTGATGGCGAAGATGACGCTCAAGGGAGTTCGCAAGGAGCGGAGAGTGGAGTTAATGAGAGTGGAGCTAGCGCAAGTGGCACACATGAACTTGATTTTGAGGAAAATCTAGATGATATATTCTAGATTTGTTTGTATTCCTATATCATATGTATGGCAGCCACATGAACAATGAAATCATAAATGTAAAATCTTAAGTATATTGTTTGTTTTGAAAATTTGAACATGGATCTAGTTACTAGTATATTTTTCAAATTTCAAGTTTTGTTCGTATTCATGTTAACATGATATTCGTATATCATATGTATGGCAGCCACATGATCAATAAAAATGCAAAGTCTTAAGTATATTGAATGTTTTGAACATTGATTCAAGTTTTGTATTACTATTTCAGTTTTTTATGGACTAAAAAATGAGTAAAATGAGTAGATGTACATATATATATATATATATATATATATATATATATATATATATATATATATATATATGTACGGACGTATCCAAGACGTATCGTATCCAAGGGTTTTTTAAAATTGACGTATCCGCGTATCGTATCCGTATCCTGGGTATAAGTACCAAATTGGATATTCCAACTGAGACTTTGTTTTCCCCTAACCAAAGCTTGAACATCCCTCCATACCCTTTAGTCAGAGATTATCTTGTGTCTTGAAATGCAAGTTTCTTATGTCTTGACTGAATTACTCTTCTTGTTACTCTTCATCATTCCCCTAAAACCTTTCGTTGCACTCTCATTCCCGAGGAAAACTCCCACTTCTAACATGGACCCCCTTAGGCATGGGTTTTGTATGCCAACTCTCTTTAGGAAATCCCATTTAGCAATCTGTTTTTATCCTCTCAATTCCACCCTTGTATACTATTGTTTTCTTTGCAAATACAGTTAGAAGGGCTATTTAAAATATATGTTTTATGGCCGTCCGGAAATGCAATAGATTGTGAAGGCCTCCAGGCTAAGCAATCTTTAACTACAGGAACTGTGGATTCCCTTGCCTTTCGATTGGAAAAGATTTTTGATGACATTCAACTTGCTCGGGGTTTCCACGTTCTTGTTCCCAACACATTCAATCCATCCCATTCATAAGTCTGGGGATAGCTCCAATCCTTTTTTGCAACTACAGGACCATTATGATTGGGCATACATTTGCCAAACTTTATGCCTTGGTGTTAGACATGCAACTTTCAGAGTACTTGGAACAGAGATAATCTTAGCGTAGGAGGGAAGCCTGACTTAAGGAGAAGATACGAGACTATTGCCCACAACTTTACACTCTAGGCTATCATTGAGGAAGGCTCGTCATCAATCTGCCAAAGTGTTTTGTTGTTTTGCTAGACTTGAAGAAGGCATTTGACTCGGTTTTGAGACATCTTATTTTATTATAGAATTTGCGCGATGTAAAGTGATTTAACAAAATTTAAATCTAAGATTAGGACATTGCTGATCAGATAAATATAATAGTATTCAAGCAAGATCTATTGCTATAGAACTACAAGCAAGAGTGATAGATAGGGTTTGTAGAATGATTCAGCTTGTCATCTGTAGGTCTGAACTGATTCTGGACTGGTGAATGATCTAGAAAGGCTAAATCTTGGGTTGTATAAGCTCTGATTCTGGAAACTGGAATGTGACGATCTCATGGAAAGAAGTGCTTGGGAATGGACATAGAATGCCCAGGTGCACTAGCGTATGTTCTGGGCACTGGGTGTCTGTGAAATAGTTGCGGTCCCGGTTCTTTCTTTGTCGCTTCTTGTCTCTTTTAGTTAACCGTAGGTCGTGTCAGGTTCGTTGTATTTCTGCTCTGTCACACTTGTACTTGCAAAAGAAACCCTAACTACCTTTCACAATACTCAAGCACACATTAGATGAATAAAAATATGCATATTCTTGAGTCAGACTGACCTCGGTGGTCACCCCAATGTGATTGTCACCGAGCATTGCACTACATTTCAGATTCAATGTAGTTTTGATGGCGTGTGAAGATGAAATTTTGTCCCTTGAATTAGGTTTCCCTAGTTCCAGTGGCACAAAGAATAGCGGGTTACAACTACTTTGCCCCAATGCAAAATGTGTGGCATGGAATTTAGAATAGTATCCCCCTATGCAGTTGGATAATGTTGTCCTTTGTGTAGTAGATTGGAAATGTTTAGCTCCTTGTAATAATAAGTGCCTCTTGAGATGCTTGCCCCCCTTAATGAGGTTAAATAAGTCATGTATATATATGATTCCTTCGCTTAAGGTTCGCCATTAACAAGTGAAATACCAACTAAGAGTGATAACATAAGACAAGAAAGAAGTAACATCCGAAAGATTGGAAAAAAATAAAGAGGACATAAGTGCCCAAAGGGGAACAGTAGCGCTCGATGCGCTCCTATCCCTAATGGGCAGTTCTATATAGGGTGCCCAAAAGGGTAAATAGTGAAATCAAAGCAAGCTAGGATGTCGGTTGGTATGCAAAACTGTAAGTTGCAAATCAAAACCAAGCAATAAAGATGAAAAAGATAAAACAATGTTAAAGCAGAGGGTTGTTAACGAGTAATTATCTTGCTTAGGAATCATGCATATAAATTAAGTATTTAGAGGCTAGATGTACATAGTAAGTGCCTGATTTAGTGGGGGGGTACATTTAGGCATTCCAAATTATCCCATTGCCGGGCTCTACGAGACAATTTTCAACCAGTTTCATACTTCTTGCAACCTTCCTAGCTTTGTGAAGAGTACCATTGGGGTCGAGCAAGGATGCCCTTTCTCATCGACCCTCTTCAACATTTACATCACAAGATAGAGGAATTTCTTAAATAACATACCCATGTAGATGATGGTTGCATTTTACATGATGCAATGATAGCCATACTTTTGTTTGCCAATGATTTTGTCCTCTCTCTTATTGTCGATGGTTTACAGAGACAACTTGATGTCCTTGCTCATTTTTGCGAGTTTCCTCAATTAGTGGTCAATCTTAGCAAAACTAAGGTCATGATATTCAACACCTCCAAATGTTCTCTTCCCGGTTCCAATTCCTCTACAAAGGGGAACCTTTGGAGATCACATTGGCCTAAACTTACTTGGGAGTCTAGTTTTTCGGACCATCTTTTAGTATGAAACCTGCCTCTTGGACGCATTTTCAAGGGACATATGCCTTCTTTTTAAGGGATAGCTTGGAGTGCCAATGTTTTCAGATCCACTTCTAGGATTCCCTTGGAAGATGTACCTCTTTGATACAATCATCAAGCCTATGGTTTTGTATGGGTCTGAGAGTTTGAGGACCTTTTTCTTCGATTGGGCTCACTATTGAGAGGGTCCAAACTCTCATGATTCATTGTATGATCCATTGCAAACAAAATATTCCTCATTGCATCATCCAAGATGAGTTTTTTGCCCAGCCTCTATGCCTTGAGAAAAGTCTTTAGGCTTACTTTCTACATTCACAAAATTAAAACCCATGGGGGATTTGGCTTCAGGCTGTGGGAGGTATCCATACTTAGCCCTATGTTCTTCAAATAAGGATTGCATCATTGGGTCGCAATAGACGTTGACATTGTTGGTATTTTAAGACTAGATTGCTCCTTTAGTCTATTGGCATCTCTGTTGATAGGTTACGTACTTTCAAGTACTCTTTGGATGCCTCTCATTGGCATTCTTCCTTAAAGAAGATCATCATTATAGTTGTCAAAGAGGATATCTACAAGTAGTACATCCAAGTCACTTGAACCTCTCCTCCTCGGTGGCTTAGCCCCAAGCTTACCATTTATGCTTGAGCATTCCTTGCGGGTGGTCAATGGATGTCATTTGTTGCCTTGGCTATCTCTATGTGTGATTGGTCTCACAGCTTGAGGTTTCTCCTTCGCCAAGTTGAGGGTGTGTTCACATTGGTTGTGGGTTGAGACTTATTGTCATATTCCATGTGGGGTTGGATCTGTTCGTCTTTTCACCCTCCAAGAAGTGGAGACAGAGGAGAACTTCATTTTGAGATGCCCTATTTATTATGAGATTTGAGGGAGATACCATTGCCTTTACAAAGACTCGAGATACTCTCTATCCACTTTCTTTTGGTTTACTAGACCAAAGGTGCCTAATCCTTTTTCTTTGGGAGGTTGTCACCCTTTGATACAAGTTCCTTTAGGGAGCACCTAGAAGCTCCTAGGTTGATCACCTCATTTCTTCAAGCCCATCATGGAGGTTGGCGGCATTAAGCAAGCCCTTTGGATGTTGCTGTTTCACACATTGACGAGTGGGTAGGTCAGTGAGGCTGGTGCTCATCTCTGCACAACACTACTACTAAGGTGCCTAACACACTAGCTCTCAACGCATGATGGATACACCTACTTAGTATCATGGATCGATTCTTCTTGTTCGTGGATTTTTCTCCTTCGTGACTGCTTCTCGGACCGTGGGGACAAGCACATTATAGAGTTTCTTCACTACCACATAGTAGTTTCTTTGGCCTTCAGATGTTAGAAGGGATTCTAGGGGATGTTTACTTCCTCCTATGATTACCCAACTTGGCCCCCTTAGCCCTAGATACTCCTCGATGAGCATTATTAAATCTTGCATAGGCCCTTTCATGGTGATAGACAATGACACAAATGATTCCTCCATTTGTCCGGGCATGGTTAGAGATGTTTGATGGGACTACCATCAAGTATTTCCAACTTTCATCAGTCCATGCTCTTTGGGGGTTCTTTCTCCCCCACATGGCTATTTGTATTGGTACCCTACCACATGGGTTGGGGGCTTTATTACGTTGAATTTATTTTTATTTCTTTTGTTCTTTTATTTATTGATCGTTGATCACTGGGCCCTTTTATCCTAGCACAGTTTATTGTAATTGGATGTATTCTCGAGTTCATTAACGTACTTTTGGTCATTCATGGATATTGATACAATTTCTTTCTTTCTTTGTAACGTAGGACTTCCTAGTGGGAGGTGCACTTTAGGGGCTCTACCATTAAGCTACTAGCGCTCTTCATGTTTGAGATTTGATGGTGTGTGGATTGATCTTTTAACACCTCAAAGCTAGAGATGACCAACCCAAGCAAACTATTCATTGTTAGCACAAAAGATCGATCTTTTCAAGCATTCCCCCAAGGTTGTATCCTAGAGAGATTGCTTTAGCCCATAATGGAAATTGTAACTTTGTACTCATTGATATGGGATTTTAACTAAAATCCTTAATTGGGGTAGTTCAACCAATTTTCCAACACTAGTGCATTTCTATAGAACGCCACTCAAAACTTAATGGATAATGAATTGGCCTGCAAAGACCAGGCTATGATATTGACGTGCTCCATAGGTGGAGCAAGGTTAGAAATTCTAAAGCATAATCGCCATAATGCTTACAAAGGCGTGGAATGCAAAATATTATTAACTAACACTAGAATGTTTTAAATGAGAAAGGATTGATTCCTTTCTAGGAAGGTACCTCTAGCAATTGAATATAACCTTTTGCCAATAGAAGGAATATATTATTAAGGTACCGTCACCTTTTGCTAATAGAAGAAATATATTATTAAGGGGTTATAAAAATCATGGCCACAGTTGTTTTAAACATGGTCAGACCCAAAGTGTTATATCAACTTCAACAAATTTTCCAAAACCATTGCATTTCTATAGAACACAACTCAAAACCTAGTGGACAATGAATTGACATGCAAAGACTAGGCTTTGATATCAACTAATGTGCTCCATAGAACCCTTTTGAGGGTTTTATCAAAATATTATATATGCAAATCTGAAACTGAAAATTGCAGCAGACTGAATACAAAACCAGCGACTTATTCTTGCCCAAAAAGATGCCAAAAACACCACAAAACAACACCACACAACTTGCCAATATTTTATATATGATATTTGAAATTTTTAGAAGCCAATATAACCAACAAACACTGAAAACACACTGCTGGAAATGAAATACACACTGGAAATTGCAGCCACGAATTAATTATGAAATATAGATATAGAAGTCTCCAAAAATCATGCAACTCAAGATTCCGGCCTTTAAAAATATGGGCAAATAAGATTACAAAACCAGATTTATCAAATTCCTTGCCAATGTCTTCAAACCCTACCCTAGGTAGGTCGCTCCACCCTAGAAAAATAGTATAACTGCTGGAAATGCCAAAAAGATCTTCAAATCAGCTTCCTTCTTCAATGCCAAATGGTGATGAAGGGTTTTTCGTCCTTCACCCAAGCCAAATGAAGGGTTTTCGTCCTTCAACAAGGCCTCACATGAGGGTTTTCGTCCCCAAGTGGATGACTAAGGAGCAACAAGCTCTCTTTGCCAAGTATAGAGAAAATACGCCAAGCTAGTGTGCAAATGATCTCTCTCTTCTCCTTTTATAACTTCCCTTTGGCGCCAAAACTCATTTAGGCAAGGCCAACCAGTATAGAACAAAAGAACACTAAAGAAAACATTATAATATTAGATAAAATATATTATAAAGTGCTCAAGGGTCTTCTCCTTCATTTCTTCTTCTTTGCCATGGAGAAGGGATGGCAAGAAGACCAATTTCCAGCTCTTAGGTGGGAAAAAGGGACATTACAGTCCTCCCTCCCCAAAATTGTTTGCCCTCAAGCAATTGCAAACTCCTTACATCCGCTGCAACAATGTTTTTCTTCTTGACATTTTTGATGTCAAAACCCAAAAGCTTGTACATTGCTGACCCATCAACAAGATATGGCCTAAATTTGACCAAGACATGCATAATGGCCATCATCTTCTCATCATAGTTGTGAAGATTCAGCTCATGTTTCTTGAGTTCTTTATTTTCCAATGCAACAAGATGCTGATTTTGCATTAGAACAGCCCCTATTCCTTCATTGTATGCATCGAATTCCACCATAAATGTAGAAGAATCAGGTACAGTAAACATTTGGCATGAATACATTACTTCCTTGAGCTGTGAAATGGAGATGGGAGGAGGCCAACCAAGTATGGAGTGTATCCTTTGTTGCTCCACATGTACCCCTCGAGGCTCTATGATATACCCTTGGTCCAACATTTTGCTCCAACCAAACCCACATTTAAATTTCTTTGCAAGTAAAGACTGCTGTCCTAAAGCACTCATTATTATGTTAAGGTGCTCTAGATGTTTTACCCATGCTTTGCTACATCTCAAGACAACATCAAAAGAAACAAGCACCAATTCCTTCAAGTACTTACCGAATATGAGGTCCACATATGATTGGTAAGTGGTAGAAACTGAAAATGGCTCTAGAAGGACTGAGAATATGCAATCAGCTGTTATATTCATTCTAAAATATGTGAGAAGTGTACCTTCTTTCTTCGCACATGTATGGGTGTGACTGCTCCAATGACTATGTTTCATTTTCCCTTCATTCTTTATCCTCATGATGTTGTTTGCAACATTCCTCTGTGTATTCTCAGCTAAAATCAGTCCCTTCTCTACTGCTGGAAATGAAACAAAATCAGATTTTCCTTGCTTCCTTCCTTGTTGGCTGTTAGCTTCTTAAAAAGGCTTCGTAGGATGCCCCTACTTTTGTACTTTGGACTGAGATAAAAAACCCTTTGGCTGCCCTCCCATTGCTGTTCTGATCTGCCCTTCTTCCCTCATGGTTTTTGATGACAAATCTGTCCTAGGAGTTGCACTTTCTAGATCCCATGACTTCTTGATTGTTTCTTGCAAGGAAGATGAGTCTAACGCCCTCACTAAACTCTTTAAGGGTTCGGTCAACTCTTCTACCAACCCTATCATGAGTCTCCCTTCTGATTTGTGCAACTTATCACAATAGTAAATCTGATTTCCTCTAACCAGATTTAAGGGTGTGAAAATTAAAATCTGCCTAGCATTATTTCCTTCTTTCCATTCAAAATTCAACTCTTTATACAAGCAATGCATGCCCACACCCCTATTTACTTCTTTAGAATTGTTTCTCAATGAAAACATATACATCCCATCCTTAGGAATTGGAAAGAGAATTACATCACAGCTGTAATAATACCTTCCCTTCCTTAGCTCTAAAATGACAAGGGCAAAAAACCACAATGCAACAGCTGAAATTACCTTGTTCGTGGCCCAAGATGGAAGAGGCATTCTTCTCATGTCCCGACCTGTCTTTGTCACTTCAAAAGGCACGTAGTAGGGACCAAGGTTGTTGAGGATTGTAATCCAACAATATATACCTGTTCTTTTATCACAATATTTATGCAACAATTTCTCTATTTCCCATGCATCCATTTTGAAGGTGACTTCTTCACTATCCAAGCCCATTTGATTCCATACTTTCCCCTTAAAAACATGTGCATCAACTAGCTCATAGACCATATGAAAAAATAAAGTTGTTACCTTCCCAAATAAACCGTAGGCCTTGCCACGAAGACAATTCCTATTCCATGTGCATAATGCCTCCCTTTCCTTGATCCTCGTGGAATTATATGAGCTTCCCATGATAAAGTTTGATTCCACCTTTGTACCCAAACATTCAAGGATGAGGTCACCAACAACATTGATTTTAAAATGAGACCTTTTTCCAGAATTTACAACAGCACCTATGCGGAAACAATATTGGGGTTGAACCCAACCATCCATACATTCGTTATCACAAGAGATACTTCCTATCTCCCTATTTCTTGGAACATGCTGATCATAAGAACATACACATGGCAGCGACATGGGAAAGAGCAATGAGACTAAAACATAGTTACCCTTCTCAACTGGTTGTGTATGGATGCAACATACCTGAACTGACATACTGATAGGAAATGAATTTGGGATTCTTTTGTGCCATGGGCTGCCTGTGACCTTCGTAGGACTCAGAAATTCTGAGTTAGAACCAGCACTTAGAAAATATGCTAAAGGTACCTTATTTCCATGGATTTGCTTCTTCATAATGTTGTCCTCATAGGCCCTTTGCGATTCTCGCTGGACTGTAACCTTGATATCAGCAGGCTGCTTGTTGGTTTCTTGCAATTTTGGAGGATCAATTTCCCTTGATACCCCTCTCAAAGATCCTACCATGTTGCTGATTTGAAAATCAGTCTTGGCCCCAATTAATGAAACACCTTCTATAGCTTTGCTTCTCTCTATGACTGCCGTTAGAAACATTCCCTCGGAAGGTTTAGTTTCATCCACCAATTTCCTTTCACAAAGATGAAGTTTGGCTTCTTTTTCTCCTTCTAAGTGCAGGTCTGATTTTCTCTTTTTAATTCTTGGCTCATGCTCCCAAGTTCCTTTAATATTTTCCCACATGCAACCATTAGAAATCAAAGGAATATTATTAACAGCAAAAAGTTCCTTACCTTCCATCTTCCTTGGTCTTTGCTTCGCATTTTCTCCATCCTCTTGAGCTCTCATAGGGTGGAAAAGAAAATCAGTCAAAGGTTCACCTTTGGCAATGGCGATGGGTGCTTTTGGTGCTCCCAAAGGCTGATCCTTCACCCCAAATTGCTGCAAGGGTTCTTTCCCTTTTGTCACCTTGGAAGGGTGGCTATAAACAGAAGTTGCCTCTTCGATTTTTATCATGCTTCCTTCATCTTGTAGCTGATCCGCTACATGCTCTTCAACTTGCTTCGTCATACTGGAGGGTTTTCTTCCCTCAATGGATGAGACCTTTTTGCCAAGGTCTTTTGATGGGGTTCGGACCTTATGTTTTGTGCTAATTCCCACTCTTTCTGTTTCCAAATTTATGAACTATGAAAATGTTAGGACACCATGGATCTTCTCCGGAAGAGCTTGATATTCCTCAAAAAGAGTTACCACCTTATTGACTTTCCAAACCCTAGGCTCTCCATTGAAAATACCTTCTTACACCTTCATCCATCCGTTCATTGAGACCCTAGGCCTTTGAGAATCGATGCTATAATACCACTGTAATAACCCTTTTGAGGGTTTTATTAAAATATTATATATGCAAATCTGAAACTGAAAATTGTAGCAGACTGAGACAAAAACCAGCGACTTATACTAGCTCAAAAAGATGCCAAAAACACCACAAACACAACACACACAACTTGCCAATATTTTATATATAATATTTAAATTTTTTAGAAGCCAATATAACCAACAAACACTGAAAACACACTGCTGGAAATGAAATACACACTGGAAATTGCAGCCACGAATTAATTATGAAATATAGATATAGAAGTCTCCAAAAATCATGCAACTCAAGATTCCGGCCTTTAAAAATATGGCAAATAAGATTACAAAACCAGATTTGCTCAAATTCCTTGCCAATGTCTTCAAACCCTACCCTAGGTAGGTCGCTCCACCCTAGAAAAATAGTATAACTGCTGGAAATGCCAAAAAGATCTTCAAATCAACTTCCTTCTTCAATGCCAAATGGTGATGAAGGGTTTTCGTCCTTCACCCAAGCCAAATGAAGGGTTTTTGTCCTTCAACAAGGCCTCACATGAGGGTTTTTCGTCCCCAAGTGGATGACTAAGGAGCAACAAGCTCTCTTTGCCAAGTATAGAGAAAATACGCCAAGCTAGAGTGCAAATGATCTCTCTCTTCTCCTTTTATAACTTCCCTTTGGCGCCAAAACTTATTTAGGCAAGGCCGACCTGTATAGAACAAAAGAACACTAAAGAAAACATTATAATATTAGATAAAATATATTATAAAGTGCCCAAGGGTCTTCTCCTTCATTTCTTCTTCTTTGCCATGGAGAAGGGATGGCAAGAAGACCAATTTCCAGCTCGTAGGTGGGAAAAAGGGACATTACATTGCCATAATGCTTACAGAGACGTGGAATACAAAATATTATTCACTAACACTAAAATGCGATAAATAAGAAAGGATGGATTCCTTTCTAGGAGGGTACCTCTACTAGTTGAATGTCACCTTTTGCTAACTGGAGGAATATATTATTAAGGGGTTGTAAAACTCAAGACCATCTGAATGCAATTGTTTCAAACACGGTCAGACCCAAAGTGTTATATTAACATCAAATGTTATGTACACTAACAAAAACTACCATGTGATGAACATGTACTAACACCAATAGTTTCATAAGTCTTTGGGATGACAGGATAGGGTTTTAGAACATAAAAAAATCCCATATGTTGGGGACATCAGTGTACAACTATAAAAATAATATATAAAAATCAAGATTCAATTATTTTAATTTTATTTAAAGAAATTTTATGGGTTTAAACTTTATTTAAGTTTTTTTAGCTATGTTACCGGATTCGCTTGTATTGGGGGAGGGATATGGATACAATTCGGCGTAGGTACTGATATAGGGGCGATGTGGCCTTGGATTTGTCTAGGGCACCTTTTATGTACCTTGGGATATGATATTATTATGCATATGGGTTGATGGAGATGTTGACATGTGGCACACGTCTCCCTTAGTTATATGTTTATAATATATGGGGCACAGGTATATAAGAATTAGTTATATTGGGTAATGACTCGGCCTACATTGGGATTAGTTGTTACCCACCCATTAAGAGTAGTGTATGCCTATATAAAGGAGATGATTATCATTATGTTGATGTCATGTATGTGTTGAGTCTTCTACTTGGTAGAAGGATATTGGAGGTGTCCCCCTCAAAGTGGAATTCCCATATTGGGAGATCGTGGAGTTATTCCTTCCTTAAGGAATATTGTATGGTGTTGCCCTACCTTAAGGGTATTATTCTGAATATATTGAATATAAGGGTATCTTGACCCACCAATATCTCTTGTATTGTATATTGATCATCATTATTCTACATATTATTCATTTATTATATGTGAAGATCTTATCAAGTGGTATCAGAGCATCAATTTGGGCACTTTTTTGGGTGAAACCCTAATTCCAATGATTTGCCTATATCTTGAGATTGACTATGATTTTTTCATTTTTAGAATTTGTGCGTAGTGGTAAATTCATTCAAGGTTGCTACCCTCAAAGATTTTTAGCTTTTTGGACTTGTTGTAGAAAAAGTATTTCACCATTTTAGGGTTGAAACTTTAATTTTAATGACTTCCAACAAATCATTAGAAACAAATTGTGATGAATTTTTTAGTGCAATTTTTTTATGGTTTGGTAAACATTGTTCTAGGGAAGAAACCCTCAAAATTTTATGAAGTTTTGGATATGTTTTGCAAGAAGTTATTGTAGTTTTAGGGTTTTTGACAAATTTGCTCTACAAATGCCGCAATTTTCGGAGTTTTTTTATTTTTTTACATTCTAGGAAATCTCTCAAAAATTTAATTAGGGTATGTTTCTAGGTATTTTTTGATTTGAGGCCGACATCTAATTGAAATTGGTAGGTACAAAGATTGATCAAAATAGTTTGTTCTTAAAACCCTTTTATGTATGATCACGGGGTTGGCATTTCTATGGAAATTGGTAGAGATTGATGCTAGAGAACAGTGGAATCAATTTAAGGAGAAATATTTTCCATCATTAGATATGTGGAGGTTACACTTTTGGCTTGGTGGTCCAGCATGCAAATTAGTTAGAAAAGGAAATATTAGTTTTGGGAGGAAATTAACAAGTTTTCTCGGATAGATATGACACCAAAAGAAGAAGAAGTGGAGGAAGAATTGAAGGATGATATTGAGGAAGGGAGAAATCAACAAAAGAAGAAGAAGAAAATGGGGATGATGAGAGGCTATTAATGATTCAGAAGATAAGCTAGAGATGATAAGAGTTCAAGATAATACATCTCCTAAGAAGAAAGTTGCAATATTTCAGTTTCATGAGTGCATTTAAAGAAAGATGGTAATTGTGTCCAGAAACCCTAGTAGCAAATATAACTTCATTAAGATGAATGTGGTTCAATATCTACATGTACAAGCAAAGAATATTAAGGAAGCTCAAGTGGATGGTAAGCCGATTGAAATTTTTGAAGATTTGAAACTTACTATGGACAAATATGCTTTGCATTCAGACTTTTATGCATTGGATATGGATGGTTTGGAAATTGTTCTTAGGTATCCTTGGTTAGAGACATTGGGAACAATAAATATTAATGTGTGAAATAAGTTTATGAAGATTTGGTACAAGAAAAGAAGGTCACTTTGCAGGATATCCCACTTAATGAAGAACAAAGACAAGTCGGGATAGAGCATGAGGATGACTTTGAAGATGGAAGAAAGGGAATAAGGATGATTCAAAGAAGTGAAGAACATGATGAAAAATAAGAAAATAATGATTCATCTACTCGAGAGATAAAGAAATTAGCAATTGAAAACGTGGAAGAGGAAAAGAAAGCAAAGGAAAAGGTTAAGGATAAGGTTGTGGCATATAGACACGCAAATCATCATAGAGTGGCAAGCATGGAGGCATGGTAGGGCACAAGAGAGCAGAAACATATAGGGATATGCGGGTTATTGGAGGAATAATCACTATGGATATACACAGAATCATTAGAGTAATAAGTATGCGATAGGGAATTACAAGAATAATTACTATGACTATGCATGGAAGCCGAGGAGGACCAACTATGGATATGGATGGAATCAGAGTAGTGTAGTGAATTATGGAACCAGATTTAGAGACGTATCTCCCAGTAAGATCGCATATGGGTGGTTGGATGATTGAGCATGGAGACAAGTGTGCAATGATTTGAAGCACACTCATTACATGGTTTCTTCTCATGTTTCTGGGATGAAACATTTCAAAGAGGGATGGCATGTTATGTGCTTTGGGATATGATATTATAGTGTATATGGGTTGATGGAGATGTCAACATGTGGCACACATCCCCCTTAGTTATATGTTTATAATATATGGGGATACGGAGGAAATTAGTTATATTGGTTAATGAGTCGACCTCCATTAAAATTATGTGTTACCCACCCATTAAGAGTTTGGTATGCCTATATAAAGGAGAGGAATGTCATTAGGAGAAACATCATGTATGAGTTGAGTCTTCTACTTGGTAGAAGAATATTGGAGGTATCCCCCTCAAAGTGGAGTTTCCATATTGGGAGATCATGGAGTTATTCCTTGAGTATTGTATGGTGTTGTCCTACCTTAAGTGTATTATTTTGAATATATTGAGTATTAAGGCATCTTGGCCCACAAATATCTCTTGCATTATGTTTATATTGGTTATATTCTTCATATTTTTGAATGATTATATGTGAAAATCTTATCAGTATCGTAATCAGTTGGGACGAATTTAGGTGTATCCACAGTCTTGTTGCTGTACCTTCGACGAATCTGGGGCAAATCTGACATCAAAAACATTGTTTCTAATTTTTTACTTGAAAAAAAGCACGAGGAAGAAGGAAATTAGCTTGGTCACGCTGACCATCCCATCAAGGAGGAAATTAAATAGAGTGTGGGGGAAACCCTAAAAGCAATTTTCACTCATTTTATCAAAAGAAAACAACAAATTTACCTCTTATTGCACCTTTTATCTCACCTTCATTTCTTCAATTGCTTAGGGCTGAAATTTCATCATTTTGCTAATCCTACACCATTACAACCACACATTTGCTACTGCCCGTGCTTCTAATGAACCACATGATGATGCTGATAAAGAGATTGAAGTGCATACGGATATAATGAATATGCTGCTTTGTCTTGATTTTTGACATTGTAACATTTGCAGTATGTGCTTGTTCTAAGACTAATCTAAGTTAGGCCACTGAATATCATGACATTTGGCATTGAATTGTCAATATGTTTGGTGGTTATTTAACTTATTTTCTAATATTTTGGTTACTTTATGCATAAGATGTGGTTATTTTTTATTGTTGGTTATATTTTTAATATTTTATAAATATTTTGTACAGCCTTATCCAAAAACATATTCAGGGTCCCAAAGAAATCGCGGTACCAGCATATCCAATTCTTCGTACACTTACTTGTACCCAAAACAAATCAACTAATTAGTTTTTACGGTACTTTTCGGATTATGGTTCATGTTTTTATGGTAAAAAACAGTTTTTTAAAAGCGTAAGATCTTTCTTTTCCCAAAATAAAAAAAAATAAAAAATTGGGGACGTCTCCTCCAAGTCTCTGAAACATTTCAGAACATCCGGGATGGCCCCAAAATTTAGGGGAGGTGTCCCTGTGTAACACTGACTAACATTCAAAGTGCCCATCAATAGCCTCAATTATTTTGCAATCAGATTTGATTTCCCCCTGCTTTGGAATCATAAGCCGGATTTACAACTCAATTAATGTTTTTCCAAAT
The DNA here is from genome assembly GCA_019776745.2 of Taxus chinensis. Lineage (NCBI taxonomy): Eukaryota > Viridiplantae > Streptophyta > Pinopsida > Cupressales > Taxaceae > Taxus > Taxus chinensis. The sequence continues at coordinate 220,368 of JAHRHJ020001952.1, read as the reverse complement.
TCATCTTGTATATGTATTTTATGGTATTTCTTTATTCATTATTTAAAAAACACCTGAATGATAAAAGTTTGCATTGTGCAGGTTGTATCTTGGATAATAGCTTTCCTTGTAATTATTATCAACGGGTACCTTTTGGTGGACTTTTTTGCAAATGAAGTCATTAGCATATGGGTTACAATGATAATGATTTCTATAATGGTTGTTTATATCTGTTTTGTCATATATTTGGTTGTCCAAGCAATATGGTCAGATCAGCCACGTACGACATTTGCTAAACTACTCCACTGAGACAGGTAATTGCTACTCTCCCTCAGTTCATTCTGCCAATTGAAATATATATATATATATCCATTGAAAGAACTTAAGTTATGAGAAATTGATTATTTTACTTATTCAATGTTCCCAACTATTATTGTCTACCTTTCTTTAGTTGGGTGTGGTAGACATTATCCTGGATTTCTGCTGGCTCATGTGATCAGCAGAATTTTATCACCTTCATAATCATGCTCTAAAACAAATCTTTTAAGGATGATCTTAAATCTTGTGGGTCAATGGAGACCTCTAAAGTTTTTTTCCTTTCATTGTAATGCTTCCAAGGTGGTTCCTGTTTTTAATTGAACTGGGGTTTGCACAGTAGATGAACGGAGATCTCTTCCTTCTCTTCCTCCACCTGTCAAAACGCTCCTCAAAAGTGATCCCCTTCTCCTCAATTACACCATCTTTACTTGATGCCTCATCATTTTCACCAACATCCACATCCTTCAGAACATTTTCCTTGTCCTTTTTTGCTGCAAGTACATCCATGTCTTCTGTGCTAATTTTACCTCTGTTTTTTGCAACAATACTTTTCTCAATTTCAGACAAAACTTCCTTTTTATCTCTTGCTGCACATGCCTTAATGTTTTTTTTTGAATTTTTCATTGCGCGTACTTCGTCAGTTTCATTTTTTAATCTTCATCTCCACTGACAAATTTGCTTCATTGTCGGATGCATTTTTTTATCAACTTCCAGCGTTTGGAAGAACAAATGCTAGACCGTTTAAAGCTTAACCCTAACTTCCAGCATTTGGAAGAACAAATGCTAGACCTTTTAAAGCTCAACCCTTTAAGGGTCTCAAGTTTTCAGACAGTTAATAGCTAACATGGAGCAATCATTCATGCAAAAAATTCTCATCAGGATAGTGGAAATAGAAGTTTATTTTTAGCATCACGGGAAACTGTAAGGAATTAGATATTGAGTTTTGTTAATATAGTATGTGAACCTTTTTCCTTCATAGAGTAGGGGCTTTACTCAAGTAGACAGAAAGATTCTTCAATTTTTTAATGAATTGATCGTTGTAAGTTTTGGTAAATATAATCAACTTAGTGATACCGATCGCATGAGGTACGTGGTGGATAATACACCAAATTTCAAGAAATCAGATGTATTATAAGTGGAAGTAGACTCCCAAGAAAGGACACAAAAATAGAAATAATTGCTTTCGACAAAACAAAAGAAGACACACAGTTAGTTAATCTGACTGTTCCATACATAAATCCTCTCTCAAGGGAGATGAATGGTCTCCTCTTTCCAAATCAAGTAACACGTCTTTATACAACCATGTGTGGTAAGAAACAAGAGACACTGCTGGAAAATGGAATGGATCATCTTCCAATGGGTATTGCAAGGTTGGATCCACTCTCCAAAACTGTTGGTGTCTGGTGGACAAGCTTGTCAGAGAATGTGTATGAAGTTATGAACAGTCAACTTGCCAAGGTCATGTCTCATTTTTTGTTGCTTGATTTTCTATTATCGTGCTACTTTAGAAATGGGAACTATGTGGTCAGTTCAACCCATGGCGGCTATGCCACTACACTAACCATTCTTCTGGATTTGGGACTTTATCTGGTTTGTTGTATCTCGGCCATCATAGGTCTTCTTGAATTTTTTAAAAATCACATAGAAAAAATCCATCCAGATAGAGCCAAAGCAAATTTATTGCTCTCCACTGCTTCCTTGAAGTTGAAAATACTCACCGTTTCCCAGACTTGCAAAGTAAGATTCACCCTCTTAGACCTCTGTCCCGAGCTGCCGCTTGTATCAGAGACATATTATATAAAATATAAAAGAATATTTTAGGATTTTTTTTCCATTTAAGGGATATAGTTATTTGAGAAAATGGTTAAAAAAATAGTTTTTTTATTTATTTTTGCTAGTTAAGGAATATGGTTATTTGAGGAAAAGGTTAAAAAAATAATCATCGAGGGGAATATAGCCCATTAAGTTGTTCTTGAAGTTGATTGGAACATTGGGATAGATTTTGATTAGTTTTGTGAGACTGGGATTGAAATTAAAAAGGGATCTACTTTAGTTAGCACGTGGGCACCTTCCTTTTAAATAGAATATCGTCTTTGAAAGAGGTGCCACATCCGTGTATTGGTATTTTGGAGTCACCATGGTTGATTTTCTTTACATTTAATGGAATGGCTCCCATGCTAAGTTCCAAGTTGATGCAAGCACCGCATGAAATTTAATCACAAGCCTTACACCATCTCGATTTTAGCTGTTGTTTCATGCATCCTATTTATGTGACTTTTGAATCAGTCCTCTATATGTAATTGGTCGGTTCTTACATTATTCTTTGCTTACATAAAGATTGGCTTTGATGTGAAGAAGCAAGTGAATTTTGAAATAAGCATATGCAATGAGGACCTTAGCTTCCCTCCACAGCCAAGGGAAGAGTATAAATCACTTTGCATGTTTGTGGCCATCTTTAATTATGACCATAAGGCGAGGCATGGTGCTAGCAAATAAGGAGTGTAAAAATTCCATTTCCCAAGTCAATAGGCATGATTGACTTGAGTTTTGCTATACTTCTCCATTTCTGTTCCCCAGTATCCGACCTCATAATTGCAGCACTCGTAGAACCTTAATTTTTTTACCGAACCTTCATGTACATTGTTAAAAAACCTCAGCCACTTACATAGCCTGATTTAGCATTCCTTTTGGAGTTCTGGTTCGGATATCCTTTTCAGTTTATATTATTAATTAAATTTAGTTTGTTAGTCAAATAAGTTCTTTGGATCAGAAACAAAAGCACATGCACATCTGTCCAATGAGTGTTCATTTTTATTTCTTTTGGATGATAACTAATTTTGAAAATTCCAGTTGATCAATGCATATTTATACTGTGCGCGCTTGGGGCAGTATTTTTGTCAGAATTTTTTCCATGTGATTGAATTCTTTCCCATTACAGTTATGTAGAAATATTAATCATCTTAAATGAGCACAAGTGTGTGTACATATCTGTAATCGCAATAAATATTTAATATCATTCATTGTGTCTTCTCCAATTAGTTTGTTTACCGGTAAGCACATATTATGTTGACCACATCCAGTGTTTGGATTTCTAAGTATCAAATGTTTCTTTGTTGTGCAGGGTGGGAAAACACCAATGCACTTCTATTTATATGTACTAACATCCTTGTGTCAGTGAGGTTAACCATATCATTCAGCATTTTTGAGTGAGTTACAGGAATCGCCCCTTAACGTTGCTATTTGCTTGGTCTTACGGACCAAGATACAAATTAGTGTCCCGTAACTTAAATTGTATTATTAATATTGACTCAGATGATAGCTGCCACCATTCCTGTATATTCATGTGTGCTGAGCTAAAATAGTATGGCACCCAAATCAATAGCATAAACTGCTAAGCAATGTCATACTTCATGGTCGAACATTCGTGTACTTCAGTGACCGTTGGATACTACCAATGGTATAGTATGTTCCTTTTGTAAACGTCTGTATATCCTGAAGAGCAGCTCTCCTGGCTTTTCATCAATATCAATTGATCGTTTTTTCTTTTCCTTCAAACTTTTTTCTTCTGTTAATTATTAGTAATAATAAGTGATTTGTGGTAAAATAAAGCCTTACTTTTTAAGTGGGTATGTGATATTTCTTGTTTAATTAGACATGAATCAAGTATTAGAATACATTGTGCTAAAAGTAGCATAGCTACAATGCAGAGAATTAAATATCAAGTGGACGGCAAGTTCTTTTTTAATTTTGGGGATTGCTTCATCTGCTTGTCACTTCTATCAAACCAATTGATATTATAATCAAGCCATTAACACAGAGGACTCCTTTAGCAACTATCTGCAATGAATTGCATGCCAGCTACGGCCGCGCAATCATTTAGCTATAAGCGAATGAAATTATGAGTTACTTATATGGGCTGCCCATTTAATCGTGGCTTAACCCACTTAACCAAACCAACTCCTTTCCCCAACTTGTCACACTGTTTTTTTTGCCATTTCCAATCAATCACGTTCTCAACCCTTCTATAGCATCATAACACTTCCTCCATTGTTCATCCCTTTCATTAGGCTCCAAGCCATCATTTAGGTGATCATGCTAGACCAAAAATTAAATGCAAGCTCTAAAAAATTTATATTATGGATGTAAAAACAAGAGTGTTCACGCTGGCATATTTATCCACCCTATGGAGTGTGTTAGGTGTAGACACCGAAAAAATCAACTCCAGGTATTTTAGGTCCTTAAATTGTATAATTTTTCCATATTTGTGTACTTGTCAATTATTGGTTCAGATTAGGCATTATTGGTGCATTTTATGGGTTGTTGTCGTGACTCCCTTGTCTCTCCACCCTTCCTCTTTGCTTTGCTTCCAAACATTTTGGATTTTTCTTTTTGGAGCGGCCTGGTCATATATGGAGCATTCCCATGTTCCTGGTCATATTTGGAGCATCCCCATGCTCATAGGGCTTTTTTTGGTGATCTCTTTTGCCTAGGGTGTATTCGTCTTTTTGGGTCAGCCTTTTTCACCTTATAGTCATTAGTTTGTCATTTAGCAAGCCAACAAAGGTTCTAGTCGTCTATAAATACACAAGAATTGTAGTGCATTTGCAAGAGGAATCTATTGAGCAAGTACAAGCATTGTAGAAAAGATCAAGCAATCATTACAACATTCACCCATGTTAAAAGCCTTCATTGAAAGGAAGAAAGTCACACTCGATAGAACATTGGTTTTTCTTGGTTGAGGAATTATTGTAATTATAGGAGTGTTTTTTTTCCGATATTGTTATGTTAGTTTTTTAATTCTCTAGATTAACAGAGTCCCCAAAACATGTTTTTATTTTCCTTGGGGTTTTTATACATCATTGTCCAATTAGGGCAAGAAGATAGTTTTATGTTTTACAAGTGATTGGGGCAAAAATATTGAAAATTAAGTGAGGTTTTTGGAGGTCACAACTAGGTGAACACATCTATCTAAAAATTTTAGACATGTGAGCAATATTGTCCAAAGCATTTAGATGCTCAAAAACATTGTTATGGTTGTACAAAATACTCCATATATAGTAGTTCGGTTTCTTCTTTGTCTTGTATCTAGGTGCACATTTCCTGTTATCTTGTGATATTTAAGACACACTTATAAACCTTACATGTCACCACTCTTTCTCTTGTTTTGGAAGAATGGATTAGCTTTCATTTATTTTTACAAATGTAGTAGATTTGATTAAATGGCATATGGATTTGTATTGCAAATTAATTGAAATCCATTTATCCATATCATATTTTGTCGAACCTCTTCACTCTTACACAACTTTTAAAGTTACATCTTGATTAGTCTCGAGGTTGATTTGAATTATTTAGGGTTAATTCTCTTGTATGCTCTTATATCAAGTTGCACTAACATCTTTGTGCTTCATGAAAAGCTTTACGATTTTTTTTTTTTTTTGTAAAAAAATTCAAAACCTAGTGCACATTTATGATGTGTATGTTATATGTTCAATCTTAATTAGACATCGTCAAAACTACTTAGACCTAAGATTGCTCGACTTAATTGGACATTTGTTCATTTTATTTTAAGGGTCATGTTAGATATGTTTAAATGGAAGTTAAAATATGTTTAATTTTGAAAACAAATAGAATTATCTATTGCAAAAGGGGTGTATCTTCCTTGAATGACTTTTTTTTGAATGGTTTCAGATAGATAATTTGCACGAATGTGAAGAAGACTATGCTCATGATGTTTACATAGAAGAACAAAATAATATCAAGAACTTTGCAGAATTTAGAAACTTTTACAAACAACCCTGATGAGATATATTGTTCCAAATGCATCTCAAAATATCGCGGATTCTAAATGTCCTTCTATTCCTCAACATGTCTATTACATCACAAATTCATCTTATTTCTTTAAATGTTGTTGCTTCTTTCTATTTTTTTCAATAGGTTCGTATTGCTCATTAAGTTCTCTCAATCTCCCAACATGTTTTCTATTCTCTCCTAAGTTTCCCCAATGTTTTTCCACGGCTAACATTCGTCTTACCTCTCCACGCATAATGTTTCTAATGGCCAACAACTTGTTTGCAATCTTCTATGTCACAAAGTACTTAAATGCCAACTTATGCTACTTCCACTACTACCCCAAATCTTGAAATAACCAATATGAAGAAAACATTTTGGGACTTGCAAAATCAAATTTAAAAAAATTCTTAAGTTTTTCAAAATTCAAAATGGTAGGGTCACTACTAACCATATTTTTTAAAAAACCCGTTGGTTTATAAAGTTTTGGCACATCCATTTCTAGTAGGATTTGTTGCTCTAAAGTTTGAGTTTAATGAAAAAGTAAATCTTTCTCATCACAATATATCATTTTATGTCCTATGTTTAGATTTTGTCCATAATGACAAATTAAATTATCTATTTCCAAGAAAATTAAAGATCTATGCACTTGATTGGATCTATGTGTTACCATATCAATCCATTCATCATTCTACAAACTTAGTTGATCTTTTATGGACACATTTTTATATTACTATTGGTATGAAGGTCACATTTATGCTATTAGCTCAAATCAAACAAGGACAAAATGGAATTATTAATGTGTGCATGCTTTTATTTAAGATTGGTTACTAAGTTGTCTCATCAACCACCAAAATAATGAACCTCATCATATTTTCACCAATAACTTGCTTTCAATTATCAAAGACGATAGTATTCAACACCTATCACTTTGTTGATGAACTTTGTTATGTAATAAAGTTTGAATTCAATTTGTTAGATAGCAATACACTTAAGTACAAGCCTAATGTTCCAACATCCAATGGCGCAAAATTTTCAAATAAGACAATTTTTAAAGGTAGAGTTAACAAGAATGAATTCCATCAAAGAGTAATATTAAGAATATGGTCAATACTTTAATACAACTATTCAAGAAGCTCATATTACATTTATAAAATGAGTTAAACGATTTAATAGACTTAGATAAAGTCCACAAAATGTCTTACTGAGATTGTTTGAATGTAGTATGATTACTTTACCTCCATTAATAGAATTTGATCATTGAAAACTATTGCCCAAGTATTTTGATGAGAATACATTTTGTGACTTTCATAAAATCTAGGGAATTTTATAAATCAAAACATTAATTTGAGACAAGATACAATATCTCATTGATAGCAATCAAATTCAATAGGATAGAGAAAACAATAATTTGAATGCGTTAGTAGAGAAAACAAAGTTGTAACAACCAATTAAATGAATGATAAAGAAAATGTCCATATGATAGATACACCAAATATAATAATATATCAATGGATAATGTAACATACCCACTTGATGGTTTTAGCAGGGTGGTTGATTCAATCAAGAGAAAGAAAACATATATGTAGATCATGTTTGATGAGAACGTTATCACACTTGATATTTCATATGGTTGATGACACTCGTTGAGCATTATAGACGACAATGAAAAAAATGACATTATCACTTCCGCATGGCATGCTAATTACGTGAGCAATTGGGTTGATTTAGTACGCACCTAATTGTTCACTTAAATGAATTTTGTTCTTTTCATGCATCATTGACGCATTGGCTTCCTCAGAGAAGTGTTCCTAGGGACATTGTAAGAGAGCGGGGAATAACCAGAAGATATTTACATACAACCTTAAATGGTTGCATTGGGCTGGTTAGACAGTGCTACTTATGAGAGGGCCTTGTTGCGTTGGCCCAGTTACATTACACCTAAGATGTTTTCATACCTCTTTACCATTCCCCTATTACGTCCTCCTTGTACTATCATTTTATACGATCCACTTGACATACACAGTTATACCTTTTCATAGCACACTTATCCATCATGTCACAACTTTTCCAGCATCTTTGAGTTTCCCTCCATTGAGGAAATGACCTTCTTGTTTGACATTCCCATGATTCTTGTATTTTCCCTAGCCGACATATATCGACCATGGTTCTATATTGTTAGGTGCATAGCTTTTTAATGACAACTTGTGATACGATATTGATCATGGTTAGGACTATTATCTACGTGACCAATGCAATTTTTTTTAATCTTTTCTCAGCTGAATGGTATTGACCATAGATGATGTTGTCGGACTAAGGATAAACTGTAAATGTCACTCATGCATTGATCCCTATAAATCGTACACTGAGTGCTCATTCCGACACATATTCATCAGCTCATTTGATTTCCTACTGGTGCTTGCCAATTTTCCCTTAAAGCCTTATAGATCTTCGAGTTGGTTTTACTTGTCTTCTTTGGAGTTCACACTTGGAGCATTGGGTACTTAGGATCTTCAAGCATAGGAGGAACTACACTTGTCTATGGTCTGCCCAACCTTTAGAGTCTTCAAATGGTCATCTAGAAGTTTTCTTAGGTCTTCTTCTATTCATTTTTGGTATCCCCCACATCAACTCTCTCATAAGGTGTTGCTTAACCTTATGGGGAAGTTAATGCACCAATGGTGTCTTTGCAATCAGGTAAGTATCTCCAACCTCTCTTTTCCTTTATGTCATTTCAAATTTCGATGTTTGTTTGATGTAGTCATGCATAGATTAGAATAGGGCAGCATATTCTTATTCTATTGCATTATTTATCTATCAACTCTTGCCTTATAATCTTCCCATTTTGGGATCTTACAACCTCTGCACAACCTATCAATCTTTACAACCTATATAAGCATATCAACCTTAATACAAGGTGATACATAGCTTGATTACAAACTGATTATAGTCATCATTATCATAAATTTACTATTAGGACCTAGTTAGACTGTCACTACCTTATCCTAGATCTAGGCTTTGGAACCCTACATCTCTATAGAGTGTGGAACTATCATCTTCCTAGTTCCATGTCTCTAGCAACTTACAACTTCAAGGTGTGCATCAACGCTCTGGGACTAGGTCCCTCTTCTTAGGAATGGGGCAGCTCCATTTATTGAAAAAAATAAATATATACACTACTCTAACCATCGTGGGTGGCCTTTCAACCGGGGATCACACATGAATACTCCACTAAACCTGTGTGCAAAAAGGAGGTGGAGGAAAGGTGTGTGTATGGAGAGAGGGGAGAAAGTGAGAAGGGGGTTTTACTCAATAAATAACAAGTTGAGTTTATTGACATAAAACCATAATATTTCCAAGTTAACAATGAGAAGACACCATGTCAAGGAAAGAGGAACAAAACACAAGTAAATCCAAGTTTATTTGCATAATATTGCACAAGTAACCATGCTCATGGAGTAAAGTTGAGATGGAGAGGAAAACATAAGACAAGGAGATAAAAGAATTGTAATTTCTTGCTTGTAGTACGACAATAGGAGCTATCAACCAAAAAAGACTAACCCTTTGGAATGGAGAAGCCATTCCAATTTATAGCTTTACAATCCATCTCTTCATCTACCCCCCACATGACCTTTCATAGTCCCACCACTTGTGACCTTTCACATTCCTCTAGGAAAGAAAAATAAGCCCCTTTCTTATTAATGAAAAGGGGACTTTTACAATGAAAAATTACAATGGTCACTTAAGTGAATAGGATGAAAGAGTGAATAAAGTACAATTTACAATGGAGAAATTAGAAAGTAGAGAGAGAGAGAGAGAAGAAGAGAGAGAAGTGAGAAAATGAAAAGAAGGATGAAAAGCTCTTGTTGACTTTGAAGAACCTACTTTCCATGAATCTTGATCCTTTGAATTCTCTGAACTTGATGAAGTTCCTAGTGCACTCAATCTTTGACAAACTCCTCTTTGGGAGTCCTGGAATGATCAACTTTGATTGCAAATTCCTACCTCTGAGAAAAGAGTGAGAATTCCATGTGTAGACCACTCCAAGAGAAAATGAGTCTTTTAGAACCAACCTGTTGCAAGACTTGCACTTATGGAAACATGATCTCTTTTTTAACACTTGGTTTGATGACCTGTGTAGAACATGAGAAACTTGCTCACACTTGTGATCTTGGTGATCCTTCACCAAATGACCATGGTGACCTGTGATGACACAATGAAGTGTTTCCTTTTTCTGAGATGGGTGAAATCAATGAAGATTCTCAAACACTTTTTATCAATCCTTTCTCATCTGTTATTCATTGGAAAATTCCCTTCCTCTCCTCAAACAAAAGAATTTCTCCTTCATTCAACTGAAAATGCATAGTGTGAAATCATGAATCTATCAAATTACTCACTAGGTGTTTTACATTGTTTTAAACTTATCCAGGTGCTCTTTCTTCAGCATGAGAGGGTCAACATCCTTGTTTCTTGACCAATATCCCAACACTTACTATTTTTAGTAAGCCTTATTTTGAGAAGTCCATTTTAGTTACCAGTTGCTTAATTTGGCACTTTTGAGTTTCCCTGATGTTCAAAGGGAAATGAAAACTCTGAAAATGAACTGTTTGCAGCACTTACTATTTATAGAAAGTGAGGCTTAGGAAGGCTTACTATTTTTAGAAGTGGGTCTTCCTAGGTGTCAGAAATGGAATGAAAGTGGTCTCAAAAGTTTTTTTTTCAAAGGATGAGGCTTTGCTCCAATTTTTGGAGGATTTCAATCGCCAAAACTCCATAGATCTGAAAAATGAGTTTTTTTTGGTTGAATTTTCAAATGGATGTAAAAATAACATAGAATATCATTGGATGCAATGTTGGATACTCTTCTTAAAGGCATTTTTTGCAAGGAAGCTATAGTCAAAATTTCATGGCAAACAGACATGGGGTTTGGGAGATATGAGCAAAAAGGGTTTTTGAGCATGGAGGATGTATGAAGAAATTTTGGTAGCATAACAACATACCAGTAGAAATGGAGGAGAGAAAATAACAAAATGAGCTAAAAAATGGTTAAGTGTTGCATTAAAATGTTTTTCTCTTTCAAATTTGTTTTCCCTCTCATTTGCACACCTTAACTCACATTAAACTCAAACTAGCTAACCCAGGTCTAGTGGAGGTTAGAGGTGTGGTTGCACCCTAAAAATAGGGGGAAAAGGGAAAAGGGACATCAACCTCTCCAAAATGCGCCATGGGTGAGGCTCTCATGAGGATGGGGCCAAATTTTGTGAAAATGGTGAGTTGTTAACACTTTCCTAACACCCAAGTTGTCACTTTTAAGTGACGAAAAGTTTCCTCCATAGGGGGAGCACATTTTTTTGTCCCCCATGTCCCCTTAGCTATTGGGAAAATGGGAAAAAGGTACATTAAGGATCCAAAAGGCCTCCATGGGTCTAGATTCATGAAAAATGGTCAAAATTTCATGTTAGGTGAGTTTATAACATCTTTCTAACCACTTAAGTTGTCACTTTAAGTGACACACAACCAACTCTCAATGGGGGAGTGCAAACTTTTGGTGTCCCCCATGTCCCCTTACACCAAGGGAAAAAGGGAAAAAGGACATCAAGCTCCAAAACTCCTCAAAGCTGATTCTTGTGTGATGTCATCAAACTCAACATGAAAATAGACTAAGGAGTGGATTTTTGGCCTGAGAGCAAGACATGGAGTTTGGAGGGCCAACCTTATTATATGATTTTGACTCCAAATGACCCACTGAGTCCATTACCAACATTTTTAAGACCTGATTCATATTGAAATTTTCCTTTTCAGTCCACTTTCCACTTTTTCCTATGTGTGTGCGCCAGTAAGCGGAGTTGCCACCAGAGTCCAGAATGAGTATGAAAAAATCCAACACATGTACCATGAGGAGGGTCCAATGTAATCCAATTTTACCTTTTATTAGGATCCTAACTCTTCCCAAGGTGTCTAAAACCCTTTGAGAAAGTTCCACCTTGTAGAAAGACTCTTGTGTTGCACTGATGGATAGGTTTCCACATTTTTATACTCCCATAATTCTATCTTGATTATTGCACCATGAAGTAGGATCTATCATATTTTAAATTCCTATGATTCTTAAGGCCTCTCGAGGCTTCCGAAACCCTTCAAATAAGGTGACTAGCTCCTTTGAAACATGTTTTTCCCAGTGCCTTGCCCAAAAAGACCCAATTTTTCTTGAAAGTTTCCCAACCTCTCATGGCTCCACAGAAACTTCCTTGGATCATCTTATTACTTTCCCACACAACCTCCAAATGGGTTGTGCCCTTGCAGTTAGCTTTCGGAGGATGTCCTCTTGTGACAAAAAGACCAAAAATAGCCCTTTTGAAGCCTCTGGAGCATTGTTCTTTCTTAGATCTCAGTAACTTCAAGAATCAAGCTAGGTACACTTATTTTACACATGAAACACACTTGAAAATCATGTTAGCACGTTCCTCTTGGCAAGAATGAGGATGACACAATTGAAATGTTGGCTAGAGGAAAGGTTTACATTGACCAGAAAGGGGAATTTCAAGTGTGGGTTTGGTTGTCATGACCAAAATTTTAAATTTTGCATGCTAGACATTTAGCATGAAAACAATTGGCTCTTACTCAGGGACTTGTTTTGAATTGGAAAAAGGATAAATGGAGAAAGCATGAACCTCAGTTATCTCATGGGGGAGAAGACCAGTGCCTTATCCATTGGGAAAATAGAGTCACATAGCACACAAGAAAGAAAAAACAAAAAAACACACAAAAAGGGAAAACACACAAAAAAAGGGAAACACACACAACAGAAAGGGAAAAACACAACAAAAAGGAAACACAACCTAAATCACCTATGGTACATGTGGGGGACAACCCACTTTCACTGTATTACTTTTTCTTCTTTGGATGTTACCCATGTATGGGTAGCACCAAATGACTTTGTTCTGCAAACCCATTGACTGGTTCAATGAAGTATGACCCCTTTCTCAAATTATTGAGAAAGGCAGGTGTTATAGGAGGTCTCTAGGTACCTAAAAAGAAGAATATTGCATGTCTCCTCTTGAGAAAGTTGGCATGACTCCTCTTGCAACCAAAGATCAATATGAATAGCTCACTTTTCTCACTTCCCTGAAATTCCATTTCAGGTTTCCAATCCATTGTTACATTCACTCGTGCTTGTGATTTCATATTTTCATTTTAACATTACCACAAGATTGATTCTTGATCATACCAGGCTCACCATGTTCACAACTAGCCTTGTGCTCTTTGATAAACAATTGTTCCTTACCTGTCATGTTCCTCATGACTGTTGTTTCTGTAGAACTGTTTTTGGTAGATATTTTGAAATTTTCAACATCATCATATACCTCTTGTTGATTTATGTTCAACAACTTCTCCAGATGTTTATCTTTCCCATACACCGACTCATTATTGACCTCTATATCACTCTCTATGATGGAGGTACTATCCTCATGAATGAAGACATCCATGAGAGATTTAAGCATTTCCTTTTCATTCCATTCATCATGAATACAATATTCTTCACAAAATGGGAAAGAGAAGGACCCATCTTCACATTCATACTCATCAACCAATGTTTCAAGAGGGACATTGAGCTCTTCCATTTGTTCTATTTCATTATTGAACATTTGTGCATCAAATGAAGAATCAAAATCAGACTCATACTTATCTTGCATAGTCATAACATAGGTCAGGATTTCAAGACTGAGTTGAGGGTCTTCAGTTCCTTCTGCAACCTTTAAAATATCTTGCACAAATTCCTTCTTCAAAGCTGCCCCATACTCACCTTCACATTCATTTGAAAAACCTTCACATTGGGTCTTGGGAGATGATTGGAAACCTGGAAATCATATGGCCAGAACTCATTTGAAACATCCTCTTTCTCATGATCCACATTTCTTATCATTTGGGGGTTTCCTTCTTGCAAGTCAAGGCATACCTGATCTTCATCATTTTCAAATAGAGAAACAATATCCATTTTGAATGGGGAGGGAACATCTTCTATTTCAGGATCTACCAAATCATCCTCATGTTCCTTGACTGGTTCCATCACCTTCAGGAACTCTTCCATCAAGATAGGAAGTTCAACATTTTCTTCTGAAGTTATGAAATAGTTACAACCTCTTGAATCTTGATACACAATGTCTGCCCTTGGGTCATTTTCCCTCTGAACAATATATTTCATCTTTCTTATCAGAAGAAACTTCTTCATGGTACCTTTGACTGGTATGGTGGCATATGACCAATCCATATTTATATCTCCACCAATGTCTCTGTAGAAGCTTCAGCTCAATAACATCCCATATGCAGCTGGAATGTCTGCCACTAGTATTTTGACATTGACCTTCTTATCAGGAAAGTCCACAAGTGCTACCTGAGCATTGTTAACTTGACCAATGAGAGGTACTTCTTTGATCTCCATGGAATAACAGTGACCAACAATAGGGATGAGGGTGAGACCAAGAGCATGTGTAACTTTTGCAGGCATGATGTTATCCAAGGCACCAAATTCAACTATACAGTTATTCAATTTGTATCCATTGACCAACAAGGAGAGGTAGAAGGGTTCAATTTTTCTAGAAGAGGAAGATGTGGAGGAAAGAAGGTTCTGAGATGCAACATTGCTAAGAGTGGGAAGTGGCTCTTTTACAGAGAGGTTTGTGGGACATGAATTTGAATTACTTCCTTTGATAAACTGGACAAGTTTATCAAATTACTTGGGATGAGTTCTCAAATACTCAAATTTGGAAATTTGGACCTTGGACTTCTTAACATGTTCAATTATGTCAAAATGAGACTCAGAGGAGGGTGAAGGTGTAGATGTAGTAGTGAGAGGTTGACTACTTCTTGGAATGGAATTGATACTATTTTTATTCATATCATTACATTTGAATGTAGAAATGGGGGGAGAAATTTGACAAGGAGAGGTAGACTTACCCACATTGGAAGATGTAGAGGCAATTGTGGATACTTTGGGATTCTTCTTCATTGATTGCATGGGAGAGGGAAGCAATGATCCTCCTTTTGTTATTGTTTTTTGTAGAGTCACCACTTGAGGATATTTGAATTTGTAAGAATTATCCCTCTCTTGAGCCTTCAAATGGGTGAACACCGCATAAGAATGACTATTCATATCAGCAATGGTTTCATCATCTTCATCATCCAAAGAAGGGGTATATTCACAAAAACCAATGTTTCTAGTAGATTCAATCTCATCAATGGCCAAAATTCCCTCATCATTTTCATATTCAATTTGAGCTTCATCATACTCTTCTTCAGGTCTTGCTTCACATGTGGCATTAACAGGAGGTGCTTCAAGAGCTAATCTTCTTTCTCCTCCACCTATTTTTTTTCTATTTTGATTTGGATAACCTCCCCTCAGAAAGGTGGCTTGTGCAAGTTGCTTCTTCAAGAAATCACATCATTAGCCAATTTTTGAACAAGAGAATCAGTGGCACCTTCTTTGGAGGTTTGACCCTTTTTCTTACCATTTGGATTCTTCACTTTCCCAAAAAAAATCAGATCATCTTCTACTTTGATGGCATATTCTTGGGAATTTTCAAGAGTTTGAGGTTGAGCTCTCTTATAGGATAAATCCAACCTCAGGAAATTGTGCATTTATGAAGAATCTCTTTTTGTTATCATCAGATGGTGAAGCTTCCACATGTATTCTTTTCAACAATATATTGAATCGGGCCACAAAATATCTCATGAGTTCATTTGATTCTTTCTTCATTTGGACCAATTGAACAAGAAGATCTTGAGAGTCTTCAACTGATTTAAATCTTGCTTCAAATATGGTTCTGATATCATTCCAAGTTGTGATGGATCAAGAGGGAAAGAGGTAGAACTATTCAATTATTTTCTCTTGAAGTGACTCCATGAACAACCTTACTGAAACATCTTCATGTTCAACTCCAAGAACTCCACATGTAGTGATGAAAGTTGCAATATGTTCTTCAGGAAGTTGAGTGCCATCACCTTTGAATTTGGGAAAATTCTTGGTATCCCTTCAAAAATTAATGGAAAGGTGGTGTAAGAGAAAGAAACCAATATTCCTTCCCCATGGAATAGGTGGTTGAGGTTCTTCCATTTCTTCTTCAACTTCTTCTTCTTCTTCTTCTTCTTTGGGGGAAGAATAGCTAGTGGTGGTGCAACTGGAGATTCAAGAGGAGTCTCAATTGGATTTCCTATTGTATCACTCGATGTACCAGATGGAGATGATGCTTGAGAGAAGTAATATGGATTGTTTTGGATCTGATATTGTTGTCTTTGAAGAGCTTCAAACTTTGGATCAACAATACCTCTCAATCTATCCAATCTGGTGTATCTCTTTTCAGCCAACTTGTGAGAAAACCTACAACAAGAATGTGAAAGGACACAGCTGAAAACAACAGTGGCTTTCAAGCATCAAGTTTCATGTTTTTTGAGATTTTTTTTTTTTTTTTTTTTTATGGATTTTTGGTATATCTAATTTTTAGGATTTTTTGGATCATTATAGGGTGCAGGTAAATAAAATATGCCCCATAATGGGTGCCAAAAACTATTGGTGAAATAATTTTTCACAAGGGAAAATTAGGGGTTTTCACCAATGCTCTGGGACTAGGTCCCTCTACTTAGGAATGGGAAGCTCCATTTATTGAAAACAAGAAATATATACACTACTCTAACCATCATGGGTGGCCTTTTTCGACTGGGATCACACATGAATACTCCACTAAACCCATGTGTAAAAAGGAGGTGGAGGAAAGGTGTGTGTATGGAGAGAGGGGAGAAAGTGAGAAGGGGGTTTTACTCAATAAATAACAAGATGAGTTTATTGACATAAAACCATAATATTTCCAAGTTAACAATGAGAAGACACCATGTCAAGGAAAGAGGAAAAAACACAATTAAATCCAAGTTTATTTTCATAATATTGCACAAGTAACCATGCTCATGGAGTAAAGTTGAGATGGAGAGGAAAACATAAGACAAGGAGATAGAAGAATTGTAGTTTCTTTCTTGTAGTAAGACAATGGGAGCTATCAACCAAGAAAAACTAACCCTTTGGAATGGAGAATCCATTCCAATTTATAGCTTTACAATCTATCTCTTCATCTACCCCACATGACCTTTCATAGTCCCACCACTTGTGACCTTTCACATTCCTCTAGGAAAGAAAATAAGCCCCTTTCTTATTAATGAAAAGGGGAATTTTACAATGAAAAATTACAATGGTCACTTAAGTGAATAGGATGAAAGAGCCATAAATTACAATTTACAATTGAGAATTAGAAAGGAGAGAGATAGAGATTGGAGAGAGAGAGATGAGAATGAAGAAGGATGAAGAATGATGTGAGTTACTTTGAGATAGTGAACCAGGGCATCCTATTGAGGCTACTTTGAAGTTGATTATGAAGCATCCTAGTGAAAAAGCCTCCTGTTGACTCAGAACATTTTTCTCTGGAACAACTTGAGTGAATCATCATTGATTTCTTGCCTTTGACCTCCTGGTTGACATGAACACATGGATTGACAAATTCAATCCTCAAACTGAGAAAATTTTTTCTTTTCCAACTTGACTCCTTCTAACAGGCATTGAATGAGTGTTTAGAAAATCCTTTTCTTTCTTGCATTGATGAAGGAGAACTATGATGATAATTTTTTTGCATGGGTGATCTTGGTGATTATCACCAAATGACCATGGTGATGACATAATGAAGACATCAAGACCAAATCCTTCTTTAAATCTTGGATGGGTGAAGGAGAGAGACTTCTGAATGAAGACAATTCCAACTGTTTCCATTTTGAGTGGAATCAACTCCCATGATTTCAAAAGAGGGCTTCTTTCTCATCAAATTATTCATTTTAGAAAATGGATCCTCTCCTCCAAATAGAATCAATTGTTACTTGGGGATTCAACTGAAAATGCATAGTGTGAAATCATGAATGGATTTTCAGTCACTAGAAGATGTTTTTGCAAATTGTTTCAAACTTATCCAAGTGCTCTTTCTTCAACATGAGAGGCTCAACATCCTTGTTTCTTAACCAATATCCTAACACTTACTATTTTTAGTAAGCCTTATTTTGAGAAGTCCATTTTAGTTACCAGTTTCTTAATTTGGCACTTTTGAGTTTCCCTGATGTTCAAGGGGCAATGAAAACTCTAAAAATGAACTATTTGTAGCACTTACTATTTATAGATAGTGAGGCTTAGGAAGGATTACTATTTTTATAAGTGGGTCTTCCTGGTATCAGAATGGAACGAAAGTTGGTCTCAAAAGTTTTCTTATTTTGCAATGTGATGGCTTTGCTCCAAATTTCAAGGATTTCAATTGCCAGGTTTTTGTAGATTTGAAAAAACAGTTTTTTTTGGCTAAAAATTTCAAATGGATGTAGAAAATGAATATAAAACCAATTGGATGTGGAGGTTAAATACTCTTCTTAAAGGCATTTTTTCAAGGAAGATACAATCAAAATCTCATGGCAAATGGGCATGGGGTTTGGAAGATACGAGAAAAAGTGGTTTTGGCATGGAGGATGTCTAAAGAAATTTTGGTAGCATAAAAACATACCAACAATAATGGAGGAGATAAAATAACACAAATGAGGCTAAGAAATGGTTAAGTGTTACATTTAAATGATTTGCCCTCTTTCAAATTTGTTTTCCCTCTCATTTGCACACCTTAACTCACATTAAACTCAAACAAGCTCAACCTGGGTCAGGTGGAGGTTAGAGGTGTGGTTGCACCCTAAAAAATAGGGGAAAATGGGATAAAGGGACATCACCTCCAAAATGTTCCATGGGTGAGGCTTTCATGAGTAAGGGGCCAAATTTTGTGAAAGTCGTGAGTTGTTAACACTTCACTAACACCTAAGTTGTCACTTTTAAGTGATGAAAAGTTTCCTCCATAGGGGAGAACATTTTTTATGTCCCCCATGTCCCCTTAGCTATTGGAAAAAGGGAAAAAGGTACACATAAATCCTCCAAAAGGCCACCATGGGTCTATCATTGTCATGAAAAAGTGGTCAAAATCCAAGTTAGGTGAGTTTATAACATCTTTCTAACCACTTAAGTTGTCACTTTAAGTGACAAACCAACTCCTCCATAGGGGGAGTGCATTTTGGTGTCCCCCATGTCCCCTTACACCAAGGGAAAAATGTACAAGGGACATCCATGCTCCAAAACCTCACTCAAAGTTTGGTTGTGAATGATGTCATCAAACTCAACATGAAAATAGATTGAGTGAATTTTTAGGCCCGAGAGAAATACACGGAGTTCATAGGGAAAAAATTATATGAGTTTGAATCCAAAGGACCCACTAAGTCCATTTCCACAATTTTCAAGACCTGATTCATCTTGAAATTTTCCTTTTCAATCCACTTTCCACTTTTTCCTACGTGCGTGTGCGCCAGTAAGTGAGTTGTCACCAAGTCTAGAATGAGTATGAAAAAATCCAACACATGTACCATGAGGAGGGTCTAATGTAATCCAATTTTACCTTTGGTTAGGCTCCTAACTCTTCCCAAGGTGTCCAAAACCCTTTGAGAAAGTTCCACCTTGTAGAAAGACTCTTGTGTTGCACTGATGGACAAGTTTCCACATTTTTATACTCCCATAATTCTATCTTGATTATTGCACCATGAAGTAGGATCTATCATCTTTCCAATTCCTATGATATGAGATCTTAAAACCTCACAAGGCTCCAAAAACCCTTTGAATAAGGTGACTAGCTCCTTTGAAACATGCTTTCCCAGTGCCTTTCCCAAAAAGACCCAATTTTTCTTAAAAGTTTCCTTTGAACCTCTCATGGATCCACAAAAAATTCCTAAAATACCTTGGATCATATTATTACTCTCCCATAAAACCTCTATATGGGTTTTTCCCTTGTAATTATCTTCCGGAGATGTCCTCAATGACAAAAGACCAAAAATAGCCCTTTTGAAGCCTTTGGGAGCACTGTTCTTTCTTAGATCTTAGTAACTTCAAGAACCAAGCTAGGTAAACTTCTCTGCACATGAAAACCTTGAAAATCATGTTATCATGTTCCTCTCTTACCAAATGAGGATGACACAAGTTGAAATGCTAGTCGGAGGAAAGGTTTACATTGACCAAGAACTTTCTAATAACCCCACTCAACTTATCTTATAAATAATTCATGAAATGAGTCAACAAAAAGCTACTGACAGTAACCAATTTCTTTAAATGAATGCAAACAATGCTCACATGCACAATACACCTCAAAAAAATTAGTGGGGTATGCCTAATCAGTGTTCTCCCCCACCTCCTCTAGCAGATTACAAAGGATTTCCAATTGCGCAACTCCCCATAACCAAAAAGGTGCTCCAATATATTCAGAGGGAAACATTGTATCTTTATATAACCTCTATGAATATCAAAGGTATCATCCCTTCTATCACTTACAATGGGTCCAATGACCCCAAACTTCACATTGAAGCCTGTGGCAATGTCTACAAGGACTAGACCTAAAGATAACTCTTATGTAGTTGCCAAAATATTTGCTAAGAACCTCACAAGAAATGTTGTAGATTGGTACCATTATCTCCCAAGAAGTAACTACATCGTTGGAATCAAGGGGTTAGTCAGGTCTACTAACTCAAATAATTATATTCTCATGATCTATCTTGGTGGACCCATGATCAATCATATTGTTTATTCTTTAAGTCCTGAAGGACATGGTATTCTTTATTCACAATTCACTATTCTTTGGAGGCATACACAAGAATTTCAAAAATAGGTGTGCATGGTATAAGAAGGGGATCACAAAGAGAGATAACAATACATGGAAACCAATATGTTAAAAAGTATCCGTGTAAGGACACTGGATATGTGCAGGAGAAATCTCTTGGAGAGGATCATGCAATATAGGATAAGATCAAAGAGTTTAGGACATGTAATGCAACAAAAGATAAGGATAAACATGAATCTGAAATTGGAATTAAAATTGAATGTCCTGACATATGCATGAAGCTAACAGAGGGATTGGATAAGGCTATGGAAGAGCAAGAAGCGAGTCTTATGTGGAGGATCATAGCATGCAACACGAGTTTAAGGCGGTGAGAGGATAATTTTGGCTACCTACTAAATGTAATAGTTAAATGGAGCTATAAAATCCAAAGGATATTATTAGCTCTTATAAGACTAGTGAAGGAATAAAATCCCACTAGTATAAATACCAATGAGGAGGTCTAGTATAGAGGTGTATGTATGTGAACTGTGTATGCAATTATGTGCATAGAGAGCTATAATATTAAGGTGCAAAAGGCTTGTACTTGGATTTTTGGCTATTAGATGGCCAAAACTTGTAAACTATGCAACAATTGATATGTGAGCATTATGTTTGGTCTATACATGGTTTTTTTATATTGTTAATATATTAGGAATTCAAGTCTAATTAAAAAATTAAAAACTCACTCAATTCGCTTCATTCTTGCTAAATTATGATGAGACCTAGAAATTCCTCGTGCTTCAGATGAACATGCCTTAGTTTATCTAAGTGTGATATGCCAATGTGATGGTGGGGAAAACTCATGCACAACCAATATAGAAATGATGCATAGATAAGTGAAGAGGACTACTAAACTCCAAAATTTTGGTTCCGTTACTGGTCACAGATATCCATCACCTCACCAAGTGGGAAACTATTGTGGTGAGGAATGAAGAATAAAAAAATTTATTATATCTACGACCAAAGAAAAATACTAAAAATTAAGACACACAATACGAAGAACTGATGAAGAGATTTTTATGCCTAAGCATGTGCAACGAAGTGCACGAGAAAAATTCAAGTGATCATGCGTAATTTGAGTCTAGAAAAAAATGCAAGTATGTGTGCGCAAATGGGCAACCTAAAAGAAGAAGATTGAATCCAAAGTCAAGGGCCAAGCCTGAGCAGAGAAGGAAGGAAAAAAGAACTAGGGCAACCCTAGTGGCGCAGGGTCCACAATATTAGCCAAAGGAGACCAATGTTGAGGTCCCAATTTAGTAACTCATCCAATCTAGGTAAGCATTGGGATAGGGTTGAGGTGAACATATGGAGTACTCAAGCCTTGGAGAACAAACAACATCTACTCTCAAGTCACCACCTAAAGGTGATGGAAGTTGAAGATAATCAGAGGAGGCTGCAACGAAGAAAGGACTAAGAGAGGTCATGTGGAAGAGTGGCTGCGAAGGATGAAGTCGAGGTGGAATAAACCCACTCAAGTAAGGGCAAGAGGCTAATACAGGAGCAAGAACTCAACATAGAGGAGGAAGAGGTCAGACATACAACTCTACCCCAACCTTGGAAAAAAGGTCGATGCGCGTGGACATACCAACAGGGAAGAACATATTATGAATTGTTCCAATGGGACTATATTAAGAACACCATGGCCACTAAGTGCACCAAAAAAAGGCCTTGTCCTTTTCATTAGATGCATGTACTAAAGAACACTATTGAATTTTCAAGTGATAACATTCACATCGTCCCATTTAAGGATGGACATCAGATTCTCCTCGCAACCACCTATAACATGTCCTAGACTCAAGCAGGGGAGGCATTGCTAAAATTGTTAGGGAGAAGTAGTGTAAAAAAATTTACAAAACAACAACGAAGCAAGAGTATATAGGGCTCAAGCAAGAAAGCTGGAGGAGGAGCTAAGGGAGACAAAACGAACAGTTGCACGAGATTCAACATAAAAATAAAAGGTCTCCAAAAAATATGTGCACATAGAGTCAAAGGTAGAGACCCTCAAGGAGTGGGGTAATACGCAATGAGCCTGAAGGCTTCTAAAAGATAATCCACTCATACCAAGGAGAAACAAATAGACGAGCTTGAGTAACTAATGAATTTCTTGTTCAAGGAAATGGAAAGGAGAAGGAATGAGCCAAAATGACAAGGGGGAGACAGTGAAAACTATCTGACATCGTTTGCAACAAGAAGCTCAAGAATGTGAAGATAGTGCAAGAAGGTTAGAGGCCAAAGGAGAAAAGTTGAAAAGTTGCTTAAGGGGCTTTATAAGAAACCAAGAATAATCAATGCGTGAATAAAAGAACTGGTGGATAAACTAGCAGAATTTGAAACCCAACTAGAAGATGACTCTCTAGAAAAAGCTAACTATAAATAAAATAATGGAAGAATGTGAAGCAGTTAGTGCGAAGGAGGTCGCCAAAAGAAAAGAGAGAAAATAAAGCAACAATTAACAGAGTTAAGAAAGCTATCGATGAAGCAATTGAAACGATCTTGGAAGCTCCGCACCATGGATTTACAAAAGCAAGTTGATCACGTACGAATAATGGTGACCACAACTCAGTAAAGGTGCTTTGGTGTTTAACCAACTCATTATGCAGTTGGATAAGTTAACCCAACTCATTGATGTAGCAATGAATAAATGGCAAGTGCATGAAGACTTGTTCCAAGTTGAGGTGCCTGAGTTATTCGAAGATGTTCCAATAAACGTTGCTTGAGGACAGACAAACAGGTTTAGTAGGGGTGATGTTGGGCCCATGATTTATCATATTCTTTATTCTTTAAGTCCTTAAAGGACTTGATATTCTTTATTGATGATTCACTATTATTTTGGAGGTGTGTAGGAATTACACAAAGGAATGTGCAGGATATAAGTAGGGAGCACACAAAAGATAACCATGCAAGGAAAAGGGAAAGGAAGTATGTGTGTAGAAGGACACTCGGAGGTGCACAAGAGAAAGATCAAAAACAAGTGAGGGTCATGCAAGTATAGGATAAGATCAAAGAAAGGACATGCAGAGCATAACAAGGGATAAGGATAAACATGAGTTCAAAAGTGGACTTAAACTTTAGTTCTCCACATCTGCATGAAGCTGAAAAAGGATTGGATAAGGATAATGAATAAGCAACGTTTTGTGAGAGGATCAGCATGCAACAAAGGTATAAGGCAAGTGGTGAGTAGGATAATTTTGGCTACCAATATGAATGTAATAGTTAACTCCAAGTTGTAAACTCAAAGGATATTATTAGCTCTTGTAAGACTAGTGAAGGACAAGTTCCCACTAGTATAAATACCCACAAAGAGGCCTAGTATAGAAGTTATAGTCACAAAATTATGCACTTTAGACATTTATTCATCCCGGTCTCATACTACTATTTAGAAGGTTCTTGATTGAAAAAATTACTAATTAACCCTTGTCCTTTTGGCCAGGGTTCATTTTAAAAGACCTCTTGGAAATCAGAGGTGGAGAAAATCTGGCGAATATCCCTGGAACTGGTTTCGCGGGAAGGCAAATTTTTTGGGGGTTGTATGAAAAAATTTCGCCTGATTGTCAAGTGGTGCGACAGAAGGCTGCAGACGCGCGACGGAAGATTTTTCTGTCGCGCGTCAAAAAAATGTATTGACGCGCGTCAATACATTTTTTTTGACGCGCGACAGAAAAATCTCTCGTCGCACGTCTGCAGCCTTCTGTCGCACCACTTGATAATTAGGTGAAATTTTTTGGGGGTTGTATGAAAAAATTTCGCCTAATTGTCAAGTGGTGCGACAGAAGGCTACAGACGCGCGACGAGAGATTTTTCTGTCGCGCGTCAAAAAAATGTATTGACGCGCGTCAATACATTTTTTTGACGCGTGATAGAAAAATCTCCTGTCACGCGTCTGCAGCCTTCGACCTCTACTTTCTCATCGAAAAAATCTCTGTGTCGCGCGTCAACAAACTCTTTGTCGTGCGTCTGCTATGCGTCAATATCTATTGTACCTCCTTGTCATGCGTCAACTATCTGTCAGTGTCACGCGTCAACAAATAACCCTCATTGATGCATGTCAACAGACCTCTTTGACGCACATCAATGAGGTTGTTGACACGTGTCAATGAGGTCTGTTGACACGCATCAATGAGGGTTATTTGATGCAAGCGCGACAACAAATATCTTGTCGCGCATCTGCAACCTCTGCCCTCTGCTTACGCATCGAAAAAATCTCCATGTCACTCGTCAACAAACTCTTTGTCATGCATCTAATATGCATCAATATCTGCAGTACCTCCTTGTCACACGTCAACTATCCGTCAGTGTCGCGCGTTAACAAATAACCCCATTGTCGCGCATCTGCAAACCCTCCTTGTCGCGCGTCAATAACTTACCCCCTTGTCGCGCATCTATAATACAGGATATATCATATTGTTGAAAAATGTGAAGTAGAAGTGTTCTACCTGGCGAATAATCTAGGTTTATATAGGGGATATTTTTCAAGGGTAGGTGAAGCCGACCCCTAAAAAAAATTAAAGTGTAATTTTTAGGCGAACAGGTCATTGACCCGCACCAAAAAATTCACCTTTTCAAAATTTTCAAAAATGAAATATTTGCCATATTACGAATATTCGCCACTAAAATTTTCCTTGCTTTTGGCCATCTTGTTTATTTTATTTCATAATTTGCGACCTATTGCACTCATATGCCCAACCATTTTATGACATTCCACATTATTTAAGCCTCGGCTGGGGCACCTGGATTAGTATTGGGGTGCCCATGTGTTACGTTTTGGAGCATGTTTTCATGTGAGAAAGTGTTGAATATTGTACACTAAGAGTACTATACACTTTCCACAATTGTCTTACTGGGGTTTGGAGGCGCAACCTCTGAATTTTTTTTTTTTGGCCTTAAAACGTGCCTGATATACCGATAAACGTTCTTTTCTCATATGGGTGAGATTTTGACCCATAGGTTTATGGGATGGTTTTGGCCCATTGTTTTGATACCTATGGTTTTGTAAAACTGCTTACGTAGTTGTCTATTTATATGGTTTTGTGCATATGGTAGGTAATACAAAAACATTGTAGATGTGTTTTGAATTCACAAAGTGTGAATTCTGTAGAGTTTGTTAGAGCATAGGTCCAAACAGATATGGGTATTGTATTGAGAGAGCGGTGGATTGTAACAAAATATGAGCAAGTGATTCTTGGTGGACGTAGCCCAAATTGGGTGAACCACATTAAATATTGTCTCTTTGTGTTGTGTTATTTTATTTAAGATCTGTAATATTTTCAACATATTAGTTTCTACTATTGCGATTATGTGAGGGATTATTCCACATATTTTATCCCTTATTTCCTAACAATTGGTATCAGATCCTGGTTTGGTTTGCTGAAGTGTTGAATCACAGGAAAGTTTTATCTTGAGTGGGAGCTATGACAGATGATGGAAGATCAAGGGTTGATAAATTCAATGGGAAAAATTTCATTCTTTGGAAGATGCAAATGTAAGATTACCATTATCAGAAGGATCTTTATATTCCGCTATCTAAGAAGATGAATAAACCCTCGAGCATGATGGATGCAGAATGGGATTTGCTGGATAGGAAGGCACTTGGGACAATCCGTCTATGTCTTGCATCGCCGGTATTATTTAATGTTTCAAAGGAAAAGACTACAAAAGAACTAATGGATGCATTAGGAAAGTTGTATGAAAAACCCTCTACCTCTAATAAGATATTTTTAATGAAAAATTTGTTTAATATGAAGATGTATTAGAATGGTTCATTAGCAGATCATTTAAATGATTTTAATACGGTTGTAAATATGCTAGATTCAGTTATAATAGAATTTGATGAAGAAGTTAGGTATTTATTAGTTATGTGCTCTTTACCTGAGAGTTGGAATAACTTGGTAATGGTGGTAAGCAACTCAGTTCCAAATAACTCAAAGTTGAAGTTTGAGGATGTTGTAGGGGTGATTCTAAGTGAGGAAATGGTGAAGAAAAGCTCCAGGGGAATCTTCTACTTCAGGGAATTCTTTGATAGTGGAAACTAGAGGGAGAAAGAAGAATAGAGGAAGCTATGGAAAATCAAAGGATCGGGCAAGTTCAAAATCCAAAAGCAAGATAGTATGTTGGCACTGTGGAAAGTCTGGGCATGCAAAGAAGGACTATTGGGAGCTTCGGGACAAGAAGAAACAACAGGAAGAAAACAAGGAGGAAAATGTGGCAACAGGTAATGTATGTCAGGATGCTTTGATTCTTTCTTTGCACAATATTACTGAATCTTGGGTTTTAGATTTGAGGGCTTCTTTCCATGCTACTCCACATAGGCATTATTTTGTTGATTATGTTCAAGGAGATTTTGGGCATGTTTTTCTTAGTGATGATGAGCCTTGCAGTATAGTTGGAAAAGGTTCTGTTCAGGTTAAGATGCAGAATGGGAATACTTGGCTATTGAAGGATGTCAAACATGTGTCTACATTAAGACACAATTTGATATCGACAGGGCAGTTGGGAAGTAATGGTTGTACAGTGATATTTATAATGGACTCTTAGAAGGTTATCAAGGGTACTTTTGTGGTGGTAAGAGGTAAGAAGGTTGGAACCTTGTATTTAACCACTTATAACACTAATGTTTGTAATCTTATGGCTTCAGAAGTAGATATAACATTGTGGCAACTATAGGCTCGATCATATGAGCCATAAGGACATGGAGATCATAAAGAATGATTTTCCCAGATATATAGAAATAGGTTTAGAGTTCTGTGAGGACTACATATATGGGAAACATAAGTGAGTAATGTTTCTCAAGGTTGGACCTACAAAGAAAGAGAGTAAGTTAGAGTTGGTGCATTCTGATGTGTGGGAGGCCGACTCAGGTATCATCTCTTGGGGGTTCAAGTTATTATATTAATTTTATTGATGATGCAACAAGGAAAGTTTGGGTTTATTTTATTAGAAACAAATCTGATGTATTTGACACTTTTGTTAAATGGAAAGCCTTGGTAGAGAATGAAACAAGTCTTAAGCTAAAATGTCTTAGGTCAAATAATGGAGGAGAGTATTGCAGCAATGAATTTGATGATTATTGTTCTAAGAATAAAATCCATAGGAAAAAGATGATTCCAAGAACTCTGTAGTAGAATGGGGTGTCAGAAAGGATGAACAGAACAATAATGGAATGTGCTAGGAGCATGAGGTTACATGACTGCATCTTTCTTTTTGGGAAGAAGTGGTGAGCACAACTGTGTACTTGATAAACAAAAGACCTTTAAGTGCCTTGGATGGAGGCATACTAGAGGAGGCTTAGTATGGTAAGAAAGTTGATTATTCATTTCTTAGAGTCTTTGGATGTGAGGTGTTTTTCCATATAGACAAGGATGATAGGACCAAGCTAGAGGCTAAATAAAAAAAATGTACTTTCATTGGTTATGGTGGTGATGACTTTGGATATAAATTTTGGAGTATTAAGGACAAGAAAATCATTTGATCTAGGGATGTGGTATTTAATGAGAAAGTCATGTATAAGTAGCAGTTGTAGGAAAACATGGAAGAATCCAAGAAAGAATATGCAGTGGTAGAAGATCTTTCGGATGGAAAAGTGACACGAATCTATTCAGGTACCTCCTCAACAGGAACCCCAAACTCCTATATTGAGGAGGTCTTCTAGGGTAAGAAGAGAACCTGAACATTTTTTCTCCTTCTCTTTATTATTTATTACTCACTGATAGTGGAGAGCCAGAGAGCTTTGATGAAGCAATGTAGGTAGATGCCATGAAGAAGTGGGAGCAAGCCATAGATGAGGAGCATCAGGCTCTCATGGAGAACCAGGCATGGGATTTGGTGAAGCTACCCAAAGGAAAAAGAACATTACAGAACAAGTGGGTGTTTAGAGTCAAATATGAAGGAGGCAAGAAAATATACAAGGCCCGGTTGGTGGTCAAGGGGTTTGCACAGAAAAAGGGTATAGATTTTGATGAGATTTTTTCTCCTGTAGTAAAAATGACTTCTATTAGAACTGTTCTAGGAATAGTTGCAGCAGAAGACTTGCACTTAGAACAGCTTGATGTAAAGACTGCATTTCTCCATGGTGATTTGGAGGAGGAACTATATATGTAGCAACCAGAGGGCTATGAGGTCAAAGGTAAAGAGGAGATGGTGTGCAAACTGAAGAAGATCTTGTATGGCTTGAAACAAGCTCCACGTCAATGGTATAAGAAATTTGATAGCTTCATGATGAAGCAAGGTTATATTAGATGTCATTCTGACCATTGTGTGTATACAAAGAAATTTGAGGATGGAAGTTATATTATCCTTTGTTTGTATGTGGATGACATGTTGGTTGCAGGTAAAAACATGCAGGAAATAAAAGTACTCAAGAAGCGTCTAAGTGAATCCTTTGCTATGAAGGATTTGGGTGCAACCAAAAAAATCCTTGGTATGAGGATATCTCAAGATAGGAAGGAACGAAAGTTGGCTTTATCTCAGGAAGAGTACATTAAGAAGGTCTTTGAGAGGTTTAATATGTAGGATGTTAAACCGGTTGGGACTCCTTTGGCATGCCACTTCAAGTTATCAAAGGAGCAGTGTCCCAAGACATGAGCAAGGAAAGAAACCAGATGTCAAAGGTACCTTACTCATCAGTAGTTGGCAGTTTGATGTATGCTATGGTGTGCAACAGGTCCTGATATTGCCCATATAGTGGTTGCTATGAGTAGATTTATGAGTGATCCAAGTAGAGATAGCATTGGTAAGGCAGTAAAGTGAATCCTTTAGTATTTGAGAGGAACCGTGGGGATAATTTTGTGCTACAGTGGATCATACACCACTTTACATGGGTTATGTAGATTCAGACATGGCTAGAGATGTAGACAACAAGAGGAGGACAATATGTTATATTTACATTGTAGGTGGGATAGTAGTGAGCTAGATTTCATGACTACAAAAGATGGTGGCTTTGTCAACCATAAAGGCTAAGTATGTTTCTGCCACAAAGGAAAGCAAATAAATGATTTGGTTACAAAAATTTCTTAAGGAGTTGAGACATAAAGTAGGATGAATGTAAGCTATGCATAATGATAGTCAGAGTGCTATACACCTAGCTAAGAACTCTGCTTTCCACTCCAGGATGAAGCATATATAGTTGAGATATCACTTCATCAAGACAACTTTAGACGAAGATAAGTTTATGTTGGAGAAGATTCTTACCAGTTAGAATCCTGTAGACATGATGACCAAGGTGGGTCACAAGGGATAAAACTAAAGTTATGTTCAACTTCGGTTGGCCTTCATGGATACTGATAGTGAAGGGTTGAGAAGCTATTGCTCAGAAGGAAACTCAGTTTCTAAAGTGGGAGATTGTTATGTTTGTGGAGCATGTTTTGCATGGTTAGAAAATGTTGAAGATTATACACCTTCTAGTATTGTTACACTTTCCACAATATTTTTTTCCGGGGTTTGGGCTAGCTAGGCCCTGAGAAGGGGTCCGAGGGCGGCAACCCGTGATAATGGGTCAGGGGGGTCGAAAAAATGAGGGCAATATACCCCCGATACGTAAATTTTCTCATATTGGTGGTATTTTGACCCATAGGTTTATGGGACAGTTTTGGTCCATGGTTTTTGATACCCACGGTTTTATAAAACTGCTTAAGCAATTGTCTTTTTATGTGGTTTTGTGCATATGGTAGGTTTTTCGGTATTGTGTTTAAGCCAAATTAGAGATTCAAGAAATTAGCAGAAGTCGTGCCCTAGAGCTGTTTAAACCTCTGTTTTGCTCATTTTGAGAAATTCTCCATTTCCCCTGGTCTGTGCACGTAATATCCTCTTTGCAACCTCCATTTTTGATCAAATTGTTCACTTGTTCTATGGCTTGGGTCATCAAATCATTTTTTTATCTCCATGCCTCTGGTTCATGAAGGAAATTCAAAAATTGGGCTCAAAATGATGAAGTTTTCTTCCTCTGCATATTTTCCACAGTCGGGATGACGGGTGTCTTTTCCCGTCAAATTTTAGACCTAATGAATACAGGTATGTGGTCAAATCCTATTGGATGGGGAGGAACGGGTTTTTTGGTGAACTTAACACTTTTGGTCACTTTTGGAAAAAAGGTAAATTTTCCCCGCGGACCCAAAAGCCAAAAATGACCTCAGGGAAATTTGTCCCCGACGACCCAAGGGATCAGGCTATAAAGGAAAAAGGTCAAAATTGTTGAAGCCCGGAAGGCTTGTTGAAAAGTGTCAAAGCAACTCCAAGATAGGACAATTACCAAATCAGCGCCAGATCAGCCACATGGTCCAAGGCATTGAAAAGTCAAAGTGGATGAGCGGGCCACTTTTTTGGAAATTTAACCAAATTCCCAAAAGTGAAGTAAAAGTTCTAAAATGCTCCACGGCTCCGCCAAGGTCTCGGGCCCGAAGTTGAAAAGTCAAAGCGGAAGAGTGGGCCGGTGGAGGAATTTGTGTTTTTGAGCCTTTTTGTAAAAAAGGTGAAAAGTTAAAAAATGATCCACAGCCCCGATCAGGCTATAAAGGAAAAAGTCAAGGTGAAGCCCACCATTGAAAAGTCAAAGCGGGAGAGTGGGCCAAAGGAAATTGAGGTTTTGAGCCTTTTTCCCAAAAAGGTTAAAATGTTTAGAAAAGAGCCATGACCCCATCTCCAACCAGAACGTGCCACGTGTCCTAGTCAAATCGGAGCAGCGGGCCGGTGGAGGAAATTGAGTTTTTGAGCCTTTTTCCAAAAAAGGTTAAAATGTTGAGAAAAGGGCCGCGACCCCATTTCCAATCAGAAGCAGCCACGTGTCTAAGTTGAAAAGTCAAAGCGAGGGTGCGGGCCAATTTGTTCCAAATTTCCAAATCTCTAAAAAATCACAAAATGCAAAGGGCTTCCCCCGTAACCACTCCAATCCCTTCCTGCCACGTGGACGGCCCAATTTCAGAGTTAGAGGAGCAAATCTAATGGTCTATATTTAAACTGGAAAATCAAATGTAACGGTTGCTTTGCAAGATCTGGTTTTAACCCGCCATGAGCATTTTCTTCACAACAGAGGAATTCAAAAAGGCGTTGAGGATTTGTGAAGTTGTAACGGTTTCTTGCAAAGAATATAATGGCTTCTCGACGTCATTCCAAAGGGGCGATTGATTTTTGAAAAAACCAGAGTGCTCTGTACCTGGAAAAGACAGAAAATGCCATTCTTCTTCTATTTTCTCTTCTTCCTCAAATTTCTTCCATTCTCAAGCTATGTACAAACTCTGCTCGAGCTTCAATAAGAAAAGAAGGAATTTTTGCCTCCTTGATTGAGGAATTAATTGGTACTTTGCGACCAATGAGTTTCATTCGGTCTTGTAGCTTCTCCTGCGGATTTGTTTTTCTTCTGATTATAAATGCATGTAAATGAAGTTTCTAATTGATGTGTGTGGGCATCTGATATTCTACCCACAACATTAGTTTTTCCTACCTCCATTCTCACTCCCTTTTCCCTTCTCAGACAAAGTTCTTCTCTAGTGAGAAATTGCTAGCTTTGCCACAGGGACAGTGGAGTGCCCCTGTTGGATCTCTGGTCAAAAGACCACCATTGAAATCCACTTTTTCACGCATGCACATACGGAAGCTGCACCATTCAAGTAGAGGGACTTAGATTCCCATAGCATTGGCCTGAAACCCACCAATTTGTCCACAAGACAAATTTTCTCACCAACAGTTTTTGGCACCCACCGTGGGGCAGATTTTGTAGCATCTGCACCTAAAAATGACCTCAAGGTCATAAAATACAAAAAATATTCTAGAAGAAAAGTTCCTGGAGATTGAATAATCACACAGACTACATGGATGTAAATCATGGCTATTCTGGGAAATCCTCCTGTTGAGAGACCTGATTTACTCTTTCACATCCAAGAAGACATTGCTTCTGATCTGAGAGAAGATATTTGGCATAAGAGACAAAGTGTCAATCAATACTTCATTGCCATAAGGATTCTGGACCTGGAAGAGGAACGTGTTGTCGAAACTGGAAAGGTAGAGACAAATTCCAGCACCCCAGAGGAGAGCATAAACTTTCAAGCTGGCTAATAGAAGATACACCCAATAACTGAGGCAAGGAGGAAAAATTGATCCCACATTTGAAGAGCTTGAAAGAGAGGCAGTTGCTTAGGAGGAGATAAGGGCTCAACTTTAAGAAATAGAAAGACTCCAAATCAAAGCAGAAGAAAGAGCAGCAACAGAAGAAACCTTAGCAAGACTGGAGGATAGAAACAGGAATAGAATGGGTGATCATGAGCATGAGGAACATAGGCCCAACATACCATGGGGGAGAAATACCAGTCCACTTGCTCTTGCTCAACCACTCCATGAGCTCTCAAGAGGTTCGAGAAAGAACTTCCCAAAATTCAAAGGGGATGGTTCTCAGCTCTAGGAAAAATTTGTAGCAGCATTCATCACTACTTATGGAATGTTAGGAGTTGAAGATGAAGATGTTTCAGTTAGGCTCTTTGTGGAGTCACTCCAAGAAAAGGTAGCTGAATGGTTCTATGCATTGCCCCCAAGATCTGTCACATGCTGGGAAGATATAAGAAGTGCATTTGAACATAGGTTCAAGAGCACAGAAGATTGTCAGGACCTGCTGGTCCAATTGGTTCAGATGAAGAAGGAGACCTCCGAATCAATGAGAGATTTTGTAGCAAGGTATGATAGGTTGACAAGGAGGATCCCAGAAGATGTGTTACCCTCTGAAAACAACTTGAAAAGATTCTTCATCAGTGCTTTGCCACCAGAAGTTGGTTTCTTCCTCAGAAGAGCCCAACCAAGAACCTTGAGGGATGCTAAAGACTTCAATTGAGACTGATGATGATCTAATTCTTTCTGGAAAAGTGAAAGGACCAAATGGGAAGCAAAAAGGTCAGAGTTCAAATCCAGTCACCACTGATCCAATGTTCCAAAAAATGGCAAATGACCTAGTTGCTTTGAAGAAGCAGCTGTCACAAATCACAATGAGGAATGCTCCAAGGAGATCAAATCCTCCTGACAGACCAAGAATTGCTCCACCTCCTCATAGGCTTGCTCTTGAAGCACCACCAGTCAATGCTATCTGTGACACTAGAGAATCAGAAGAAGGAACAAACATTGAGGAAACTGAAGAAGAAAGCATGGATGACTATGAAAACTATCTTGAAATTGAAGAGGTTGGCATGCACAATGGCCTGATTGAATACGTTGATGATGAGGAGGAAGGTGATGAAGGAGCTCCAAGTTTTTCATGTGTTGTTTTCACTCGTGCACAATCCAAGAATGGTGTTTCAGCCTCAGCAGTTGCAACTGAGAGTAGGAAGAACAAAGAAGATAGCTCTTCAAAGCCTCCACAAAACAATATCATCAGCAAAGGATCACCATTACCACCTTCCATGGAATCAGCCAAAGAGAAACCAGATTCACTGGTTGTCAAGGATCACACTGTTGTGCCAAGTCATCTAATTTTCCTCTCAACCCAAAAGTTGTTAAGAGAATTCTCTTCTTAATACTGTTTCTACAAGAACATCTAAATTTCAATCAAGGGCTACACCCTCACCTCCTTCCAAGCCAATTGCTACATTTGAAAAGGATAACCCAACACCAAAAGTAACAAAACCTCTACCATTTAAGTCCTCATCCACTGCTGGAACCTCTTCCTCACCTACCATAGCTCCATTTGACTTTGTGGAGCATGCAAGCAAAACCAAAGTTCAACTCTCTGAGATTGAATACCTACAAACACATCCTGCCCAATTTGACAGATTCATCAAGGCAGTCCGTGGTGGTAACTCTACACCCCAAATCTCTAATTCTAAAGGCTTACTTCCCACACCATCCATACCACCTTCTCAAAACATGCTAGCCCTCAGTGCCTCCAACACCAACAGAGTTGAGCCTTTCTACCTGTCACTTCTCATCAAAGGCTTCCAGTTGAACAATTGCATCATAGACTCTGGAGCCTCAGATAATGTGATGCCAACAAAAGTTGCAAATGCTCTTGGCCTCACTTTGACCCGGGTAAATGGCACATGCTATTCAATGGAATCCAAACAAGTTCCATTAGTAGGAAGAATCAAGGATGCTCAGGTTGCACTAGCTGATTACCCTGACAAGAAGATACTCTTGACCATTTTGGTGGCAGATATCCCAACATCTTTTGGTATGCTTTTGAGTAGAAGTTTTTGCAGAGATCTAGGTGGAGAAATAAAAATGGATTGGTCATCTGCAACTATCCCAGTGAAAGGAGAAATGAAGAAGCTGCTGCCAGTCAGGAAAATGAAATTCACAGTAAGGAAATCTGATGATCCAAGAGCTAACATCCTCTTTCAAGATTGTGGGCTAGGAAACTACTTCCTTACATCACAAAAGGAAGAGAACTTTCCACTCCTCATGGAGGAAGAAGAAGATCAGATTTGGACAATGGAGTTTGATGGCAGTCATTCCAGAGCAGGTTCAGGAGCTGGTGTAGTATTATACTCTCCCTCCAATGAGATATACCCTTTTTCCTATAAGCTACAATTTGATAATACAAACAATACTGTAGAGTATGAAAGCATTTGCTCTTAGGCATGAATGCAGCAGAGGACATGGGGATCAAGAAGCTAAGATGATAAGGTGATGCTGAGATTGTGGTGAAGCAGGTCCACCAACAATATCAGGTAAAAAATCCAAGGCTCAGGCACTATAGAAATAGAGTGTGGGACTGCATTGAATCCTTTGATGCATTCTCCATTGAAGCTATCCCTAGGGAGTAGAATGAAAAGGTTGATTCTCTAGCAGTGTCAGCTTCCTTAGTGACACCTCATCCTTCTTTTGGCAAAGATAAAGTGACCATTGAGATGGTTTTCAGACCTAGTGTACCAGACAATGCAAATCACTGGCAGGTCTTCAATGATGACAATCAGATCCTAGCCTTCTTAGAACAAAGGGATAACTTCAATAATCTGTTCTTTGAAGGAAGTGAAAACCCACACCGTG
Source organism: Taxus chinensis (assembly GCA_019776745.2). Lineage (NCBI taxonomy): Eukaryota > Viridiplantae > Streptophyta > Pinopsida > Cupressales > Taxaceae > Taxus > Taxus chinensis. The sequence goes on along the minus strand of JAHRHJ020001952.1, from coordinate 184,585 downwards.
AATCAGTCCCCAAAGAAGAGAAGGAAGGAATTGAGGGAATTGATGAAGAGGGGGTAATTAAACTGAAAGGAAACAAAATCCCCAAAGGCCTAGTTTCTTTGGAAGATCTCTTTGACAAGCATGACAGGTTCATCCAAGAGAAAGAAAAATAGTCTTCTCGGTGCCCATCTGATTTTGATCAAGAAAACATTGGCACTTCAGAGAATCCAAGGATGGTTAACATTGGTAAATGTTGCTCACCAGAAGAGAAGAGAAAGTTTGTTGCTCTGCTAAAAAAGTACTCAGATGTCCTGGCCTACTCCTATGATGAACTCAAGTCTTTTCAGCCAAAGGAAATGCATCATTCCATTCCTTTGAAGCAAGGAGCTAAGCCCTTTAGGAAAAAACAAAGGCCCTACAATCCAAAGATTGCTGATGTTATCAAAGAAGAGGTGACAAAGATGCTCAATGCTAGAATCATCTTCCCCATCCACCATTCAACATGGGTGGCTAACATTGTGCCAGTAAGGAAGAAGAATGGGGAAATAAGGATTTGTGTAGACTTCCAAAATCTGAATCAGGCATCTCTCAAGGAAAACTACCCTCTTCCAATCATGGATCATATTTTGCAAGCAGTCACTGGATCTGAGATGCTCTCTTTGCTTGATGGATTCTCAGGGTATAACCAAATCAAGGTGGCAGAAGAGGATTGCAACAAAACAACCTTCACAACACCTTGGGGCACTTTTTCCTACAACAGAATGCCTTTTGGCTTGATCAATGTTGGGGCCACTTTCCAGAGAGCAATGGACTTGGCTTTCAAAGATTTGAAATATTGCATTGTCATTTACCTTGATGACCTCACGGTTTTCTCAAAGAGGAGGGGAGACCATATCAGTCATTTGGAGCAAGTCCTTGCAAGGTGTAGGAAACATGGCATTTCTCTAAATCCAAAGAAGTGCATTTTTGGAGTCACAGAAGGTAAGTTGTTGAGACACATTTTGAAAAAACATGGAGCACACATTGATCCTGAGAGGGTCAGAGCTATCCAAGCATTAGCCTTACCAACCAGAAAAAAGGGAGTTCATTCATTCTTTGGAAAGGTAAACTTCCTTCGTCATTTTGTGCCTGAGTTTTCTGAACTGACTAAGCATATAACTTCCATGATGAAGCCTCAAGAAAATTTCAAGTGGAATAAGGAAGGAAAACAACATTTGAGAATATCAAGAAAGTTATTGCCAAACATCCAACTCTTGTATCTCCAGATTTCAACAAGGAGTTCATCATGTATTGCTATGCATCAGAACATACACTCTCTGTTGTCCTTGTGCAGAAAAATGATGAAGGCTTGGAAGCACCCATTGCTTTCATGAGTTGTCCTTTGAAAAATCATGAGCTAAAGTACAACCAACTGGAGAAGCATGCCTACGCAGTGGTTAAAGCTATTAAAAGTTTCAGATTCTACATTCTCAATTCCCATACAGTGGTGATGGTCCCTGGAAGTGCAATCAAGTCCATTTTGACTCAACAAGATCCTGGGGCTAAGAGAGGAAGTTGGATTGCAAAGACCCAAGAGTATGACTTGGAGATTAGGCCCTCTAATCTGGTAAGAGGAAATGGTTTGTGCAAGCTGATTGTTGAAGATGAAGCTCTCAAGGCTCAGCAGGGAGAAAAGGATGATGTTTTTCTAACCTGTTCAGAAGACAGTCCACAAGTGCTCTTTGTCACCACTACTGATGAGTGGTATGCGGATATTGCTTACTACCTCACTTATGGAGAATTTCCTCCTCATCTTGACTACAAACAAAGAAGAACACTCAAGCTAAAGGCAGCCAAGTTTGTGATTTGGAATCATGCACTTTACAAGAGAGGCCTAGATGGTTGTTTCCTCAGGTGTGTAGATAAGGAGCAACAAGAAAAGTTACTCAGGGCATATCATGATCAAGCTTGTGGTGGACATTTCTCAGCAATGGTCACTGCACATAAGATTATCAGGGGGAGATATTATTGGCCCTCCATCTTTGCAGATACTCAAGACTGGGTTTCCAAATGCAAAGCATGCCAACAATTTGTTGGAAAGCCACAACTAGCTGCATTTCCACTCAGGCCTGTGGTGATTGAGGAACCATTTCAGCAATGGGGGCTAGATTTTATTGGTGTTTTGAATCCTCATTCTAGTGCAGGGCATACTTATGTACTCACTGCAACTGATTACTTCACTAAATGGGTGGAAGCCATTCCAACCAAGCAAGCCAGCTCTGAAACAGTCTGCAACTTCATCAAGGAGAATATCATTGTACATTTTGGAGTACCACAGAAGATTGTTGTAGACAATGCCACCTATTTCTCTTCAAAGGAGCTCACAGAGTTTTGTTATGGTTTTGGAATCTCCTTATCTCACTCTTCTGACTACTACCCATAGGGAAATGGTCAAGCTGAGTCAAGCAACAAGAACATTGTGACCATTGTTCGCAAGCTAGTAGATGATAATCAAAGAAACTGGCACAAGAAGTTATATGATGCATTGTGGGCTGATAGGATCACTCCTAAGAAGGAAATAGGTATGTCACCTTTCCAAATGTTGTATGGAATTGAGGTAGAGATTCCTCTCACAATTGAGATGCCAGCTCTCAAGCTGCTGCAAGAAATAGAAGATGGTCAGTACAAAGACTCCATTGACAAGAGGATCCTCTTCTTGGAGAAGCTGGAGGAAAGCAGATGCCAAGTGGTGGATAGAATTAAAGAACATCAGTTGAAAGTGAAGAATTTTTTTGACAAGAAGACCAAAGCAAGGAATTTCAAAGTTGGAGATTTGGTCCTGCTGTGGGACAAGAGAAGAGAACCAAAGGGGAGCCATGGAAAGTTTGATTCATTATGGCTGGGCCCATTCCAAATTCATGGAGCTTGTGGTGAGAATGTTTTTCTCCTCTCTTACTTGGATGGAACACCATTGGAATTGCCTCGAAGTGGGAAATACTTGAAACTATATCATCAGTGAAAGTGGGTTGTCCCCCGCCCTGTACCATAGGTGATTTGCGTAGGTGTGTTTTTCCCTTTTCTGTTGCGTGGTTTTGGTTTTAGTTTTGTTTGGTTTTGGTTGTGTGTGGTTTGGCTTGTGTGTTTCCTTCTTCTTCCATTCTTTCTCAGAATTGTACATGACTCTGCAAGGCCCAATGGATAAGGCACTGGTCAACGTAATATGTTTTGAAACTTGAGATTTTGGATCCTCACATCGTGCCCTAGCAATGCCCAGTTCACACCATGTCCCCAAGCTAGAGCTAGTTGTTGTCTCCCAAAAACTACTCTATGTTTCATAGCCAAATTCAAATTTTTTGAGCTCATGCCCTTCGTTGGTGTTTAAGCCAAATTAGAGATTCAAGAAATTAGCAGAAGTCATGCCCTAGAGTTGTTTAAACCTCTGTTTTTCTCATTTTGAGAAATTCCCATTTCCCGGTCTGTGCACATAATATCCTCTTTGCAACCTCCATTTTTTATCAAAATTGTTCACTTTTTCTATGGCCTGGGTCATCAAATCATTTTTTTGCCTCCATGCCTCTGGTTCGTGAAGGAAATTCAAAAATTGGACTCAAAATGATGAAGTTTTCTTCCTCTGTGTATTTTTCCACAGTCGGGATGACGGGTGTCTTTTCCCATCAAATTTTGACTCCAATGAATGCAGGTACGTGGTCAGATCCTATTGGATGGGGAGGAATGGGATTTTTGGTGAACTTAACACTTTTGGTTGCTTTTGGCAAAAAATGGTAAATTTTCCCCATGGACCCGAAAAGGAATCTCATTGAAAAAAGTCAACCTCAGTTGAAGGCTGTTGCAAAACTCAAGGGATGAGAGGGCCATCAAAGACAATCTTTTAAAATTTCCAAATGTCCCAAAATGAAGGTAAAAGTTTAATGAAGCTCAAGATGGCCCCAGGGGTAAAAACCAAAATTCATCCATAAAAAATGTTACTAAAATTCTCTGCCAAAGGGAAAGTTGAAAAGTCAAAGCAATGAGCGATCGGGGAACCAAATTTAACCAAATTCCCAAAAGTAAGTAAAATTCTAAAATGCTAAAAGGTCTCTAAGTTGAAAATGGAAGGCTCAGCAGAGGAATTTGGCTCCATGTGTCAAAACGTTCCACAACCCCAACTCCATGATAGGGAAAAAAATCAATTACCAAATTGAGAGCCTTTTTCCAAAAAAGGTTAAAATGCCAGATGCCACATTCCCCAGTCATGTAAAATAGGTAAAGTGGTTGGTCGAAAAAATGAGTTCCAAAAAGAAAATGTTGAAAAAGATTTCCAAGTCAAAATGAAGGTTAAGCTAAGTTGAAAATTCAAAGCGGATCGAGAAGGCCATCGGGGCACTTTTGGAAATTTAACCAAATTCCCAAAAGTGAAGTAAAAGTTCTAAAATGCTCCATGGGAAGGTCTCGGGCCGAAGGCATTGAAAAGTCAAAGCGGAAGAGTGGGCCGACAAGAGGAATTTGTGTTTTTGAGCCTTTTTGTAAAAAAGGTGAAAAGTTAAAAAATGATCCGCAGCCCCGATCAGGCTATAAAGGAAAAAGTCAAAGTTTAAAAGAAAGTGGGAGAGTGGGCGTGAAAAAAGGTCAAACTGAAGCCCACCATTGAAAAGTCAAATCAGGAGAGCGGGCTGGCTGGAGGAAATTGAGTTTTTTGAGCCTTTTTCCAAAAAAGGTTAAAATGTTGAGAAAAGGGCCGCGACCCCATTTCCAATCAGAAGCAGCCACGTGTCTAAGTTGAAAAGTCAAAGCGGGGGTGCGGGCCAATTTGTTCCAAATTGCCAAATCTCTAAAAAATCACAAAATGCAAAGGGCTTCCCCCGTAACTGCTCCAATCCCTTCCTGCCACGTGGACAACCCAATTTCAAAGTTAGAGGAGCAAATCTAATGGTCTATATTTAAACTGGCAAATCAAATGTAACGGTTGCTTTGCAAGATCTGGTTTTAACCCGCCATGAGCATTTTCTTCACAACAGAGGAATTCAAAAAGGCGTTGAGGATTTGTGAAGTTGTAACAGTTTCTTGCAAAGAATATAATGGCTTCTCGACATCATTCCAAAGGGGTGATTGATTTTTGAAAAAACCAGAGTGCTCTGTACCTGGAAAAGACAGAAAATGCCATTCTTCTTCTATTTTCTCTTCTTCCCCACCATAACTTCATAAAAAAATATCAAAATCAAATAATTTTCACTAACGATCCATCTATAGAATTTTGTCCATGTTGGGATGGTATAAGTTTTATCACCATTTTGAAAAGTGAAACAAAAGTTACAGTCTTAAACGTAGACATGAACATTCACTAGGAAAAAATGTCTTAAAGACCTATTGTTAGTAAAAAATTATAAAATGATATTTATCTTATTCTATTCACTTTAAAATCAATATTTCTACGAAGCTAACAATCTCCCCTAGCTCTAATCTGGCACCATTTTTCATGAATGTTTTCAGTTTTTTAGCATGGTTCAAGTCTTGGAAGAGAAAATTTGATGCTTTTGACCTTTTACACTTCATAATGACCTTCCATAACTTTGGTTGGGGAAAAAAAGATATTTCCCAAACCTTGAGGGTTAGATTTGATGATACAAGTAAGATACCGTATCGTGGTTTAAATAAACCGTGCAGTAAAAATGGTGGGAAAATGCACAGTTCCACGAATGTTTTTTATCAGTGAACATGATCGAGATTTTTTACAAAGCATGTTCCAAATTTGGGGAAGGCCATTGCTGTTTATAAACATATTGATTTCTTGACATAAGTAATTTAATGGTTCAGAATTTCCCAAGCCTGGAAAAACTTACCGGCGATCACGGTTTTTAATACCACGATCTTATGGTTTGTAAACCCGATGAAATTTGAAAATTTGATTGAACTGTCTATTAAGTTGTCCCCCAACTTGCTGTAGTATTATTATATGTACATAACTCTGATGGTGAGCTTCAATTGATCAAGAAGGAATTTTTATTCCTTGATTGAGGAATTTTTGGTCTTTGTTGACCAATGATTTCATTTGGTCTTGTAATTCTTTGTGTGATTTGTTTTTCTTCTTATTTAAATGCATGTAAATGAAGGTTTTAATTAATGTGTGTGAGCATATGATATTACACACCCACAATATTAGTTTTTTCCACCTCCATTTGTGATACTCCCTTTTCCCTTCTCAATAAAGTTCTTCTCAGTGAGAAATTTACCAGCTTTTCCATCACCAGTATGCTCCTGCTAGATTTGGTCAAATACCACCATTGAAATTACATTTTCATGCATGCACATATAGAAGTTGCACCGTTTCAAGTAGAAGGACTTAGATTCCCATGGCAGCGTTGGCCTGAAACCCACTGATTTGTCTATAAGAATGTCTATATTGTCTCATAATTCATGTGGCAATCATAATGTGCAAACATTACAGATGTGTTTTGAATTCGCACGTGTGAATTCTATAAGTTTGCCTTTAGCATAGCTCCAACAAAATCATGCACTTTAGGCATTATTTAGTAGTCTTGTACTACTATTTAGCAAGTGATTCTTGGTGGAAGAAATTGGGTAATAATGTAAATACTGTTTCTTTGTGTTGTCTTATTTTATTTGTATTTCATCATTCCCACTGTTTTTCCTATGAGGGATTATTCCACATATTTTATGTCCATTATTTTAGCCTAAACACCATGGGTGCCCTAGTCCCACTTGGGGACTCCCTCGTTCCTTAATGCTTCTTTCCCGCCACTTTTTGGGCCTCTTCTAGCCATTTTTCATCTTTATCTTTCTTGTGGTCGGCCTTTTCGGGGTTAATTACGAAATTAGAGCAAGAGAACCCTATAAATATAAAGTTATGAGACCATAATGAGGGACCTAACATCATCTACTACTATCACTCCATCTAGAGTTGCATCCATCTATTACGTTGGAGATCCACATAGCTAGCATCATCATCAAGGCACAAGCTAGGACATTTGCATCACACTTCATAGGGGGAGGGATTCTATTCTATTCCATGCACACATTCTATTACATTTTCTACATTTAGCTATTGCTCGCTACTTCACAAAGTGTGACTGGCACAAGAGCACCTAGGGCACGACATGCACACACACACCAGAACTACATCCAGGTCTGAAATGTAGTGCAACACTCAGTTAGTAAGCCCACTATTGTGGCAGCTGAGGTCAGTCTGACCCATTCATTTGCATCTTTCTTTTTTAGGGTTTTGATACTTCCTTTTGGGTCTTTTGCAGGTTATTCTTCCTCTTGGAATATTTGGAGCATTCAGCATAGTACAAAGAAATTAATGCGACAAGAAGCAAAGGTTTCAGATCATCTCCAGGACCTGTGAAGACTAGTTCCAGACCTTTTGCCAGACCAGGGTGCCTATTCCTTACCAGAGCACCCGTGCAGTGCCCCCAGTCCTCTCCCAGGTGCTCCAGTCTAGCCACATCACACCTAGATCTATCCTTTATGGGACCCCAACATAGTCGTTCCTACTTTCTGATTTTTCCAGTTATCACTGTGACACTGTCTGACAAGTCTCCATTATCAGCTGAGTTCTTTCCTCTTCTCTCTTGCACATTAGGGTTTTATTTCATTTTACATATTTTTTAGATTTAAATATTTCTTTACTACATTTATTTACTTTATTACAGTTGTTCATGTCTTAGATTAACTATCCCCTATACTACATTAGTTTACTTTAATTTTTGTTCATCATTTTGGTGAACCCGACTTGAGAATTTTTATTTCTTCTTCTTTTATGCCCGTTACCCATAGTGGTCATTTTGGATCTCTTCAATATTATGAGCTACCCTCATTCACCCGTCGGATTTCCAAACCAATGGTTGATATATCTACTTCTGTTGCTCCTACTAGCAATCCCTTAGATAGTTCCAATAATGTGCCTCTTCACGAAATTGAGGCATCTGATAGTGAAAAGTCCTATGATGAAGACACCAATGTTGATCAAGACCAACTCAACACTATTACTGACTTTCGCCAAGCATTGCTTGAAAACCCTACTCATCTCCCTCATGTCTTGCATGCTCTAATCACACTCAAGTGAGCTTGTGATGCTTCAACTTCCATAGTTGTTTCCTTCCTGCTCCCATGGTCTCCACTCTGCCCACTTATGTTTCTTGCTCCTATTCCTACCCCATATGCTCCTTTGTTCACTCTAGTACTCCTCCTTTGCATCTTGGTTCCTCTTCAAACTCCCCATATTTGACTTCTTTATACCAGGACTTACAAACCCAGATTCAGCAGCTTTAGCTAGTTGCTTCACGTGTCTCACCATCTCTGGATTCTACCTCATTGTTACATACTCCTTTCGCACCTGCCATATCTACTTATACATTCCCACCAAATTTCATCTCTCCTAAGCTACCTATATTCAAAGGCCATGGTGACCCACAAGAGCATCTCTGTGCATTCCATGTAGCATGCCTTGACTATGCAGATGATCATATTCTCTTAGTAAAATTTTTCCTTAGTTTGCAAGACTATGCGATGCGTTGGTTCTATGACCTACCTGTACATTTGGTGGTCTCTTTCACGCATCTGGCTGATGCCTTTCTCACACATTTCTCTATCAATATTGGCTCTAAGATATCCTATGCTCAACTGGAACAACTCAAACAAGGGCCTAACGAACACTTATCTGATTATGTCTTGCATTACAAAAACAACTTAGCCAAGATGTCTAATGTCCTTGCAGATCCCAAGCTTCAGGATTTATTCATCCATAGTCTATTACCACCCCTACAGGAGAGTGTTCTCTTTGAAACTTCTCCTTCATTTGATCAAAATTTTCATACTCTCAAGCTTCGTGAGACTAAACTATTAGCCATAGGAAAGCTTAAATATCAAGAAAAACATCATCATCCACACGCTTTCAAAGTAAACCACCATCCAAACCTTCTACAACTAAACCCATGGATATAAAAACCACTATAAACACAGTCTCTACTCCTAGGGAGCTTCGACCACAACCATACAGACATACTTTTACTAAGATTAGTACACCACTGAGTGTTTTGCTACCACAACTCATCGATAGTAATCTTATTACCTTACCATCGCCACTACAACTTGATCCATCTCGACCCAAAGGACATAATTTTGATGACAATTCTTATTGTGATTATCATCAATGCATTGGAAATTCCACTTATCATTGTTTTTTGGTTACACATCTCATTCAAGATCTACTTGACAATGGTCAAATTGAGCTTCTGAAATCTACAACATCCACACCTACTAATAAAAATCATAAACTTAAGATTTTTAACAACCCCTTGCCAAAACATGATACAAAAATGACCGATTCCTCTACTAATTATGTCTATCACGCAGTACCTTCTTCCCCAGGACCTCTTGACTTCTTAGTTGCTAACACTGAAGCTTCACCACCAATCATTTCTTTTTCCAACGTTGATTATCACACCAAGTTTACATCTAACCATTTACACATATGTGCATCTATTGGCTCAACCTCCATCAATAAATACTAAGGTTGATCCATCATGGCCCATTAGTGTGTGTTCTATGTCACTCCTTAAGGCTATCAGTATCCTCTATCTCAAATTGATATCCCTTTCAAAAACCCTTTGGTGTTGTTAAACTACATGTCATAGTTGGCCCTCTTACAATGCTTGTACCTTTCCTCATTGGAAACACAGTTGAGGGATGTGACATGCTCCTTGGTCTTAATTGGATTCCTCACTCACAATATATCATTTCCATGAATCATTTACGACTTAATTTTATTTACAAAAATCAGGTCATCTCTATTGATGGTATCCCTCCATCTACTCCATGGTCATCATCTCCTCACACAATACTTATCACATCATTTTCTCCTTCTAGCACATCACATTCTATGTTGTCAAAGCACAATCTACTCCTAGTTCACCTACTCAAGTATCATCTCATGACCACATCATTCCACTAGTCCTACACATCAGCATAGGCCTATTCATAGGACAGTCACTACTGCATCTTGGCATCGATCACCAGTTCATTTTATTCCACATGGTTTCTCATCACCTTCGCATTATGTATCACATAGATCTCCATCACCAATGCATTTTATTAGGCCATGACCTTCATCATATATTCATCCCTCACATGCGCATAGACTTCATTCACCAGTACAACATTTTTCTACCATACCACCACTATTAGATCATGGTCATACACTTTCATCCTCCATACATTGATGAAGGACCTTCATCCTTCACCATCATTGGATAGTTCATTCATTTCACATACTTGGGGGGCATAACACTTCACCTTCCCCCCCACACTCATAGTCTTAGCATTAGTATCATAACATTCTTATACATTCATATCCTCATATAGGCATATTTCATCATACATTCTAGCATTCATTACCCGATGACACACTCTTGTGCTTCGATTCACATTTGACTGTTGAGGGCTTATTACACTGAACCCCACACACTGCACTATAGGCTTTATACATTGCACTTCATCATCACGCATCATACACCCTACATTCTACATTTAGTCTACAACATTTTGACATTTGTGCATTTATATCTACACCATACATACTGTCTATTTATGCTCTACTACATCCATACATATTACTCATCTTATACATACTACATACTATACTATCTTCATTACACATAATTAGCACATTATTCTATACTACATTATACTACATTCTATCTACATACATTACATTACACTTATACATTACATACACATTTCTACACATTGCATTACATTCTACACATTACATATTTACACATTTTACACATCACATGGTCATATTTTTCATTACATATACTTTGTCTTCTACTCACTGCACTCACTACCCTATGACACACTTTAGTTCCTCGATCCATACTCGACTGCCAAGGGTTTACAAATCAAATGGACCTTACACATTTACTACTTGACCTTTCACCATGTGACATTTCTAGGCTAGTGACATACGCTTTAGGCTAAATCATCACCTATTCTATCATTTTATAGTGGTATACACCTTAGGTTACATCACCACTCCCTACTATTCATCTTGTAGTGACATACACTTTAGGCTAAATTGTCACCTATTCTATCATTTTCTAGTGGTATACACCTTAGGTTACATCACCACACCCTCCTTTCTTTTTTTCGTGATATACACTTAGGGCTAAATCATCACTCATCTCATCTTGTAGATCAGATTATCATCTCATATAGTGATATACGCTTAGGATAAATCATCACTCCATACATTCATCTATAGTGGTATACATTAGGCTATAAGGTTCATGCACACATCTCTTCATTTCTAGGTTGCATATCATCACCACTACACATACACACATTCCTCACAATGTGTTAGACACAACACACACACTACTCGACCATTTCCTGATGACGCACTCTCATTTATGGTTCATTCTTGACTGCTGAGGGGGAAAACAAAATGAACCTCATTACATACATTTCCATTCACTTGGGGGGCACATGGCTCCTATCATTCCATCTTGCATTCCATTCCATCCATCCACAACATGCTGCATATTATGGTTGCTTATACTCTTGCTTACTTTTGTTGTTCATGATCACTTTATTACACATGCTAGTTTGATTACTTGTATGTCATTTATCTATACCATCCACACATGCACATTCACATCTTTTTCTAGTTGTGATCACAGATACAGGTCTCTTACACACAACATGGATGCTCACCTTCTACCCTTCCTACACTGGTCACTGGGGGCATCCACATTCGTCTCTTCCAGGTGTTATTGTTTCATTTTGTACTTAGCACTTTACATTACTTGGTTATACATGCTTTGACATACTAGTTATCTTTCTAACATGCTAACGGGTGCTTCATGTGCAACATTTGTTATGCAGGGATATTGGTTTCCATACTTGTTTGTTAAATTGTATGCTCTTGTTTGCGGGCCTTGCCCTATGTTTGGTGTGCACACTTGTTTTTTGTTTGCGACCATGATGGCCTTGCATGTCTTGTGACATCATGAGTGATGTCCCATGTTTGCAACCCACTTTGTGTGGCTTACTTGTCTTCTTGCATGTTTACACTACTTTGCTTGGTAGCTTTTACACTATTTGCGTAGCTTATACACTTTTTTATACATGCATGCATGTTTACACTTGTTTTGGCTAGCCTTCTTTATTTGTGCATGCCTTGGTTTCTACCAAGCACTTTCCAGGGTTACAACATAGTACATGCGTTGGTCCTATTTTGGGGCCGCATGTCTCCTATCAGTGACATCGCATGCACCCCCAAAGAGGGGGGCATCATTTGGGGGTTTTACATACTAACACAACATATTTACACTGGTTCAGTTCAGTGCACTTTCCACCCTTGGCATTGTGGGTTACATACAACGAGTGGGTTCAGACCAGTCTACAAACCCCATACACAATGGATTTTACAGGACATGGTGTCCTTAGCATTTATGGGAAGTAGTTACAGGCTTGGAGGTTACAGTGGGTGTGCCTCTCTACACTACTTCAGCCAGTGGCGTCAGATCACCCAAAAAACTAAGACAATACAAAGATCTCTACACACAGTTCAGGGAAGCAGTTAGAGCTTGGAGGACACAGAGCATTTCCTCCCTACACTTCTTTGGCCTATGGCATGAGATCACCCAAAAAACTCATAGTACAAGATATCCTTCTACACTCTTTCTCGACATGGATCAGGTGCACATGTTCCATTTACATTTACATTTGCATATTTTACATACACATGCATCTTTTACATAGCATTTTTACACTTACATACATACATATTTGACTACTTGATCATTTTCTCCTTGCAGGTCCAACCGTATGAGAAACAAGCAGTCAAATGGGGGAAACAACAACAACAACAACAACAACAACAACATTCACTTCACATACACATTTACTAACTATGCAGGTACACTACACACATCAACAAATACACACACGTTCCACCCTAGGTTCACTCTCATCACTTTTTCTTTGCACATTTTTCATCTTTAGTTTCCATGCTCCTCCATATTTTTATCATTCCATGCTTTTGTCTAGTCCTTCGACACATTTCTACTACACTCTTCATGGACATCAGGTACACATCTCTATCTACTTTATGTTACCGAGATTTCCACTCACCAACATAAAGTGGGGGAAAAATGTAGTCACAAAATCATGCACTTTAGACATTTATTTATCCTGGTCTCATACTACTATTTAGAAGGTTCTTGAGTGAAGAAATTACTAATTAACCCCCATCCTTTTGGCCATCTTGTTTATTTTATTTCATAATTTGTGACCTATTGCACCCATATGCCCAGCCATTTTCTGACATTTTGCATTATTTTAGCCTCAGTTGGGGCACCCAAATTAGTACTGGGGCGCCCATGGGCACCCTAGTCCCACCTGGGGGTGCCCCAGTCCTTTTTAGCACTTTCCCACCACTTTTTGGGCCTCTTCTAGCCATTTTTCATCTTTATCTTTCTTGTGGTTGGCCTTTTCAGGGTTAATTACGAAATTAGAGCAAGAGAACCCTATAAATATAAAGTTATGAGACCATAATGAGGGACCTAGCATCATCTACTACTATCACTCCATCTAGAGTTGCATCCATCTATTGCATTGGAGATCATCCACATAGCTCCATCATCAAGGCACAAGCTAGGACATCTGCATCACACTTCATAGGGGGAGGGATTCTATTCTATTCCATGCACACATTCTATTACATTTTCTACATTTAGCTATTGCTCGCTATTTCACAAAGTGTGACTGGCACAAGAGCACCTAGGGCATGACATGCACACACTCACCAGAACTACATCTGGGTCTGAAATGTAGTGTAACACTCAGTTAGTAAGCCCACTGTTGTGGCAGCTGAGGTCAGTCTGACCCATTCATTTGTATCTTTATTTTTTTAGGGTTTTGATACTTCCTTTTGGTCTTTTGCAGGTTATTTCTTCCTCTTGGAATATTTGGAGCATTCAACGCAATACAAAAAAATTAATGTGACAACAATAGACGAAGGTTATTAGTCATCTCCAGGACCTGTGAAGACCAGTTCCAAGCCTTTTTCCCAAACCAAGGCACCTATTCTGCTTACCAGAGCACCTCGTGGGTGCCCCAGTCCTCTCTCAGGTGCTCCAGTCTAGCCACATCACCCAGATTTTTCCTCTATGGGACCCTGATACAGTCGCTCCTACTTTCTGATTTATCCAGTTCATCACTGCGACACTGTCCAACAAGTGTCCGTTATTAGCTGAGTTATTTCCTCTTCTCTCTTACACATTAGGGTTTAGTATTTCATTTTACATATTTGCTTAATCCTATGGGGCTCTCCCTCTAACCAAGTCCTCGCGCTTTAGGTGAGTGCACATTAGTTTATCTAAGCGTGATATGCCATTCGTGAATGTGGGGAAAATTCTATGTGCAACCAATAGTGCATAAATGAGGCACAATAAGTGAAGAGGGCTAATAGACTCCTTACATACCTGAAAACAACTTGAAAATATTTGTCAATTAATGTAATAAAGGTGTTAGTGAGAATATCATAGTCCTTCATTAAATGATGGAAGGATCTATATACCAGAACTAAACATACTTTTACTTGCGAAACTATCCAAAGTATTTGCCTTAGCACCTTGGAACCTCATCTTCAATATAAGGTTAGGTCCTCCCTTTTTCTTATCACTCTATAGGATGCCATCGAGTATGCCAAGATGTAGGACTAAAGGGATATGCACACATTTAAAGCACGCCTCAACTACGGAAATATCTAGCTCAACCTCAATCTCACATTGGACAACAAATTATACATCTTCTAATAAGACCATGAAATAAAAATGCTATGGATTATGTAGTCTTAGACATTCCTCAATCTTAAACATATGCACTTCAAGATGTAAAATATTCGTAATATTGATTCGACTGGATGGATAAACCTAATAAAGGAAATTAATCCTATATGTAAATAAAGTATGGACCAATAAAAATTCCTTTCCTCATTCTATAATAAGGTGGTATTATCCAGAATAGAAGATAACAAGATGGACCACATTAAATATGGATTTTCTTAGATTGTAAATTGGGTAGACACAAGGGAATTTTTTATATCTAGGAAGTCATTACTCCTTTCTATAGGAGGTATGATGGTTCTAAAACCTAGACTTGGATTAGGGAAGCGATATTTAAATATATCCTGAGATTGTAATATGATGCTAATAAGGTTATAAATATGATGCTATAATCAAGGTATGATGTATTATTTGAACGATCGAGGAGGTTGCGAGGAAAGAGTCACAATTTAATCATAGGTCAAGAGATTGTAAAGGTCCTCAATATCAAGGGTTGTGCGAGGTTGTTTAAGGATTGGAAGGTAAGGATTTGCATCAATAAATAAAGCACACATTACAAAATAATATGCTACCTTATCCTATTGGATAAATCATGAGCGCATCCATAACATTTAATTTTAAATGAAATAAAGGAATAAGATAGGTTAATAGATACTTTCATAAAAGTATCATTGGTGAAATGGCTTCCCCTTAGGTTTAAAAACACCTATATGAAAGATAGTTGATGTGTAAAAAGGGGAACAACTGCTAATAAGAAGAAGACCTAAGGGACACCTTTGATTGAAGAATCCATTATATCAAGGTAAAGGAGTTGGTAGATCACAAAAACTTGTAACTTTGTATTCTGGTATATCCTAAGCACTAAATACTCTAAGTGCTGGAATCCAAAGAAGACAAATATGACCAACTCCAAGAATATCTTAAGCCTTAAAGGAATATTGTGAGGGATAGAAGACTGAATGTGTGATGGATATCGTGATGTGTAATGTGTGCACAAATACCTAGTATAAATAGACTAATTATAACATTTTTATTTGTTATACAAAAAATATGGTATTGATTTTGGTCTATGCCATCGATATGAAATCAATCATTGAATGCTATGACATTTAATATTCGATACATATCGGAAATAGAAATCTACTTGAGCATATGAAAATTGACCAAAACTAAATGCCATTTGGGGGAGAAACGAAGGCATGGGAAATCCAATATTTTCCCCTTAGTCAAAATGACAGTAAGTAGAAGTCTAGAGTTGTTATAGAGGGAATAATGAATGTGCTTGAGGTTTAACTGTTGTAAAACCTAAGTTGTATTCAATTTTTCACCATAGGATGACAAGGTGTATCACAAGGAGGCCTACTCCCCAAAGGGTGAAGATCTTTGGATGCTACATTTCCCGATTTAGTACCTGGTATGAATAATGTGAGATTTAGATATATCTCCATAATATTTTGAGTCCTGGGCGTGACCACTACCGAGTCATATGGATCATTCAATTTTGAAGGAGGCTGCACCCTATGTATGGAATTTCAATTTTTATCTTAATCCTCATGGTTGAAAATGTTATCCTGGTCTAAAGTACATATTTCCAAGGAAACTTACTCTACCATGCACTTTAGCCATGATAATGGGATCTCCTTTATCGTTATAAATTCCTATAAGTTGAGGAGATCTAGAGTGGGATGGCTCCCTAATCGATCCACTTAAGATATGTTTATAACGAGGTTACTTGGCAAGGAAAATGGAACTTCATACTTCAAAGGAATAATAGGGCCATCTTTGGTGATCATCAATGTTTCCTCCATATTTTTTTGTAGTGGTACTTGAGTGCTAGGTTTTGCAGGTAATGAACAGACTATGATTGGTAAAGAACTATTGAGTAATTCACTCAACCATTCTTCATGACAAGATTTTTCACCACAAAGGGATTAACTAATCACTAATTCCCTTGATCAAAACATTCAATGAACATCTTAAATGGATGAATCGAGACCTTTATATCATTACAATATCAAAGGTATACTCCCTTCCATAACAACGATCTAATTCGACCTGGTATAACTCTTCCAAATACTTGATGGCATAGGAAACTAACCATCTTATAATCTCAATAAAGGTTGAGCCTGATAGAAATGAGAGTATGGTCAACATGATCCTTGTCACAACATGTGCAAATTTACACTATCAACACCTTATTATTTTCTCATCATTAATTCACATGCTATCAAATTATTCATATCTATCCTGTAGGATATCTGAGATCCATCTTCTCGATACATCTTCAAATTCTCAAAATCCCTTGCCAAGTCAACACCATGTTAGGTCATGCATTATAACCCAAGACATCAATAATGTTTGTTTCTTCTTTTGTCATCTTTTGTGCCATTAATTACACCTTTGATCTATTGGGAATGTAACATATGTTTCTTCTTCCATGTAGTTGGTATAAAGGCCATTGTTGACACCCTAAACATATAGGGTTGATTGCTACATATGTTTCTTAAATTCTATCATCTTCGATGCCTTTAACGATCTTGAATCAAGAGGATGCATGTTTTCTAACTTCCTCTTTTACTACCTTTGACAAAATTATCCACTGTGTGTCTAACACAATTGATATAATGGAGTTGTTAGCTTAATTAAATAAGTTATTACATTGTAGCCAACTAGGATTCATTCCAGTCAGTTTGGGATATTTTTTTTGGAATTGACTACTATAAACATGTATATATTTACTTGTATTTCATCGAATTCATCGAAATAAAATAAAGAATTGTAAATAAAACATATTATTGCAAACTCAGATCAACACTTCTGTGCATATATTTCTCCTTCCTTCTCAGAGCTTTGGCTCAATACAATCTCTCTGAATGTGTTTGATATGAAAACAATTACAATTGCCTCTAATAAATAGATGGCTTCATCTAACAATAAAACACTCAACTCTCCTAAAAATAGAACTAAAAAGCACATGCTTTTGTGCAATACAAAGCTTTTGATTTATTTTCTTTAATAGCTTTTCCTAAAACTAGGAATCTAAAACTAAATCATCTAATATTAAAAGCATGTAAAAAGCAAACTACTTTTTGCTTTTCTAGGGGAAAAATTACTCTTTTTCTAACACTCCCCCTTAATTTTGACCTTCAAGCTTTTATTTTTCTGGAGCTGAGTGTGCACTTCCAGATCTGACATATTCTAGATCACAAACTCCCAAACAAGTTCTCAAATACTCAAAAAATTTATTTCCCAAAGCTTTCGTAAAGATATCTGCAAACTGATCTTCAGGATCTGCAAAATTCAAGACAAATTTCCTTGTTGTTAACCAACTCCCTGATGAAGTGATACCTCGTGTCTATGTGTTTTCTCCTCTTGTGAAAAACATGATTTTTGGACAATGTTATTGCTGAATTGTTGTCACAAAAAATCTGTGTAGCATCCTCTTGATTCTGCCTCAAATATTTCAACACTCTTCTCATCCAAACAACCTGACATGCTGCTCCTGTTGCTGCTACATACTCTGCTTCTGCTGAAGATAGTGTGACTATGGGTTGCTTCTTTGATGCCCATGAAACTACACCTGTTCCAAAGTGAAAAGCATAGCTGGATGTGCTCTTTCTGTCATCAATACTTCTGGCACTGTCACTGTCTATGTAACCTATGAGTTTGAACTCATCTGATGTTGAATACAAAATTCCATGATTCTTAGTTCCACATACATACCTCAAAATCCTTTTTCTAGCTTGCCAATGTGAATCTTTTGGAGATTCCATGAACCTTGAGATGAGGCTCACACCATACATAATATCTAGCCTTGTGGCCGTCAAATACATGAGACTTCCAACTAGCCTTTTGAACAATGTTGGATCTACAAATGATCCACTGTCATCTTTTCTTAACTTCAAACCTACTGCAACTGGTGTTGGCATTGGCTTGCAATTCAACATGTTAAATCTCTTCAAAACATCATTAGCATACCTTGCTTGTGAAATAAAAACTCCAGCTTCTGATTGTTGAACTTCTATGCCCAAAAAATAGTGCATGAGGCCTAGATCTGTCATCTCAAATTCTTTCTTCATAGCTGATTTGAATGAATCTGTAGATAGATTTCCAGTAATGATTAAATCATCCACATATAAACAAACAATCAAAATTTTACCTTGCTCATTGATCTTGATGTATAAGGTAGGCTCACTGCTGCTCCTACTGAAACCATTCTGTATCAAATAAGAATCAATCCTGTTGTACCAAGCTCTAGGTGCTTGCTTGAGACCATAGAGCACTTTTTTCAACTGTATACCTTTCCTTCATGACCTTCAATCTCATAACCTTCTGGCTGATTCACATAAACTTCTTCTTCAAGAAAACCATTCAAGAATGTTGATTTTACATCCATCTGATAAATAGGCCATTTGTTTTGAGCTGCAATTGCTAAAACCATTCTTACTGTGTCCAAACGTGCTACAGGTGCAAATGTCTCATTGTAATCTACTCCATATTGCTGTGAAAAACCTCTGGCAACCAACCTTGCTTTATGTTTCTGTACTTTACCATCAACAGTATATTTGGTCTTATAGACCCACTTCACTCCTATCACGTCCTTTCCTTCTGGAAGATCTACCAATTCCCATGTCTGATTCTTCTCTATGGCATCTATCTCATCATCCATGGCTTGAACCCAAACTTCATTGTCTATAGCCTCTTCAAAGTATACTGGATCTGCAGCTTGAGAAAACAATGCAAAAACTGAAAAAGCATTAGTTGTATCAACATTATAAATCTCACTAAGACTCCTTGTTTTCTGCTGCAAAGGGCTATCTGATGATGGACTATTTTGTACTGAAGGAGTAGCTTCTGGTGTTCTTTTGTGGTGTCTACTTTATGGTTGAAGATGACTGAAATCTTGGAGACCTCCTAGATGTAGATGGAGGTGTAGCTTGTGCTACAACTTGTGGTGCATGTCCAAGATTCGAAGAAGATACAATACCTTGTTGCTCAATGCTTTCATCTGCCATATCATCATGAGGAATAGTTGCTGCTACACTGACTATTTTCTCAATACTTCCATCCCATGCCTCATTTTCAACAAACTGTACATCTCTGCTGATTATGACCTTTCTGGTAACTGGATTGAACAACTTGTAAGCTTTTGTATTCTCTGAATATCCAACAAATATGCATTTTTCTCCTTTGTTGTCTAACTTCTTCCTTAGCTCATCAGGCACATGTGCATATGCCACACAACCAAAGATTCTAAAATGAGAAACATTGTGTTTCCTCTTAGTCCAAGCTTGTTGAGGAACCATGTTTCGAACAATTTTCATTGGACACCTGTTTATGATGTAAACAACAGTTGCTACTGCTTCTGCCCAATACTCATTTGAAAGATGTTTTTCCTTCATCATACTTCTCGCCATCTCCATGATGGTTCTATTCTTTCTCTCTGCCACACCATTCTGTGTGGTGTATACCTGGAAGTAAACTACTTGTGTATACCATGATATTTGCAAAAATTCATAAAAGCATTGGAAACATACTCACCTCCTCTGTCTGTCCTCAAAAATTTGATGTAGTACCCACTTTTCTTTTCCACTAAAGCCTTGAACTGCTGAAATATATCAAAAGCATCTGATTTGTGTCTCAAAAAGTACACCCATGTCTTCCTTGTATAGTCATCAATGAATGTCATAAAGTATGAGAAACCTCCAATAGAAGTTGTTTGCATCGGTCCACATAAATCTGAGTGAACAATTTCAAGTGGTGCACTTGTTCTTCTTGTTTTTCCAACTGGGAAAGATTCTCTATGTTGCTTCCCTAAAATACAACCTTCACAAACTCTATCTAGTTTCTGAATCAAAGGAAAACCTTTCACCATATTTTTTCTGTGTAATAAATTCAAACCACCAAAGTTTAAATGACCAAACCTGAGATGCCATAGCCACGATTCATCTTTTTCAACTGACTGAAAAGTTGATTCAATCTCCTTAGCTCCAGACTGATCTGTAGTATGATCTCCAGATGTGGCTGGTATAATCTTCAAAGGAAACATTCTATTACTTGTCATCTTCACTTTAGCAATCACCTGTGTACTTGGAGCTTTATCCATGATCACACATTCATTGTCTTCAATGTAAACTTTGTATCCCTTTTGTACCAATTGACCAATGCTCATAAGATTGTGCTTCAAACCTGCAACATAATAAACATCCTGCATAATCTTTTGCTCCCCCTTTTTTGTTAGAATGTTGATTGTTCCTTTTCCTTTTACAGTCACTGTATTATTATTCCCAAGGGTAACTTCTGACTTTACTGACTCATCCAAATTAGAAAATAAATCTAAGTTACCTGACATGTGATTACTGCAACCAGAATCCAAATACCATACATCACTAGGACTCTCTTGGGATAGATTACACTCAATAGGTGATGCTTCAGAAATATTTGTGCATGCAATAAACATGGAGCTTGGAGTAGAGCTTCCAACCTGATTTTGATTCTGCTTGTTCTGATCATACTACTTTTTCCTGCATTCAAAAGCATAGTGCCCATATCTCTTGCAATAGTGACACTGCACATGTGATTTATCCTGTCTCTGACCTGAAAAATGATTATGATTGTGCTCTTGACTATGTCCTCTTCCACTTGAGTTTGATGGACCACTGCTGCACGTCCTCTAGATGAACTTCTTCCTCTGCTCTAGGGCTGAAATTTCCTCTTCCTCTTCCATGATTTTCTGATACCTGTGATGAAAAATCTTGATCTACAACTGCATGTGATCTATTCAACCTTTGTTCATGATTTATTAGTGATGCATGCAACTCATCAATTGAAAACTGACTTAGATCCTTAGTTTCTTCAATAGCAACTACCAAAGGATCAAATTTTGCAGGAAAACTTCTAAGAAATTTTTCAATAATTCCTTCTGTCCTCAATATTTTCACCATGAGATTTAATTTGATTGACTAAACCAACTACAAAAGTAAAGAATGATTCTATGGAATCTGAATCTTTCATTGACATATTTTCAAAATCTCTACGAAGTAACTGTAGCTTGGCAGTTTTTACTTTCTCTTTACCTTGATACACAACTTGGAGAGTTTCCCACACAATTTGTGCTTTACTGGCTACTGCCACTCTGGGTAGGATGCTTTCATGCATGGCTTGATGAATGAAGAAAAGAAATTTTTCTTTCTTAATTCCTTCAAAGTGTCTTTCTCTTCCTGTGAGAGTGCGTTATATGTTGCTGCATCTGCGGGCTCTGTGTACCCATTCTCTACGATTTCCCACACATCCTGGGATCTGAATAGTGCCTTCATGGTTAATGACCAATACTCGTAATTCTTTCCTGTAAATTGTGGTGTCTGCAGACCGGATATAGAAGCCATAACCTGTTGTCAATTAGAAACCTGCTGAAAAAATCCACGCTCTGATACCAATTTGTAGAAATTAGGCACATAAAATAACAACTAACAGAAATAAAATAAAGAATTGCAAATAAAACATATTATTGCAAACTCAGATCAACACTTCTGTGCATATATTTCTCCTTCCTTCTCAGAGCTTCAGCTCAATACAATCTCTCTGAATGTGTTTGATATTAAAACACTTACAATTGCCTCTAATAAATAGATGGCTTCATCTAACAATAAAACACTCAACACTCCTAAAAATAGAACTAAAAAGCACATGCTTTTGTGCAATACAAAGCTTTTGATTTATTTTCTTTAATAGCTTTTCCAAAAACTAGGAATCTAAAACTAAATCATCTAATATTAAAAGCATGTAAAAAACAAACTACTTTTTTCTTTTCTAGGGGAAAAATTACTCTTTTTCTAGAAGACCTGTTTTGGGTTCGTTACAACATTAAAATTACATAACAGACCTGGAAGTAATGATTTAGCACAAAAATGTCCAAATCAAAGAAAAATAATACTGAAACGTGGCACACGTAATTGTTCCATTTGTTATTTTACTTCTCCTACTATTTTCCCTTTAATACTTTGTTTAACGTAGAACATATAAGTCACATTTGTTCATCTCATGATCATATGCATGGCAATATATATCTCATAGCGGTTAGCTTGACACCTGGACTAGAGCCCATGAACACTTTTATTAGGAGAAAGCTTGAAGTCGTGTAATTAACCCCCAACATTATTATTTTAATATACATTCTTGGTTACTCAAAGGGCCAAATTACTGACTGCTTGAAAATGAATTCACACCATTCTCTAGTTTAAGGATACCTAGGAACTCATTTACTGGATAAGTTATACGCCCCATCAGTGTTGAAAACATCATAATAAATCTCAATATAAATTTTTTGATGAGGTACAACCACACACATAGGATGTGATGACATATAAGGTTCCTATGATGCTCTCTCCACTATATATGAAGTATGAAGAACCTAGACGAAGTTCCTCCATCTCTAGTCTAATCTTCATACATTGAGCATGAAAACATAGTGAGAAAGTAGAGGAATTATTGCAATAATCATGTGGTAGAACTATGAGAAAATTTTGTAGTGCTCAGAGAAAAGGTATGAAGATAAGCTGCTAGTCCCTCTCATGTACTGAGAGAGCTTCCTTACCATTAAGGAAATTTGTCACAACATTGAGCATCAAAAAACAAAATGACCTTTTCTGAATTGGTGAATTTTATTCAGTAGGAAGAAGCCATCTAGATAGTGTGCATGAGGAATTTGAAGACAAGGTATTATCTCGAGACACAAGAAGATTCACAGGTATTGCAAAGGACAATAAGAGAAGCAATCATAAAAGTAGTCCCATAAGAAACTAACAAGAATCTTAGAAGGCAAGTTAATGGTGTCACATTTGCACCACAATATATGCCCAATACTAGGAATTGTTTGTATAATGGCCTCACATAACATAATTCTGGAGAATAGATAATATCTAGTCACAGTGATTCACAACAATATAGATGACATCCTCATCATAGGATGCAGAAAGGGCATGTCTCAACCCAGTAATATGATGACTCAAATGAGGAAGTAATAATCACAAAATTGTGGTGCACACGTAAAATTTGTTCTAGTCTCCAAACATCACAACCATCACAAAATGTTTGGTTGATTGATTATGACTCTAAACAAGTAACATGCTGAGTGATAAGAATCTTTTTGATTCATTGGCTGATTAACCCATTGGATATCGGGTTTGAATTTAGAAAACAAGCAGTATGTTGCAGAAGGAATAGGTAATGTCACCATTCCTCTTAGGACAAGAATATGTATACTCATGAGGGTGCTCTATGTTTCAGGCTTGACCATAAATCTCATGTCTATCTCTCATGTAACTATTGAATCAAAAGCTCAAAGTGGAGTTCATGGTCTAGAAAGGCATCAAATCATTTTTGATCTCATGAGAAGGTATGATACTTGTTAGAACTTTTTTTAAGGATCATTTATTGGTACTAGATGTAGATTCATCCTTTGCAGTTACTTTATGTGTGTCCACAGAAGAGTCTACTGCACTCTAGAATTATTAATATGGGAACCATTATGTCAGCTCGCTCTATCAACTTAGTTTTAAGGATATCATATGAGGACTTCCTCCACTCTCCCATTCATTTCCTCTCTGTTCTAAATGTTTGGCTGGAAGAAAACATCGGGATCGGCTCGATTTGAGTACCTTCTATACCCAGAACTATTCTGATGTTGTGTATCAAACCAATCTATGTGGACCCTTACCTACTTCTTTTTAGGTATTTTTGTACTTCTAGTTTTTGATTGATGACTATTTCTTGTTTGTGATTAAGTTTTATATTTGACAACAATAGTCTTGAGGAATGAACATGTTTTCTCCTTTTAGATACTTTTAATAACAAGAAAGTTGATTATGATGAATGTAATTTGGGAGTAAGTTACATGGATTAATTGTTTGCTGAAAAGATGGTTGTTCTGTGTTTGATGTGACACAAGATTTAAATGAATTTAATACGGTAGATACTTAATGAAGTTATTGATGGTTTCGAGTTGTTGATTGATAGATTTTTTTTTACATTATTAGACCAATTCATTATAGTTGGAATGTTTAATTTAGATGATACTTTTTAAATTTAAGCTATATTATAAATAAAATGGTAGATGTTCAATTATTTCATAATGAAACAACTTGACTGAGAGTTGTTAATCCATGCCAGTTTGATGAACTAACCATGCGTATTATTTTATTTTATCATACAGATTTCAGGACACAATAATTATTACGAAGTTTTAATTAGTTCATCTTCACACATGATCATCATGCGAAGATTGTATTTATCTGATTTCATATATTGATTTGTTGAATATCTAGATTATGGATTATTGTATTTATTGAAAAGTAAAACATGATTTTGCAGAATTTCATAAGGCAATTGTCCTAAGTGTATTAATATGAAATTATTGTAATATCTTATAACATAAGGATTTATCCTTAATGATTTTCAATAAATACATTTATTACTTGTATACCTTGTATGAGTTGTAATAATTGATATACATTGTTTTTAAGAGCGGTATGTACTTCTTGAAATTTCTTACGAAATTGTACTTGATATTTATTGTAATTGTACTTTATGAAAATTATTATCCTTAAAATATTTAATGAATATTACAATACATCTATGTCAATGACATCATCATTATATGTTTAATTAAATAAGAATAATTAAAAAATGTTTTTATGGACATCGATACAATTATGAATTAATGACATTTCATTATAACTTCGTCGTAATGAGATTAATTAAAATAATTAATTCATTATGTAGTACAACTCTAAAAGTACATTGATGATAGTTGTACCTTCGCAGACAACAACTTATATGAATGAAAATAATGATGTCATAAATATAGAAGTGCTTTACCATTAACTATGATAATAATATATGTGAATGATACATTTACGAATATTGTTAATATTAATCTTAACTTAATACTTAATGATTATATCTCTTTCTTAAAGAGATAATTAAACGATAGTTAACTAAATTAGTGGAATTACAATAACAATCTAAATGGGATTGGATCATTATCAAAATTAATAATGACATGGTTAAACTAAACCTAGTCCAAACAACGAAATTTGTTAAGAGACACTACAAAATTAAGATACTTTGTATGATAGTAACTAGTAAGTTACTATAGACCGTGTTGTTAAACATATAAGTTGAATTAGTCTCCAAACGATGAAATATACCTTGTATAAGAAAACTGTATTATGAAAGCGTGGACTCTAAGTCCATCCTATCCACTTGATTGAAATCTATCTGTACCATCTTATGATGAATACGTGAATTTAATAATTATTTAATGATGAAAGTCATTAAGTAATCATTATCTTTCCCATAGGGGTCCTAAGCTGGGACTGATAGCATACTCTCAAGATGAGAGGTGAGACCTAGATTCTAGGCCTTCTTAATACAAGAAATTAAACTTTTAATTAACGAGATCTGATGTAGATAACTATGTAGAGATGACTGTGTAGTGATGGGATAAGTTTCATTTGGATTATGTGCAGTCATGAAACTAAGCATGCAACGTCATAGCTTGAAAACTTTTTTGCCTAAGTAGTGTAACTAGCTGATTACATTGTCAGTTCACCAAGTTTGTCTAATTGTGTGAGATGCCAGATGAAACTCAGCTGACTGATTTTTAGGTAGAAACTTAGGAACTGCACTTAGTTCTTAGACCTAAATGAAAATTTTAACCAACTGCATACAAGATATGCACACTCGGTTAGAGTGGTGATAAACTGCATATAAGATATGACACTTAGTTAGAGTGAAAAAAGGGATCATGTAGATCTAATTGACCTTTCCAAGTGTACATGGTTATGTTGTTATCAGATGGCTTGTAAAATATATTTCTGATGTATTATAATTTTTTTCTCGTTAAAATAATTGAAGCGCATTTAATGGATTAAGGGTTTTTTTTAAAAAAAAAAACATCCCTTAGTTTGGAGTAATTTTAACATGGGTGTTACATTTTGGTATCAGACCTTAAGGTTTAAAACTCTTAGACATAATGGGTGCTTACACTAACACTTAAAATTTTATTCCTCTCTAACAAAACAAAATGGTTAGAACAAGAAGCAAAATGTTGCAAACAACTAAGTTACAGGGGCTGAAGCAACAACAACCCAAAAATTAGATGAGATACTTGATGTTATGCAAGAAACTTGTAATCAAATTGATGTCCTTGAACAATAGATTTTAGTTGAGGATGGTAGTATTGAAAGTGACATTAGTATGTAACCTTAGGTTCAACCTAATGCAGTGGATCCTAAAAAAGAATGCTAATAATAAATGTAAAACGCAATTTCATAGATCCTAATTTTGCAAATCCTAACCAACCTGAAAATAAAAGAGCTGCTTGGTAGAAAAACTATCAAATTATATTAAATGTATCATTCCACCTAAGGTTTGATCGGAAAACTCTAGGTGATGGAGATGAGAATTGACTCAACGAGATGGAGAATTATTTCACAATCAAGAACTTTTTGAAAGAAACTAAGGCTGTTTGGGGTGCTTATCATCTCTCAAACAAGGATTCCTCATGGTGGGATAGCCAAAAGGTAGAATTGGGGGTTATTGCAACCAACATAACCTAGGATTAATTCAAATTATATTTTAGACATCACTGGTTGCCATAACTATATTATAACTAAAAAATGCTTGAATTCCAAACCTTAGTACAAGGCAAGATGACCGTAACAAAATATTGGGAAAAATTTACAAAACTACTGAAATATGTTCCGCAGTATCATACTGATGAGAAGTTCTATATATGAAAGTTCATCATGGGACTGAATCCCATCATTTGTAGAGAAGTGGATGTCCATGGTCCTTCAACCATGGAAGCTATTTTGAAAAGGCCATAAGGCATGAACAAAAGTTGCAATCTATATCTGTTCACAGAGATGAAAAAGAAAGATAAATTTTAGTTCACCCTCACCACTTGCACCAAGAAAGACTTGGTGGAAAAAGATTGACAATAAGGCCAAAAATGGAAAAAAAGGCACAACAACAAATTTTGCTACAATTTTTAAGATAAAGGTCAAAATAGTACAACAACTAATGACAATAAGACTGAAAGAAAAGGACCATTTATTATATGATTTAAGTGTGGTGGTGATCACTATGCTAACAATTGTCCTTTTAAAAACAAGAAAAATAACTAGCAACACAGAATCCACTTTGTAGTAGCAAATTGTCAAATTAAAAAGCAAGCCACACCTATTGAAGTACTAGGTAAGTTATATGGACTACCTATAACTATTATTTTTGATACTAGTGCTACTGGAAGTTTCATTTAAAATAATTTAGCTAAAAAATTAAAAAGAAAATCTAGTTATATGAAGAATTCATGGATGTGCGATACGGGAACAATGTTTTCCACATGGTAAACTAATGTCTATTTGATATAGTATTAGATCTTCCTAGTTTTACCACATAATTAGATATGTACATAACTCCGTTAGGTTCTTACAATGTTATAATAGGAGTGAATTGGTTGTCACAACAAAAAGTAATTGTGAACTATTTTGAAAATAAATAAAATAATTGGATGACCTATAGAAAACAACAATAATTCAAATCATAAAAAGAGATATTGAGGTAAGGAATTTTTTTGTAATGTAGCTCAAAATTTCTAAAAATAAAGGCTGCATACTCTACGCAATCAAAAAATATCAGATTTTAGAGAGGAAGATAATACTTCCTTGGAAGACTATCTGCTACTACAAAAGTACAATGATGTATTTCTGGAGGAGTTACTTGGAATTCCTCCAAGGTGTTAATTTGATTTCACAATTGATATCAATCTTGGAACAAAACCTATTTCAAAGGACCCTTACCGAGTGATTGCAACAAAACTAGTGGAACTTAAGGAACAAATGCATGAGTTTTTGATTTGGAGGATAATTTGGAACTTTAGAAGTTCCCAAAATCTCCCAAAATCATGACAACACGATAGATAATTTTGAGATCTTTCCAACGCCTATTGAAACATGCAAAATGAATATCATATGCTCAAGTTACCGCTGGTCAAAGTTTGGTTAAATTTGGGATGAAGCAGGGTCAACTGGCCAATCAGGCTATGACACATGGAAAAAGTGAAATTGAGAAAAAGAGTAAAAAAATTAGTTTTTTGACTCTATTTTTCGAAGCTCGTTTACATATAGGTGGGCCCCACTATTTTTTGGTTGGGGTCCCTCAGCTAGGGTCAACACACTTTTTTATCAGAGAGGTATATTTTCCATTGTTACTTCATATTGCTATTTCCACAATTTTGTATATATATGCCTCACAATGTATTTGCAAGGTGAATGTGGGACATTTCAGATATTGCATTGTATTAAGCTATGCAGGATCGACTTGCAAGTTTAGCTCAGCGAGCTAATATTTCCAGCTCGACCTACCAAATCACCACCTCATCTAACTTATCTCACTGTTTGGATGACATTCCTTGCCAACCTCTCCAAACATGGCTATCACAACTTAACTGAGTCACATTATCCACACAGTCGTTCCAAAAGAACCACTACCTACAACAATGACAACCAAACTAAAAAAGCCACATGGCAAGCGAAACCACACACCACCACCTATGTGGCAAGAAAAAAATTACAAAGGGTGGTCATAGCCATGAAATAATAGGGCGGGCCAAACAATTATAAACCATCCAAACACCTAACTCGTTGTAAAATGTGGGATTTTTACCCACAAATGCAAAACCATTGGTGGTGCAGGGTAATAGGGTTCAACCCAATGACCAACAGACTGCAAAAAATAGCTTGATCGTTGAGCCAAAGGGATTGGCATTGACGAGATATATTAGGAGTTCACTTGTATTTGAATTAATAATGCTGAGTGACTATGTAAAATCCATAATAGGTAGTTTTGAGAAAATAATATTTTTGAAGTAGTTAGACTCAGAACCATGTCTCAAGCAGAATTGGAAAGTTGTTTGCAACTCTGATACAATCAACTTGGAAGTTTTATTTCTCCTTGAAACATAATTATTTGACTAGTGGAAGAGTTTTTCGATCTCAGTTTCATGGAGAATGCTTGTCGGGAGCCTTACAGAGCCATAGATAGATTTGGGGATGGATTTCAGAAAAAATGTAGAGTCTTCATATCTAAATTTGCTCTTCTATAGGTTATTGGATCTATTTAATCATTTCAGAAGGTAGAAATTATACTTCAAATGTTATTTTAATAGATTGGTTCACGTTTACAATGATCTTAGAGACGTAGCCCAACTGGGGTGAAATCAGTTATCAATTTTTGAGTTTTTGTGATTAAGTTTTTTTATTTTTATCAGTTTTTACATTTTAGAATAAAAAGAATTCAATTATTTAAATAAGGAAATTACTGAGAAAATCAATTGAAGTTGATTTTTGACACGTTCTTCCAAAAATAGATAAAGCAAATGCATAAATAAGTTTCAATTGCTTAATTCAGTTATAAATTAGTTTGTGATCAGTTTATGACATCTTAAGATCAATTTATTAATGATTTATAATTGTATAACTTCATTTATGGAAAGGTATAAGAAGAAATTTTTATCTTTTAAGAGATCAATCGAGAATAATGGGTTTTAAAACACTTAAAATTGAATCCATTATGGTCTTATAACACCTATTGATTTGATTATTAAGTATCCAGAAGTTTTAAAATCAGGTTTTGTAATAAAATATAGGTTTATGGATAAGTTATTATCCAAAGGATTTATTAGACTGAACGTGTCTCTTTGGGGAACATGAGTCATCTTTTTCAAAAATAAATATGGCATGTTAAGTTTATCATTGACTAATGTATGCTTAACAAATCCACAATCAAGAATAAATATCCTTTTCCAAGGATAGATGATCTCTTTGATCAGATGCAAGATGCACTAGTTTATTCCAAGATCAATTTATGATCAAGTTACCATCAATTGAGAATAAAATATGAATACATACACAAGAATTATTTTAGGACAATATACGGTCACTATAAGTTCACGATATTACAATTTGGACTCACGAATGCACCTATTGCATTCATAAACTTAATGATTTTTTTTTCAAGATTACCTATAAAAATTTGTGCTAGTTTTCTTGGATGAAATTCTTATCTATTCTAAAAACATGGAAGACAATAATGAGCACTTGAGAATAGTGTTGGACATAATTAGAAAAAAGAAATTGTATGGAAAAATTTCTAAGTGTCAATTTTATCAAAATGATGTGCAATACCTCAGTCATATCATAAATAAAGAAGGAATATCTGTATATGCATGTGAAATCAATGTTATAACAAAATGGCTAGCTCTAAAGAATGTTCATGAAGTTAGAAGCTTCATGGGGCTAGCTTGTTACTACATAAAATTTGTAAAAAAAATCTCTTGAGTTGCTGCTCCAATAACATCACTATAGAAAAAATATCAAAAATTGTTTGGTATAATAAATGCAAGAATGTATTTAATTTGTTGAAAGATAAATTGACTACAACACCTATTTTGAAGGTTACAGATCAGAAAGTAAGCTTCACCGTGGTAATAGATGCCTCTGGTGAAGGTTTGGGTGGAATACTTCTACAAAATGACCATGTGATTACATACGAGAGTAGAAAATTGAAGGTGGATGAGTTGAACTATGCTCCCCATGATTTCGAACTTGTTGCCATAGTTGATGCATTGCAAGTTTGGAGGTATTACGTGTTAGGAAAGCATTTTAAACTAAAAAAAAACCACTTAGGGCTGAATTATATCTTCACTCAACCCAAATTAAATGCAAGAAAATGTAGGTGGCTTGCATTGTTATCAAAATATGATTTTGATAGAAGTTACATAAAAGGAAAAGAGGATAGAGTGGTTGATGCACTAAGTCTTTGAAAGAATGTTTCCACAATTGTGACTATAATACTGAATATCAACACGTGACCTTCAGGCACACTTGACCTCCCAAGGTCGTGTTAGAACAACCGATGTGGGATGGATAGATGACTATGTGTACTGAAAAAGAGATAATGTATGAAATGCTCGAAGATGGGTGAGTTTGGTCAAAAAATTATCAATACAATCTAATTTCCTCTATGGAAACTAAAGGGATTTACTCGTCTAGGGAAATAAAATCCTCTCTAACCTGAATGGGTGTGATGGAATGGTAGAGAAGGATGCACACATGTAAGAGTCTATCAATAGCTGTGTGTGAAACTCTCTCAACTAGTTGTGGAATTCGTGGGAATTTCCCTTCATTCACCTTGTAGAAATTTCTAGACAAGGTCATGGAAGTGCTAGAGGAAACATATGAATAGGACAAGTGAGTGGGCTATGGGAACTAGTTTCTCCTAGGTTGGTTCTACTAGAATTCATAGAATTTTTCATCTTCTTCATTCAAGATAGTAAACTATGAAATGATGACAAGTGGAAGTAGTGAGGGTCAAAATACCAAGATCCTAAGGCTCATGTCAACTTCTGTCTCTAAGTAGGTTGCATTTGGTTGTAGGACTCAGGGATCGTATACCTCATCTCTTGGTTGCTGAGGACGCTGAATGGTCATATGGGATGTGTGAAAGGAAAACTACGACGAATAGGAAAAATACATGGAAATGGATGAAAATGACCAATAATTGATCAAGGCAACCTATGGCCAAGATAATTTGCCCAAAATTCATAAGCTCTATCATCTTCAGCCTTCAAAACCCTCAAATGTGTAGTGATAATAGGTAGTTCCGAGGTGGTTCAGAAGATGTGAATTCAAAGGTCTTGGTCGATGTCTGAAAATGCCACTAACAAGTTTGGTTGTGGTATTATTCGCTAAAAAATGTAATCTATGGGTTCTCTAGAACCGGAAATGGTCATGCGGGATGTGTACTCAATTAATCTAATGCAAGAAAGAAAAATAATTAAATAAAGGAAATCTAATCTATGTTTTTGTGATTTTTCAATTATATAAAGGAAATACAACAATAAAAAACAATCTAATTAAATTAAACTAATATTTTTAGATTTTATAATTTTTGGAAAACAATAGAAGAAATATGAAGAAATACAATTTACTTCTACAATATTATTAATAGAACCTAAACAAATAAATAATCTGGTGTGACTATTTATCTGTGTAGAATAAACCTAAAATATCTTAAATAAATAAAGATTTTCCAAATTGTAATTGTGGATCTAAATCCTCTATTCCACCTCAGAGACACAAGAAGAAGTAGAAGCTTCTCAGAAGCACTTCTTCCCCTGAAACTTCCCCTGTAGAAGTAAAGAAGGATTCTATGGAGATTGCAAATTGAAATGGAATTGTAATTGCTTTAAAAAAATGCAGAAGATTTTCTCCAGAAAAAATCCCCTTGCAAACCCACAGGGATAGGCATGGAAGTAATCTATCACCATAAGCTTTGTGTAAAAAAAATGAAAGCTACAGTAATTACTTAAGTATTGTAATGATTTAAATTGAAATGATTTACTACTCTAGTTAATATTATGCATACAATTAAATAAAGAAATCAAGAAAGCTTGAGGAAATCCAAGTACATTCCCAACTTGAAATTTTTAGAACAATGGCAAAACTAGTGATGGTTTAGTATATCCCCTCAATTTCTTTTCCAACTTTAGTGCTAAAATGAATCCAAGGAAATGTGTTGGGTACTACAAAAGAAGTGTTGGAGCACCATTGGGTTACAAACAATCTAGTAGCAATGCGGGTAGGATAATAACAATGCAAGAGAATTGGCTTAATTTTGTATTTCCTATCAAGATTACGGCAACATAATGATGTAATTCACAAAAAAAATCTCTAGCCAATGCTTCGGGAAGAACCTTGGATTTTATAGAACATAGGTTGGGAAA
Organism: Taxus chinensis; assembly: GCA_019776745.2. Taxonomy (NCBI): domain Eukaryota; kingdom Viridiplantae; phylum Streptophyta; class Pinopsida; order Cupressales; family Taxaceae; genus Taxus; species Taxus chinensis. The sequence continues at coordinate 150,907 of JAHRHJ020001952.1, read as the reverse complement.
TGGTCTAAGCCATTTTGCAGCCAAGGAATTCCACCTCTCTCAAAGGAGGGGAAGTTAAATGTCAATTAATAATAGAAGAGGAAGAAGAAGTTGGTATGTATCCATTAAGCCTAAAAAAATCCAATTTGACTAAGAAATGTGAGCTAAAATCATGTTTGAAGAAATGACACGCATTCAGAATGTGCTAAAGAAGATTCTAGAAAAACCGCACGCAACTGTTAGTCTGCGAATATGGGCTACTACACAACTACCTTTTAGGGAAAACTGGTGGTTGTGTAACCGTCGTGACATTTTTATAACTTAAGGCCAAAAACTTCAGGAAAAGATGCGAAAGAGATAAACGAAAGCAAGAAAAGCATGAAAATGGCTAAGGGAAGCATTCTAAGCCACAAGTATACACTACAAATAGGAAGTAGGAATCAAACACTATTGGAAAAGATAATTATTAGCATAGGGGACTTTGAATCATTTTCAACAATGTAGCATGTGCAAAATTGGATGTGTATAGTGACCCTTAGGAATTAATTCAAAGATGAGGTAAATAAATAAAATGTTAACCGATTCATACTATCATTCCCATATTAAGGATGAGTTTATAAAAAATCCTAATGATAAAAGGTATGAAGGATTTAAATTTGAAAATGAAGGAATCTTGAAATAAAAAGGTAGAGTCTACCTACCTTTGGGAAATGAATGAAGGAAAAAATTCATAAGACAATTCCACTATGCTCCTTATTCTAGACATCCAGGATTGACAAAGATGACAAGTGGAAGTGGTGAGGGTCGAAATACCAAGATCCTAAGGCTTGTGTCAATGTCCGTCTCTAAGTAGGTTACATTTGGCTACGGGACTCGGGGATTGTATACCTCATCTCTTTGTTGTTGAGGACCATGAATGGTCATATGGGATGTGTGAATAGATAACTATGGTGAATGGGTGAAATATGTGGAAATGGATGAAAATGAATGATAATTGATTAAGGAAACCTATGGCCAGGATGATTTTCCCAAAAATTGTAAGATCTATCATCTTCAACATTCAAAACCCTAAAATATGCAGTGATAATAGGTAGTTTTGAGGTTTTTTGGAAGATGTGAATTCGAAGGCCTTGGTCGATGTCTGAAAATGCCACTAGTAAGTTTGGCTGTGATACTATTGGCCCAAAAACATAATCCCTAGGTTCTTTAAGACCTGAAATGGTCATGTGGGATGTGTACTCAGTTAATCTAATGCAAGAAAGCAAACTAATTAAATAAATAAAATCTAATGTATGTTTTTATACTTTTTCAATTATATAAAGGAAATACAACAATAAACAACAATCTAATTAAATTAAACTAATATTTTTGGATTTTATAGTTTATGGAAAACAACAAAAGAAACAAAATAAATATAAAGAAATAAAATTTATTCTATAATATTATAAACATAACCTAAAGAAATAAATAATCTACTATGACTATTTATCTATGTAGAATGAATCTAAACTATCTTAAATAAACAAAGCTTTTCCAAATTATAATTGTGGATCTAAATCCTCTATTCCACATCAGAGATACAAGAAGAAGTAGAAGCTTCTCATAGGGGTGGTTACGCAACCTCTGTGACAATAGTGTAACCACCGATTTGCACAGAGGGGTGGTTGCGTAATCTTTGGGGGACAGAGGATAATTTGGACTAAATACGAAGTTTTTTTTTGTTTTTGTGTTGTTTTATGATGTTTTGATGAGCTCATTATGTCTGAGATGTTTTTAACTTGCTCTTTTTTATTTTTTTGTGAGTGCATAACTTGTATATCAAATGGAGTAGAGATAGAGTGTGATTGACTTCCTCCCATCTTGGATTCTCTCATTCAAGATGAGAGAGAGATTTTACACAGAGCCATGATATGGAGGATATCCCAGACACCACTAGTTGCACCTCCTAGTTATTTGTTAGTGGATTTATTGATTTACTGGGATGCAAACTGGAACACTTTCCGGTTCCTTGGGGTTAGAGGAGAGTGGACTATCACTCTCGAGGATGTATACATGATTTTGGGTATTCCCGTTATAGGAAGTAGATTGATCTTAGAGAGTGCTACATCAATGGTGCAGTCTCGTAGTTGGGATTCCTATATGGGAGCTATGCATTGGCACCTGATACCGGTGCTAAGCATGGAATGCGATTATTGTAAATTCATACTACCCCTATCACTGCCTTGTGTAAGACCATCATTGGCATTTTGGATTCATGTTTGGTTGGGGAAAAGGTGCATGTAGGGCACAAGATACTTTATTGCTATCCCCCCATTATTCAGAGCATAGCGGAGCATGGTAACATCTACACATGGGACATTGACATACTTGGTAATAATTATCATGATATCTACAGGGTGGTTTGACTGAAGGGAAAGGCCCTTAGTCATCCTACTCTAGTGACTAATTGGGTATTTGATACTTTTGTGCACCCCATGGGTATGAAACAAGATGAGTTACTCGTGGAATCATGGAATTTGATCATGACGGGGTGGTACACTGGCATATTTTCTCCAGCGTGGATTATAATAGGATTCGTGACCAAGATGAGGACCGATCTTGACGGATATTAGATGGCTGAGAGGAAGAAGTGGAAAGAGCATTCCCGCAATGATGCCACCATTGGCAGATCACCTAGTTTATCATATCATGGTCACTCTCATAGATTTGAGCACGAAGGATCTCACTCCCACCATAGGAGCCACAACAAGATCCTAATCCACACACCTTCATCTGGATCTTGTAGAGAGGGATATGTCATACACCTTATTGCTTTATATAATTTTTTATTGTATATACCAATTTTTTGGTATTTTGTGTTCATTGCGAGTGTTTTGACCACACTTAGAGTGTGACGACATTGTATACAAACTCGATTATCTATGGATATATACATACATGATTCTTTTTGGTCAGATATCTTGTGTAAGAGTTTATCTCCTTGATGGCTTACTTCACTTGTGTACTCTTAGATGCTCATAATTTCTGATGTTCTATATGATTTTGAATGCATGCTATAGATGATGATGTGCTAACAAAATGGTTTCTTTTTATTATTATTTTTATATGATGCTTATGTGAACACAATGTAATCTGAAACTTTGGTTTTCAAACAATATTTAGTACTTCTTGTTTTGTTGGAAAAATGTGATGAATGTGATAAAATAAGAGAATGAACCCACTCCTCTTCTAACTCCACACAACTAGTAAGATGTGAGGGCTCAACACCAAGATCCAGAAGGGACATGAGTTATATTATGGTTTTGATGAATGGAAATGATGAAAGGAAGACAAGATTTTGACAAAAATCCAATTAGGAACCTACAACCTAACTCTACACATAGTTTACTACATAGTCTAGAATGTGATTTGCTTGCAAGTTTATCTAGACTTAGATCCGTAGATGGCCTCTTGATTGAAAAAATATGGTTTTAAGGTTTTGAATCTCTTGGAACATATACATCTAATTCACTTTCTTGGGATTTGAAGTTTCAAATAACTTTTTATTTTCTAAATTTCTTATACCTTACTGACTTATTATGAAAAGACCCCCTACACCTTGCCCCATGCTACCAGTAAGAAGCATGGGCTCATCACCAAGGATAAGATATAGGTGAGTAAGGGCACTTCCCTCCTTTCCCAACCTCACGCCACTAGTATGAGGCATGGGATCATCACCAAAGATTGGCAGGGAAAGGAAGTGTTGTTTTATTTGTGAATGAAAGGTTTTGGTATTTATTGATTAAATTATATCATTTTTTTAATTTTAACTTTGAATTGTGCCTTTGGGAGGGAGAGCTTGCCCCTAGCCTCAACCCCATACAACTAGTAAGATGGGAGGGCTCATCACTGAAGGCTGAGATAGGTGAAAAAGTGATATGGGTAAAGTGTTTAGAGTTATTTTTTTACCAAAGAGGTTTCTTGGGAAAGATGTGACATCAAGAAGCTTCTAGAACATACCATGGGAAAAGACACCTATGCTAGAAGAAAACTATGGGTAGAACCAAGTATGCAAGCCTTGGTAGGATCAATGTCAAAATTCTGTCTTAACTTGCTGAAATGATGAAGTGATTAGAACTGTTGATGATAATATGGTGGATATTTGAAGAAGTATGATTTAGTGTTTTTTTCAATGTTTAGAAGTTTTAGAAGTTGTTTGAAAAATAAGTTTCTTGACTACAATTTTACAATATGATTTGGTAAATGAAATGCAATAATGTACACATGGAAATGCAGATGGATCATGCGTAGTAGCATTTTAGATGAAGTGAATTGATGGATTCACCAAATTCCTCACCCTCTAATGTACATAAGTGATATGTGCCATTCTTGTAGTCCTCCATGACTTGATATGGACCCAACCATTTAGGTCTAAATTTCCTTCCTTCACTGGTTTTCTTATCGATCCAGCTATCTAGTCTTAGCACTAGATCACCTACACATATTTCATGTTTATAAACCTTCTTATTGTATTGACAGGCCATCCTGTTAGCATAAATGTTGTGTCACTACTCATCATAAAGCCAAGCTTCATTAAGGGTTTCTAATTGAACCAGTCATGCCTCTCAATATGCATCCTCATCTAAAATTCCTTACAAAGATATGCAGAGGCTAGGAAACTCTACTTCGAGTGGTAATACCACTTCAGATCCGAAGACTAAAGAATAAGGGGTTTCCCCCATAGGCATTCTTACCGAAGTTTTGTAGGCCCACAAGGCCAGAAAAATCTTTAAGTGCCAGTCACACTTATTCTCCTTGACTGTTTTGAGGAGAATGGATTTTAAGGTCTTGTTTGTAGCCTTAACCTGTCCATTGGCCTGAGGGTATTATAAAGAGGTTGTGTGATGCAATATTTTAAATTGTGAACACAACTCATGCACTTCTTCATTCTTGAAATGACATGTCCATTATCGGAGATAATGACCTATGGGACCTTGTACCTGTAAATGATCTGGTTCAAGATAAACTTAGCGATCATAAACCCAGGTACAGTAGTGAGAGGCATGGCCTCCACCCACTTTGTGAAATACTCTGTGGCCATAATGATGAAGTTGTGGCCATCTGTTGATGAGGGAGAAAACTTCCCTATCAAATCTAAACCCCAAGTAGAAAAGGGCCAAGGTGTCACTATTGGTTATAGATCCTGAGCCGAGATGTGTATCTCATGAGAGAATTCTTGGCATTTATGGCACCTGTGCACATAATCCACAATGTCGTGCTCTAAGGTGGGCCAAAAGTAACCCATTCGATGTATTTTTCATACAGTAGCATGTCCTCTAAAGTGACCCCCACAGAATCTGATGTGGGCTCCAAAGAGGATCTTATCTAATTCTTCTTCGTCAACACACCTCAACAACATTCCGTTGAAGGCTCTGCAATAAAGCACTTCTTCTACAATCACATATTTGGTTGTAGCTATGACATGTAACCATCATATCTATTATGAGGTTACTCCCTCAGGGTATGAACGGTCCATAATGAAATTAACAATATATGAGTACCATGGACACGAGGAAATGGGAGGCTTGGTCTCTATATAAAACACACACTCATCGGGGAAATCCAAGTCTACTAGATCTCTACAATCTATTGGGTTTTCTGCTAACCAATTAGCAATGATCTGTCCCTTGATGGAATTTTGGTTGATGAAGGTTAGTTCAAATTCACCCATTAAGGTCATAAAGCGACCAACCTTCTTTGACAAGGAACCCTGAGTTAGAAATGTTGTAGCTGGTCTGACTTAACAATCACTCGTGTTTCTTGGTTAAGCATATAATGCCTTAACCTTTTTTTCTTGAACACTATAGCTAGGCATTCATTTTCTACCTGTGTATAATGTGTCTCATATTCTATCAAGGTAAAACTAATGAAATAAATGACACGTTCATGTTTATCATCATCTTCCTAAGCCAACATGCAAGCTAGTGAGACATTCAGTAGCATGAGAGTATAAAATTAGAGGATGTGATATGATTTTGGTGGCATGAGTGTGGGTGCGACATGAGGAAACATTTTATAGACTCAAACACATCGTGATGACTCAAATGTCTAGTCCTTATAACAATCCTTCTTTAAAAAAATTGTTAATTGGATGAATGACATAGGTTAAATTGGGAATGAACCTGGAGATTTCTCCAAGCTTACCGAGAAAGGACCTGATGCTTGAATCATCTGAGGGTGGGTCATTTCTAGGACCACCTAAATATTTTCTAGATCTACATTGATCCCTTGTGAAGAGATAATATATCCTATCAAATTTCCTCCTGTCACCCCAAATACACACTTTTCTAGATTTAACGTTACCCCGTATTTGATGAGATGAGAGAGGATCACGTGAAGCACCTTAGGGTGATCACAACACTTCTTGGCTTTAGCTAGAAGATCATCAACATAAGATTCCACAATCTTATGAATAAGATCATGGAATATGTAGGTCATTTCTCGTTGATAGGTAGCTCCAATGTTTTTCAGGCCAAATGACATGACCACATAACAAAAGGTCCCCCAAGGAGTGGTAAAAGTAGTCTTTTCTTGATCCTATTTAGAGATCCTAATTTGGTTATAACCTAAAAAACTGTCCATAAGTGACAACTTATATCTAGCTTTTACGTCTACAATGACATCAATGGAACGAAATGTAAAATCATCTTTAGGACATGCCTTGTTTATGTCCCTAAAATCAATGCATATGCAAATTTTCCCATTCTTTTTAAGAATGGGGACTATTTTTGAAACCCACATTGAGTAGTCTACCAGTTTAATGAATCCCACCTGTAGGAGCTTCATAACCTCCTCTTTGACCATCAAAGCTACCTTTGGCTTCATAGGTCTCATTTTTTGCTTTATGGGCTTAGCATCTAGCTTGGTTACCAAGTTATGCACCACAACATGGGGATAAATTCCTTTCATCTCCTTGGAACTGAAAGTGAATGATTTTGAGTGTTCCTTTAGTATCTTTGTATGGGATTCCACCTCTTCTAGAGTCAAGGAAGAACTGAGTTTTAAGATTTTAGGATCTTCCTCCATCCTGATGTTTATATCTATGGTCCCTTCGATTAAAGAGGTGTTACCCTCTTCAAAATCAGGTGGGGCTAGAGGTAAGTCTAGTTCCTCCTCCTCTATTTCACAGACCTCAAGGTCTCTCAATGAGGAGAGGTCCATTGTATGATCTCCAAAATAGGAGGAAGAGTGAGGTATAAGAGTGAAGCCTCTCTTGTGATGCGTGAGATGAAGATCAGTGTATACATGGAGGTATCCTAGGATTGCCTCATCATTTTCTATGTAGTCTAAAGTGGAAGGCTCATTCTTAACCTCAACATATGCCAAGATTGGATTAGTTTCCATTCTTCAAACTAGAGGTTCAGGTCTGACTAAAATAGTGAACTTAGTTTCTTTCAAATATTCATTTGATAAAAAGTGAGAAGAGGAAGTAGCTATAGAATCAGATAACATGTTTTTCTCATGTGGGATAGCCTCAATAGAGATGAAATTAAAAAATTTACTAAGGTCAAACACGAAGGTCTTATAGAGTTGTAGATGTTCCACTCTAGTCTCATAAACTTCTGAGACTTGATTGGTGACAAGTTGGGAATCACCTAGAACCCTAATGTTGTAAACACCCATCCTCTTGGCTATGATAAGACCAAGAAGAAGAGCCTCATATTTGGCACCATTGTTTGTGCACTCAAAATTAAGCTTAAAGGTGAAGGGAATGACCTTCCCTTTGGGGGAAGTTAGAATCATGCCTGCCCCAACACCGAAATGACATTTTGCACCATCATAATTGAGCATCTAACAGTTGCTAGGGAAGATAGAGGTTTTATCATCTTTGGCTTCTTCTTCCTTTACCTCTGAGACCTTGACCATGCAAATATCTTCATAGCCACCGACCAGAAGAGAGGCGAGTCCAAGAGCCTACCCCATGCCCATGGATTAAAATGGAAGGAAGATTGGTAATTCATTTTGCAAACACTCCACGATCTTACCCATGGTCTTCATCGACATTTTTTGACTATAACGTGGATTCATCTTCACATGTAATAACCCCTTTGATCACCTTGGGGGCTTCTAATTATGTCATAGGAATCAATTTGGACACTGGTGTTGAATCCTTGGGTTTGTTCAATTGATTGGCAGAGAGTTCAAAATCAAAGTGAACATTGGGTTTCTTCTTTAAGTTGGCTAGATGGATATCAAAAGGCTTTGGGTCACCTTGAGCAATGAAGAATTTCCTTAGATGTAGGAATCTGACTTCCTTAAAAAACGTGGAAGGGATTTCCTTCATTTGATGGATCCAAGGTTGACCAAGAATCATATTATAGTTGGTTTCCTGATCTATAATATAAAACTCAGTTAACACCATTTTTGGCCCGAGGGTAACTGGAAGCACTATAGTCCCAATGGATGTTGCTTTGAGACTGTCGTAGCCTCTTAGCATGTTTCAGGTTGAGGAAAAATTTGTTTCTCCATAGCCCAAATTTTGGAGGAATGAGAAGGGGAAAATATTAACAGTTTCCCCATCATCAATCATTACATGTTTAACGTAATTATTATAGATCCAGACCTATAAATATAAAATTGGGTCACCTCTCCATGCCAATTTGACATCATTGGGCATCTTATTGATGTTGAAGACGAATCTAACATCTCTTTTAGGCTGTCCTAGGGGGTAGACATCAAAGTCTATATGGTTGATCTGTGCCTCCAATGGAGGGGTAACATGGATTAAGTGACCAAGGCCCAATGATTCCAATAAAACAGCTCGATGAGATAGAGATTTCTTCAAAAAATCCAAAAAGGAAATGTGATAAATGGTCTTGGTAAAATATGTAATTAGGTCATAATACCCTATCAGCCTTAGAGGTATTGGAGTGTCATCTAACATCGAGGGGTACATGGGAATGGATTGCGTGGAATAGTTCACAAGTATGAGTGGCCATGTTAATCGTAGGTTCAGTATCTAATTCAAAATGGCCTACAAACTTGGTCTATTTTCGGCCATCCAAAGGAGGTGCTACCAGAGGGTTTGATGATGTAGATGTTTCATGGTCATTTTTCCCTACTGGATTAACCTTGTTAGTTCCATGAGGGTTTAATTTCCCATTTTTGGGGTGTGTAGGAAGGGGGTCTCTAAAAATTCCAAGAGGAGTGTTATGAGGGGAGATGGGTCCCATGTGAACATTCTGTGTTGGTGCCATGTAATTTTCCAAAAACATATCAATAGAGAGTTTCCTTTGGTCCTCTGGAAGTTGTATAAAATTATTGCAATCTCAACAAGTTCTAGCGTTATGTCCTCAAACTTTATGGAAACCACAATATAGACTAGGATCATAATCACAAGGTCTTTGATTCTAGTTTTTTTGTGGTCCATAGTTTTGGTTGTTACTTTGTTGTTGATTGTTGAAGTTAAATTTCAGAGGCCTTTTCCCTTGGTTTTGGTATTGGTTTTGATACCCGCCTAGGTATTAAGTCAAGCCCTGGGCTTGAACTTGTTGAGGAGGTGGAGGAGGATGATTAGATTCCACCGCATTAATGGAATGAGTGAAATTATTACTCCTCGTGTTTTTTGTATTTTTGTTATTGTTAACATTATTCATGTTGGTAGTGTTAACAACATTCAACTTCCTGGCTTGATCAGTAACACCATTTGTTGTAACACCACGATTCTTGTTAAGGACCTTAGGTCCTTGGTTGTTGTTATTGGAATTATTTGGGTAATTATAATTACCTTGTGAGGGAGTGACCAGTCTCCCATTTGAACCATAGGTCTTCCGACCGCTGTCAATAGCCACTTGGTCAATGTGGAGAGAACCCTCTAGAACCTCTTCATAACTCTTGATAGGAAACTTTTGCACTTCTTCCTTAGTTTCCTGATTAAGGGAATGGAGGAATAAGTCACAAAGCTCCATTTGATCCATGTTTGGAGCACTAGCTGAGGAATAGAGGACCTTTCACACTATCTTTAGGATGAAATGGGAAGCAAGATTCATTATGCTCTTTGTTTGATGTGGAGGAATTCTTTGATTCCCATTGTTAACAACTTGTTCATATCAAAATCCTTTATGAACTCTGAGACGAGTTGCTTTTGAATGAGTGTATTAAGGCTTCTGGTATTTTGTAGTACCAATCAAGAGAAATAACCTCAAGGGTTTTGGGGAATATTTTAGTAACCATTTCATCCCAAGGGAATATTATTAGATGGTGGTCATGCATATGCTTTAATGTAGATTTAGATCCCCCTTGTTACACCAAATTTGGGTCACACTAATTTGGTCCCTTCTTAATTAAAGGAAGGGGGGCCTCTTATTAAATTCTAAGAGGATTCACCTTCACATTATTAATCCCATGTAATTATTTTAATTAAATGTCGTGGGATTTTCACCCTCTTGATAATGAGTTTCCTTTGGTCCTCTAGAAGCCATTGTATAGAACTTAGGGGCATTTAACTCACAGTTAAGGTGTCATCTCCTCAAACTCTCATAGAAACAACAATATAGATCACCACTCACCTAATCAACTAGGAATCTCTCAAACCTAATTAACTTTTTATGACGTCCTATAGTTCTAACAAGTACTCCACTTCCCTAAGTTGTTGCTTGTTGAAAATGCCAAGTTTGGGAAGCCTTTTGCCTTGGTTTTGGTAAACCTAGACTTACCCACCTGGGTATTGAGTTGGGCCAACACTGGGTATTCCTAACCAGTTTTGAGGAGGTACCAGGAGGATCGTTAAATTCACCGCATTGATGGAAGAAGTGAAATTATTATTCCTCTGGTTGGTAGTGTTTGCACTATTGTTAACATTATTCAAGCATGAGTAGTGTTAACAACATCTCAGCATTCCTAGACGATCAGTAACACCTTTACTTCAACCAGCACCACAATTCTTGTTAAGGACCTTAGGTCCTTGGTTGTTTTTATTGGAATTACTCATGGTAATTATGATTACCTTGTGAGGGAGTGACCTGTCTCCCATTTGAGTCATAGGTCTTTCGACCACTGTCAATAGCCGCTTATCAATAAGAGACACCCTCTATAATGTCTTCATAAATCCTGAGAGGGAACTTTTGCACTTCATTCCTTGGTTTCCTGATCAAGACAAATGAAGGAATAAGTCACAAATCTACCATTTGATCCATGTTAGGAGCACTAATGAAGAGTAGAGGACCTTGCCATCTTAGATGAAATGGGCTTAGTATTTCATTATGCCTTTGTTTAATGTGGAGGAATTTCCTTATTCATGGATTCTTAATAATTGTTCATATCAAAATCCTTGATGAACTCTAAGACGAGTTACTTGAATGAGTGTATCAGGCTTCCCGGTATTTTGTAGTAGTCCATTAGAGCTAATCCCCTCAAGGGTTTTGGGGAATATTTTAGTAACCACTCCATCCTAGCCAAAGGGAAGCTATCTAATGGTAGTTGGTAAAAAAGCTTTGAATGTGTGCACATTTAATACCCCCTCAACTTTGAATTTTAAAATATCTTGGAAATGGTAATGGAAGCATGATGCTATGTATGGAAAAATTGAGGGGTTCCTTGAGATATTCAGAGTATGTACCCACAACATATGAATCTATCATAAATGATCCTTGATGAGGAGGTGGAGGTGGAACAAGTGGATGAAAAGGCATAACATAAGCATTTACAGGGGCATAGGGTATCCCCTGAGGCTGAGCATACGAGCCAAGGAAAAGAAAACATGTCCCCCCTGCGGTGATTTGGAATACATATGCAAATATGGGGGAACATTATTCTAGTATGGAGTGGTAGGCAAAAAACCAGGGAATGTCGCAATGCTAGTTGGAATTTCATTCGAGAATGCACTTCCAGATGGTGCTTGTTGAGGGTATCCATATGAGGTGTGAGGGGGCATACCTAACGTTTCTAATCTAGTGAGAAGATCTCTCATGGCTAGGAACACCTCATGTAAACCAGAGGAGGTGATGGTGCAAAAGACACATAACCAAGATTTTGAGCATGGTAAGGGACCGGACCTTTCCCAAAAAAAGATGGAACATGAGATGGATCAGAAAAGTAATAATTCCCTAACTCTATCTACCAGTGTAGAAATCACATCACCAAAAGATGGTGTTGCATTTTTTTTTGGGCATGTTTTAAGCCATGTTAGGAGATAAAGGTATGTGATATCTTGCTATAAATTATTCTCTAGGAGGCCACCCCTCTTTGGGTATATTTTCCATTGTAGAGGGAGGGGTAGTAGTGTTGTTTTGAAGCAGAGAATCAGTATACCCTTGCATCCTTTCCAAGCACTAGTCCATGGCATTAAAACACTAATCACTTCAAGAAAAATGTGTTATGATTTTGTCATTAGATGAGAGATAGGAAGAGAAAGGATCAGATTGCATGTTGATTTGGGGCCTCAGACAAGACCCAAGGATAGAAGCCTTGTTCTCTAGTGAATGTATATTGTTCGAGTTGGAGAACTCTGGTTGATCAATCTCCTCAATCCTAACAGATGAACCATTTTTGGTTCCTTGAGGGAGGAGTGTAAGGTGAAGGTAGGTTAGAAGAATAATTGTTCAGCCCACCTTGATAATAAGGGTGACTATTTCATACCCATCTGGAGGTAATAATCCTCAAGACCTAGAATGGGTCTGCTCTAATCTTGACCTGACATATTTGGGGGGTATATGAATATCCACAATAATGGGAGAGAAGAAGGATGGATGAAATAAGGTAAGACAATAGAAATGGAAAGGAACTAGTCCTTCACGTTGGGTTCACCAATTTGTACGACTGAAAATCAACATGTGACCTTCAGGCACACTCGACCTCCTGAGGTCATGTTGGGACAGCCGATGTGGAATGGATAGATGGTTATGTGGAATGAAATAGAGTGAATGTATGAAATACTTGAAGATGGGTGAGTGTGGTCAACAAGTTATCAAGAAAATCTAATGTCCTCTATGGGAACTAAAGGGATATGCTCATCTAGGGAAATAAAAGCCTCTCTAACCTGAATGAGTGTGATGGAATGGTCAAGAAGGATACACACACGTAAGAGTCTATGATATCGGTGTGTGAAAATCTCTCCACTGGTTGTGGAATTCATGGGAATTTCCCTTCGTTTGTCCTTCATAGAAATTTCTAGACAAGGTCATGGAAGTGCTAGAGGAAACGTATGAATATGAAAGTGAGTGGGATATGGGCACTAGTTTTACCCAGGTTGGTTCCTCCAGAAGTCATAGAATTTATCAGATTCTTCGTTCAGGATATGTCAACTATGAAATGATGATAGGTGGAAGTGGTGAGGATCAAAAGACCAAGATTTTAAGGCTTGTGTCAATGTCTCGTCTCTAAGTAAGTTGTTTGGGCTACGGGACTCGGGGATCATATACTTCATCTCTTGGTTATTGTGGTCCCTAAATGGTCATATGGGATGTGTGAACATACAACTATGGAAAATGGGGAAATACATGGAAATGGATGAAAAGTGATCAAGGAAACCTATGGCAAACTTGATTTTCCCATATCTCGTAAGCTCTATCATCTTCGGCATTCAAATTCCTCAACTGTGCAGTGATAATAGGTAGTTCAAAGGTGGTTTGGAAGATGTGAATTCAAAGGCCTTGGTGATGTCTGAAAATGCCACTAACAAGTTTGGTTGTGGTACTATTGGTTCAAAAATGTAATCCCTGGGTTCTCTAGGACCCGAAATGGTCATGTGGGATGTGTACTCAATTAATCTAATGCAAGAAAGCAAACTAATTAAATAAAGGAAATATAATCTATGTTTTTGTGATTTTTCAATTATATAAAGGAAATACAACAATAAACAACAATCTAATTAAATTAAACTAATATTTTTGGATTTTATACTTTCTGGAAAATAACAGAAGAAACAAAAGAAACAAAAAAAATACGAAGAAATACAATTGCTTCTATAACATTATTAACGTAACCTAAACAAATAAATAATTTGATGTGACTATTTATTTGTGCAGAATGAATCTAAACTATCTTAAATAAACAAAAATTCCAAATTGTAATTGTGGATCTAAATCCTTTGTTCCACCTTAGAGACACAGGAAGAAGTAGAAGCTTCTCAAAAGCACTTCTTCCCCTAAAACTTCCCCAGTAGAAGTAAAGAAGGATTCAATGGAGATTGCAAATTGAAATGGAATTGTATTGCTTTAAACAAATGCAGAAGCTTTCCTCTAGACAAACTTCCCTTGCAAACCCACAGGGATAGGAAAGGAAGCAATCTATCACCAGAAGCTTTTTGTAAAAAAAATGAAAGCTACAGTAATTACTTAACTATTGCAATGATTTGAATTGAAATGATTTAACTACTCTAGTCAATATTGTGCATACAATTAAATAAATAAATCAAGAAAGCTTAAGGAAATCCAAGTACATCCCTAACCTGGAATTTGCAGAACAGTGGCAAAGCCAATGATGGTTTACCGTGATGTCTCCTCAGTTTCTTTTCCAACTTAGTGCTCAGATGAATCCAAGGAACTGTGCTGAGGTACTATGCAGAAGAAGTGTTGGAGAAATGGTGGGTTACAAGAAATCTGGTAGCAATGTGGGTAGGAGAATAACAATGCAAGAGAACTAGATTGATTGTGTATTTCCTAGCAAGATTACGACAGCATAACGATGCAATTCACAACAAAAATATCTGGCCAATGCTTTTGGGAAGAAGATTGGATTTTATAGAACATAGGATAGGAAATGGTCTAAACCATTTGGCAGCAAAGGAATGTTAGCATATTCAAAGGATGGGTAGTTAAATCTCAATTAGAAATAGAAGAGGAAGAGGAAGTTGGTACGTATCCATCAAGCCTACAAACAACTGATTTTACTAAGAAACATGCACTAAAATCATGTTTGAAGAAATGAAACACATTTAGAATGTGCCAAAGAAGATTATGGAAAAACCACATGCAACCGCCATTCCTCGTAGAGGGGTAGCTATGCAACACTTTCTTATGGAAGACTAGAGGGAGTTATGTAACCACCACAACATTTTTGTAACTTAAGGTCAAAATATTAGGGAAAAGTTTCGAAAGAGATAAATGAAAGCAAGAAAAATATGGAAATGGTTAAGGGAAGCATTCTAAGCCACAAATATACACTGTAAATAGGAAGTATAACTCGAACACTTTTGGAAAAGATAATAATCATCATAGGGGACTTTGAACCATTTTCAAAAATGTAGCACATGAAAAATTGTGTGCGTAAAGTGATCCTTAGGAATCAATTCAAATATGAGGTAAAAAAACAAATGTTAACTGATTCATACTATCAGCATGTTAAGGATGCGTTAACAACAAATCCTAATGATAAAAGGTATGAAGGATTAAATTTGAAAATGAAGGAATATTGAAATATGAAGGTAGAGTTTACGTACCTTCAGGAAATGAATTAAGGAAAAAAGTCATGAAATAATTCCATGATGCTCCTTATTCAAGACATCCAAGAGTGACAAAGATGCTTGCTAATATAAAATAATAGTACTTATGGAAGGGAATAAAAAAACATGACCAACTATGTTTCTCATTATTTGGAATGTCAAGGTGTACAAGTAGAGCACATGCATCCTATTGGTCTATTGTATCCTCACAAAATTCCACACTATAAATGGCAAGTTATTAGTATGTATTTTTTTCCGGGGCTACCTATGTCAAAAATAAACATGACATGATACTTGTTGTTGTTGAAAAGTTAACAAAAGTAGCTCAATTCATACCGGGTAATCTGAAAGATGATTCACCATGCTTACAAAATAATTTGTGCACACAATTTTCAGATTGCATGGAGTTCTAGAGTTAATAATTTTGGATAGGGATCCCAAGGATGACCTCTAGATTCTAGCAAACTTTAAATTCAGCTTTGGGAACAAAAGTGAATTTTAGTTTAGCATACCATCTAGGAACCGATGGTCAAATTGAACGAGTAAACCAAGTGTTGGAGGATATGCTTAGGATGTATTACATGGATCAACAATATAAGTGGAAAGAATATCTTCCATTGGTACAATTTTCCTATAACAATACTTTTCATTCTTCGCTAAAAATGTCACCATTTGAAGCATTGTATGGGAGAAAGTGTAGAACTCCCATTAGTTGGGATAATACAAAAGATAGAGTGTTAGTGGGCCCTAAAATGTTAACAGAAATGGAAAAGTAAGTGAAGCTCATTCATGAGTGATTGAAAGAAGTTGTTGATAGGAAGAAGAGCTATGCATATCTGAAACAATAAACAAAAAATTTGAACTTGGAGATAAAGTTTTCTTAAGGGTTAAGCCCAAAAAGAGTTCAATAACGTTTGGCAAGTCTTCCAAGTTATCACCAAGATATGTTGGACCATTTGAAATTATAAAAATCATAAGTCCAATTACATATCATTTGGCATTACCTCCCACATTGTCTAAGATGCATGATGTTTTTCATGTTTCCTTTCTTAAGAAGTATGTTTCAGATGTAACACATGTACTTAATTGGAACTCTTTACAGGTTCAGGATCCAAGAATCGTGGTGGTTGAACCTATTAGAATGATGGAAACTAGCAGGTTGCACTTGAGAAATAGAGATATATACATGCAATGCAAGGTCCAATGGGACCAATATTTAGAAGAAATTACAACCTAGGAGAATCTAGAAGAAATGAAAACTGCATTTCCTTATTTTTTTCAATAATTAAAACTGATATTTGATGATTTATTATGATATTATTTTATATTATGGATGATGAAATAACAAATTATTTTTCACATTTCTGATTGTTTGGAAAAATTCAATGATTTAAAGGGTATTACAGCCAATAAATTTGATTACAAATAAACTAAAATATGGAAAACTTGCAAGTTTTTGGATGAAAATGATTGACTGTTTTCCTTTATTTATGATATAAATTTTGTGTTTGGTTTAATATGATTGTTATTGATGGGTAAAATCATTGGAAAAATGATTTATGAAGGGGAAAGTATGTCACATCCCATAATTTCATTTTATTTTTGTCACAAGATTAAGTTGTAATATGAAAGTGGTTTACGAAGGAAAGGGGATAAGGTAATGTTACTTAGATGAGTTGCAACTATATACATACGTATGTATACCCTGAAAAGGATATACATACTTACACGTAGTTGTAAGCTCCACTGCGTAACAATGCTTTTCGCGAAGTACTCGTGGAGTATTTGACATTTATAACTTATTTTTGTTATTCTTGGTTGTATGAATTTACTTACCTTGTGTGTGTGATGATTTTGTTACATTGGTATGCTATTACATTGTTGTTGTACCTATTTATGTGATTTGTTTCATCTTTCTTGCTGGAAGTAATGATTTGTTAATATGGTAAATTGTACATGGCTGTAATGTATTATTTCAGTATTGAGAAATAATTATGATTGTTAAATGATACTAACCTTCTTTTGTTATTACAAGGTCATAGACCGTAAAACATTAAGATGGTCTTCAACAAAGAACATGTAAAGTTTGAGATTGTCAAGGTAAATGTTATGAGGTTGACTTAATGATATTTTAATTAGTAATGTAAATATATTGCTTATAAGACCTAGACTATGGTAAAGTATTCAAGGTAAAATTATATTGGTTTTATTGGTCTTTGATTATATACTTGGCATATTTTTAAACTGTTTAATGGTTTTCGACCATAGCTCATATAATGTTTTATTGATGGTCGAATTGACCACACCATGCATTGGATTGAAACTTGTTTGTTTGATTATTGTCTTCGACTGATCATGTTATCATGCTAAATGGTTATTTGAAATAATACTTGTGTTGGTGTATTATTTAAAACCACAAGGCAAATTATTGTATGGTTGTTTAAATTTTAAGGCCATTGACCATGGAAAAGTGTTAAGGATTATAGTTAAAAATGGTCTAAGACCATGGTATTGGCATTTTAATGTTTTAAATATAATATGGTCATTGACCATACTCCATTGACATTGGATTATTAAAATGGTCAAAGATTAAATTTGATTGGCATTTTATTGTTATGGTCTTTGACCATACTCGATAGCATTTTGATTGTTTAATAATTAAAATTTAGGTCATTGATCGACCCATGCAAAAGGTTTAAGTTATTTTTTTATTTTTAACTTGGACCGCTCGTAAAACACCTCTAAGCTATTTTTGGAGGGAAATTGGAGATGGTGGTGGTAAGTGATTGATCCGGCCACTACGTGGCACCTACAAAACTTAATTAAGAGCATTTAATTCTTTATTGATAAAAACTCAAAGCTTCTGGGAGAAGCTACCTTGCATGCATTGGGAAATTCATTTTTATTTTTTTGGTTGTCATTGAGCTTTCCTCTTTGGCCATTCGAAACTTCCATTCTATTCAAAATGTGCATGAAGGTTTATTAAGGTATTTTTGTTGAATTTTAAGGAAGATATTAATGGTAGACCAAACCATTATATAATGTTGTTTTATTTGGTTTATTGCAGTTGATATTTTTGTTCTGGGTCGGTTTTATTTGGAAGTTGGAGAAATACTTGGAAATATTATTCTTGATTTGATTTTGCTAGAATTTTTAAAGGAAAATAGTGAAGAAATTTGTAGAATTTATATCCATTCAGGCATGGATTTCTTCTCTTTTTCTCTTGTTATTTCTGTTTTGAAATGAATGAATATTTTGTGGGTTAAATTATTTCATGATTTTTTGGTTTTCATTATTGTTTGGGTTTGAAAATATATAAGATAAATAATAAGAGTTTGAATCCTTATTGATTGGTGCTTTGAATAAATTTACTGATGGAGGTTATTTTTGTGTGTTTTTTTTTGAATGTGATTTTGTTTAAATGATTTATTATAATGGGAAAACCCATGACTTGGGATGAATTTTTGTTTGATTATTTGGGTTTAGACTTTTTTTTTTTTTTTGATAAGTTTTAATTAAAATATGTTGTGAGTGTAAATTATACCTATATGGGTATGTATTATCCTTTGTTGATATTTTTGTTTGTTTTTAAAACTACCATTTTGGGTTGCATGAATAAGATTTTATCATTTATTTAAAATATTGTGACAAGGAACCACAATGAATGAAATAAATAAATAATGTGTGATTTGATCCCTGTTGATTTCAAGTCTGTAGTATTTGTATTTGAAATAGTTGAAGCTTTGCATGTTAATTAAAATTGGTTTTGTGGGTTTGGTTGAGTTTTGCAAAGTTAAATACATGAATATATTCAAAATGAAGAGTCATTTTATCCTAACAATCATTATATCTTGGGTCATGCTTGGTTAATGATCCTTGCTAAGATTATAATGTGTTGGGTCCATTCTTATATTCTTGTTGCAGAGATATTAGGGACTTTTAATCATTACTATTGACCCAAAATCGTGTTTCTCTTAAAAGAAACTCTGTCCAAATTTGTAAACTTGTGAATGCTTACTCATGGAGTAAGAGGTTATGTTTATCTTTCTGAATGATTGATGATTACTTTTCATGATTAAACTATTTTTTGGAATAAGTTAGTTTCAGAAAGCTTATGTTGGGATACATATGGTTGTGGAAAATGTATGTTTTAACCATTTGATTTAATTGACAAATTACATTATTATTATATCTTAATTATGATAATGGTATTATGTGAAAGTTGATGCCTGTTGCATACATGAAAGGATATTTGATTCTTCTTATTTTGTGTATAAAACTTTTGAATGTGTAATATGATAAGTTTGGAAAAAGGAAACAAATGTTTGTTGTAGCTAACTGTGACATTAATTATCTCATCAATTAATTCTAGAAGGTAAAATAAGACTGCTTATCATTTCTTGGTTGTGCTTAAGTTTGATACTTGACAACAATCATCTTGAGGAAAGAACTTGCTTTCTCCTTTCAAATACTTTTAATAACAAGTGAAGTTGATTAATGATGAATGTAATATTGGGTGCAAGTTGCATTTCTTAATTGTTTGATGAAAATAAGTTTGTTCTATTTTGATGTGACATAAGTTTTAAAGGAAGTAATATGGTAGAGACTTAATGATCTGATTGATGTTTGCAACAAGTTGATGATAAAAACTATGTTTACATTATTGGATCACTTCATTACAGTTGACATGTTTACTTGATATGATACTTGTTTTATTTAAGTTGTATTTTAAATAAAACCTTAGATGTTCAATTATTTCGTAATGAAACAACTTGATTGAGAGTTGTTAATCCATGCCAGTTTGATGAACTGACCATGTATATTATTTTATTTTATCCTACAGATTTCAGGATGGAATAATTATTACGAGGTTCTATTTGGATTATTTCATGCATGTTTTCATGCAATGATTTTTTATCTGATTTCATATATTGATTTGTTGAACATCCAGATTATGGATTATTGTATTTATTGAAAAGTGAAACATGATTTCACAAAATTTCATAAGGCAATTGGCCTAATTTTATTAATATGAAATTATTGTAATATTATATAATATAAGGATTTATCCTTAACGAGTTTCAATAAATACATTTATTACTTGTATATCTCATATGAGTTGTAATAATGATTACATTGTTTTTAACAACGGTATGTACTTTGAAATTGATTTACAAAATTGTACTTTTTATATTGTAATTGTACTTTACGAAAATTATTATCCTTAAATAACAAATGAAAATCAATACAATTATATCAATGAACATCATCATTTATATGTTTAAATAAATGAGATTAATTAAACAACACTGTTATGGACAAACGATAGTTATGAAATAATGACATTTCCCTGAACTCAATCGTAAAGAGATTAATTAAATATTTAATTCATTACATAGTACAAATCTAAAAGTACATTGATGACAAGTTGTACCTTCACAAAAACAACTTATATAAATGACATAATGATGTCATAAATGTAGAAGTGTTATACCTTAAACTATGAAATAAGATGATAAAATGTGAATGATACATTTATGATTATCATTAATCTTAAACCTTGTCTTAATACTTAAATGATTATATCTCTTTCTTAAAGAGATACTTAAACGATAGTTAATAAATTGGTGTTATTACGATACAATCTAAATGGGATTGGCTCATTACAAATTGAGAGGACGTGGTTAAATAAAACTTATTCCTAACAATGAAAGTTGTTAAAGCAAGACTACAAAATTAAGATACTTCATATGATAGTAACTAGTAAGTTACTATAGATCTTGTCATTAAACATATAACTTGACTTAGTCTCTAAACGATGAATTCTACCTTGTAATAAGATAATGTGTATTATGAAAGCGTGGACTCTAAGTCCCACCTATCTGCTTGATTGAACTCTATCCATACCATCTTATGATGGCTATGGGAAGGGTAATAATTATTTAATGATGAAAGTCATTAAGTAATCATTATCTTTCCCATAGGGGTCCTAAGATGGGACTGATAGTGTACTCTCAAGTCGAGAGGTGAGATATAGATTCTAGGCCTTCTTAATACAAGAACTTAAACATTTAATTTAAGAATATGTGATCTAGATAACTATGTAGAGATGACTGTGTGGTGATGGGACAAGTTTTGTTTGGCTTATGTATGGTCACAAAACTAAGCATGTAAAGCATAGCTTGAAAACTTTGGCCTAAGTAGTGTACTAGATGAATACAATGTCAGCTCACTGAATTCCTATCTAACAATGTGTGAGATGCCAAATGAAACTCAGTTGACTAATTTTCAGGTAGACACTTAGGAACTGCACTTAGTTCTCATACTTAAATAAAAAGGTTAACCAAGGGCATACAAGTTATGCACACTCAGATAGAGTGATGATAAAGGGGATCGGGTAGATCTAATTGACCTTTACAGCTACACATGGTTATGTTGTTATCAGATGGATTGTAAACTATACTTTATGTTGGATTATAATTGTTGCTAGTTAAAATCATTGAAGGAATTACCTATCAAAGATACTACTAAAAACCCAAGGAATCACATTCAAATAGGTAACCATGTTTATCAACTAGAAGCATTTCCTCTTTATCTCTCACAATCCTAATCATGATTTATTTTTCATCACACTGCCTTCATGATGTATAAATCCCCTTGAGAAATCTCAAAACATGGCTCAAGGCCAACTACCAAAACATCTAGACCTAGATATTCATTCTCATACATGTAACCATGTGTCTACTTCAAAGAATAAGCTTAAGAATCATAACTTACCTCTGTACATGCTTGTAGACTATCATAAAGGTATGATTATCCGTCTTAGGCATGAATAGCCTAGTAAACCTTCTTATCACCCTTCACTCTTTACTTCAGGTAATACTACAAACCTCAGAAAACTATGCATAGACTTGATATAATATATATCAACTTAAATAACTCATTTATGACTTTTGACAACCATGATAATGCTTCACCCTTCTTAATACAATCTCTATGATGCACAATTTTTTTTTGACACATCCAAGTCATAAATCAAAGGATGAGTCCCAAAATTTGAGACAAGTCTACTCATGACATACCTAGGGGATGATATATCCCCTACAATAGATGGTCTGATTAAGTCATCATGTTGAAATATTGACTTCTTCTTGAAATATGTTTCCTTGCCCACTGTCATTATCTAAACCAGATTCAAAACATGTTGAAAACCTTCAAGAGCACAATATCCACATATTGACCTCATGTATACACAACTACAATTCCATTATTAAAAGCGAGTCACCAAAAACCATAAAATAGACTATATGCCATGCTTAGATCATGAAAACATCTCTTTAATGCATGTACACAATTGAAACCATGCTTAATCATAGCACATTTAATTCTTCATGTTTTTCTTATACCTATTTTACAAAGAAATTTTCCTGTAAGAACATACAGAGGACTCCACTCATAATCATCATGAGACTTTTATAAAATCTTGAAACTTAATTCATCAACTCAAAACTTTATCCATTTAAATTCTCATACCTCACTTTGCTTAACTATCTTCCATGCAATACCCTAGATGCATGAACACTCTTAGAGACATATTAAACATATCTCAAGAACAATAGATCAACATGAACCATGTCCACTAACTCACATACTTGAAAAACATCAAATATCCTTGTCTTTGATGGTATGATCAAGTCATCATACAAATGATTGACTTGCACTTCATGAATCTAGCATCCTTGAATCATGAAAATACCTTAAAAACCTTCAATACTAATTTAAATCCTTCAAGAGCATACAATAACATACCTTGACACCATGAAAATACTCATATTATAGCATACTCCAAACTAATCAGCCCCCCTTCTTACAATGCTTCATATGGGCATTGATTATGCCTCTAAGAAGCCTAGTAGAGACATATCTCTTCATGATAAATATAGAAGAGTGGCTTGAAGAGGTACCAATCCCTCTTAGACACTTAAACTCACCTCTTTCTTCTTGCTTCTAATTTACCTTGAGAACTTCCTTGATTTGCATCACCATCTACTCTTGGTGGAACCACATTGTTCACTCTAGGCTCCCATGACATGTTTTGCCTTCTTTCATACATTCTAGGACCTTGAAAATCTCTTGTTTTTCCTTGAATAAACCATAACATTCTCTAGAAATATGACCAACTTCATTACAATTAAATCATACAAAATTTCTCTTACCTTTGAAACCTTCATTTTCCAATTCTGACTTAAGGGATCATATAAACAATACCTAGCAGTATGACCTCTCTCATTACAATTTTAGAAAATTACATTCTTTGATTTAACATCTCCTACTATCCCTCCATAGGTGATCATCTTTAATTGACCTTCTACACTCCTTTTCCCTATGTCTAAATGCATTACAATTATAACAATAGCCATTACAAGATCTTTCATAACTTGATGCATTAGGATACCTTATGAACTTTTCTTCACAATTTGACATTTTCTCCTTTTTATCCTCTTTGGTACTTGGTCCTTCAACCTCCTTTCTTTAGAACACTATCCTCTTGGATTAATCCTTTTCCTTTGTGGTCATCCTTTAAACCCAAACCTATCTTGTCACCTGCAGATTTCTGATTGCTTATAAGATGTCATCAAGATTTTTAGTACTTTTTCAAACTTTTGAAATGATTTAGCTTTGATAACATCATTAGATAACTCTCCCTTAAGAAGGATCACTTCTTCCTCCTTGAATTGTGAACTTAGAGTCATGGAACTCATATGCATCTCTAGCCTTTTGATTGTCTCATCAAGCTTCTCTGTCACATCCCAATGTTTCTCTTCTAGGTCTTGAATTTTTTCCTCATACTCCTTGACTTGAGATCTCAACTTCTTATTAATTTTCTTAGCATGTTTCAATTTAGATTGAACACATACCAATTCAGTCTCAAGATCATCATCTTCTTCTTCAAATTCCCTGCAATAATATGATATGAAATCACCCAACAATGTGGAGCCATCACTTGTAGACCTCATGGCATCCTTGGTCATGAACAAGACCTCATCTCCTACATCTTCATGCTCTGACTCAGATTCATAATTTGAAACGTCATCACTACTACTTGCTTCAGATGAAAAAGCCTCTTCCTTTGTGTAGAAGCTCTTCTTACCTTCTTCTTGTAGTCAAACCTTATTGAAACTCTTCATTCTTTATAAACTTGTGATTCTTCTTGTCATGATCATATGCTCATGCTCATCATGATATTCCTCCTTGTGCTTGTGAGGACATTTGATAGAAAATGACCTATCTTACCACAATTAAATATTTGAAAGGTAATTTTCCTTTGTACTTACCTGATCCAACCTTCAATATCCTAGAAATCATTGTAAAGAGTTCTTCATCATCAATCTCAGGAGCATCACATCATCATCCTTAACTTTCTTTCCCTTTGTCTTCATATCAGTCTTGAAATAAATCTCCTTCTTAGCTGGTTTAGAATCATAACCCTCATCTCATAGGAAGTCAAAGTTCCATGCAACTCATCCATTAAATAGAGTCAAATCCTTGGATTCCTCAATAGACAAATACTTTAGAGTCAAATATAGGAGTTAGAGATACCTCAATACCTTTTGTACCAAAACCTCTTCCTTCACTTCTTCACCTAGACCTTTCATGGTGTTGACAACCTTGTCAACTATAAGAAAATATGCAACAATGGATCTTCATCACTCATCTTTAAGACTTCAAATTGATTTCTGAAAAGTTTGAAGCTTAGCTATTCTTACCTTGGAATATCCTTCATAAAGGACCTAAAGTTTCTCCCACATTATTTTTTTGATGTGCAATGCATAACCTTCACCAGTTCAGGTTCAGCTAGGCCACACATGATTACATTCATATCCTTGGAGTTGTCACTACTTGTCTTATTGTCTGATGCAGTAGTTGTTGGGGGAGTTAGAGGAGTTGTATAACCATCCAACATAGATTTAAAAATATAAAACCCTAAGGACATGATGTGAGTCCTCATCCTTAGACTCCAAAAATCATAGTTTATCCCATCAAACAAATATGCCTTGTTGGAAGAAGATCCACTTTCTGACTCACCATTTTTGTGCTTCAAAGGATCTCCTTTCAAGTGATTAAAATTCTCCAAAAGGACCTACTTTAATACCAATTTTTGGAATCACAATGGACTGAGAGGGGGGTGAATAATTCCTTAAAAACCTTTAATAATTTCAAATTAACTTACATACACCAGTAACATTCAACCGTGCATTAATGTGATCTTAATAATATGCAACAACCATCCATCAGAGCATAACCATGAAAGAGTACACAAGAACACAAGATATAAGTGGGAAACCTTCAAGGGGAAGAAAAACCATAGAAAATTTTGATTATATTACTCAAAATAAAATAATTTATGAATATGAACTCATCACACAACCCCTAGTTTAGTGAGGCACCAACCCTACAAAGGAGCACCAACCCCTAAAAACCCTTGTTGATATTAATAAAAAACAAACAACTCATGTGAATATTACTCATCACAATCAAACATCAAAATACCATTGAATATATGCTTTTTTAACACACAACTTGATATTGATCACAAGATTCAGCTCATACACCTTCAAATCCTCTTCAAACACACCTTATCCTACTTCGCTCAAACTATCTCAAACATGGAATGATTTGGAATAATAATTTACACACATAGATCTTCATCACTCTTCATATTTTCACACTCTCTCTCATATTTTTCTTGATTCCCTTGAACCACATGCACTCTCTCACCTAGCTCATATTTTTCCCTCTCAAAACACTAGTTCAAAAATGAACCATCACATGCACTTTTATACATGACTCAACTCAAAAACATAACATAAGGTCAGTCATGAACCAAAGGTTATTCATATCAAACATAAAATATAAACACAACTTATATAAAATTTACAACATTGACCCATGTAGGTCGAAATGCACCAAGACACAAGACAAGCCGAAAAAGGCCTAAAACCTTACCACCAAGCTCATCAAAGACTTCAAACACTTCATATTTTTCAAGCCTCCAAAGGCTTCACACATGTCAAAAATACCATATAAACATCATAAATGCTTGATCAAGGAATCTCTTCACTATCATTTTCTTCATGTCACTACCAAGTAGGATTGTTTCCTACTCAAAACAGGCACTTCTAGGAACCAATATTCACCAATGAAGCTCAAGATCACATCCAAAACACCTCAAATATTACATGTAACAACTTATTTGAAATAAAATGACCTTTATAACACATATAATTATGATATACCTCATGAAACATCCAATAAAACAAATGAATCCACTTCTCCTCTTCAACAAACTGAACTACCCAAGAAGTAGTTTTGGAAACTCAATTGGTTTTCACCCTTTTGTCACTTTAAAGACCTATAAATTTATTTAATAGTTCATCCCTCTTCACTATCAAATTGGATATATAACATCATTTAAGCCAAAACATTTTTCTTTTACATCCATCTTCTCACCAAAGCAGTGTTGTCCTGAACTAGTGAAACTAGGTCAACTTGTGACCTCAACCATGCCACCTCAGTACACTTTATGAGCTCAAAAAAAACATGAAAAATGTCACATTAGATGTCAAAAACACCTCCAAGGCCATTATATTCATCACCAATCTCACAAGTGCTCAAGCACTTCCATTTTCCAAGCCTGCTAAAACTGCCCTTTTGGCCCAAAAACAAGTCTTCAAAGATAGGGCACACTTTTCACTCTAGGACCTCAACCATGACCTGAAAATATCATGAGATGTATTAAAACTCCCAGGATTTCATAAATGGTAATTTAGTCAATAGGTTCAATGGACATATTTTGCACAAACTGAAAATCTTTAGAAATTGAGCCTTTTTGAGTGGGGCCCACATACTATCACAAGCTCAAAAATACCTCATTGGAAATATGGATAGGATTACTATAAAACCTAAAATCATCAAATTTTAAAAAAAAATCTATTCTAGGAACCTACCAAGAAGATCTTCTCCATCACTAGTAAACTAGGGTTTCAAAGCCATAAAAACCGACTTACCTTCTTAACAATTGTTCATAAATGTTTGGGCCTCATTTTACCTCATTAAAAATTTGAAATATTATTAAATCCATGCCCCAACATACCTGAAAGGTTATAATTCCCATGAAAACCTTACATGTGACAACCGACATGAACATTTCTCTCATACTGAGCTAGAAAACATGCTTTTAAGAACCATCTTTGGGTCAAAACCTCATATATTGCAAAATTCTCATCATGACAACCTGAAATTTTTCTAAACACCTCTAGGAAACCCATTTGAATATATATCCAAACATCACATTTTCCACTAATAGTTCTGCATCTTCTCAACCACCATGACATACATGACTAGACCTTGGGGTTTTACATGTTCTAGACCACAATCAAGTGTTATAACACCAAATAAAATAATGAAACATCTTCTAAATTTCTCTACATGATGAAAAAATATTACATACCTCCATGAGTGACCTCAAGAGATCACACACACCTAGAAGTGACTATCATGCCTTATTAGGCCTCCAAGCACTAGGATTAGGTCTAGTTTAGACCTAGACCAAGTAGAAAAACACTATGAATCTACTTCCAAGGTCACCAAAAGAACCTAACATAATTGAGATAACATGTCTCACACCCCTTCATGACTTCCATGAGCTCTCATATCTCTGAAACTCACTCTCATGCTCCATTTGTTCTTCAAGCACCTAGATTAGGGCTACATGATGAAAAAAATCTTACATACCTCCATGAGTGACCTCAAGAGATCATACACACCTGTAAATGACTATCATGCTCCAATAGTCTTCAAAAAACTAGGATTAGATCTATTTTATATCTATACCAAGTATAAAAACACTATGAATGTTATTTTAAGGTCTCTAAAATGCCCTAACATACTTGAGACAACATTTCTCTCACCCCTGCATGCCTTATGAACTCTCATGGCCTTGCAACTCACTCTCATGATCCATTTGGTATTCAAGCACCTATAATAGGTCTAGATGATAACATGTAACTAAGTATTCAACCTATACCTGCATGATGAAGCTATTGTGAATGTCTAAAAACTCTCCAATCATGTTCTCCATGCCTCTCCATGTTCCTCAAGTCAACATGAAACTTTGTTCTCTATGTTCTATCACCTAGGATAACAAGGTCTCCTAAATAGGCCTTATAGGCCAAGCCATTCTCATTGTTTCCACTCTTACCACCATATCATATCTTTATTGACCATGTCACCATAATGACACACATCCTCTAATACTCCTAGATCATCCTCTTTATTATTAATGGGCTTTTACATCAATGACAACACTCTATCTCACTCACACCAACACATCCTAATATTAAAATGTCACAAATAATTTTATAGTGTTTGTGTTTTTTCCTTCCCAAATGGAAATGGTTACAACCAAAAGGTTATATAGAACCATTCTTAAAAACTAATGTAACTAATTGGTATTACTTTTGATAAATTTTTATTAACTTTGGATAAAGATTATATTACAAGTTTATATTGAATAAACTTAACCTTAGACATGTGTTTATTTTTTGTGGGACATAATATGTGTACCTTCAAAAGCATTACATGTTCCAATAGGTTTATAAGCAAGAGTTACAATGATTACAAAAGATATCTAATAAATTTTAAATAAAGAGTCATAAAAATCATGGGTTGTGCAAGATGATAAGGTAAAGACCAATAGATAAATAACAAAATACATAAATAATATGCTATCATATCCCAATATATGCATGATCACATCCAAAAAAATCCAAATTTTAAACAAACTAAAGTAAAAGAGAGGTTAGATATAATTACTTGTATGAAGACACCATTAACACATGGATTTCCCCTAATGTCAGCAATACCTAATAAGAGATTTGATGTGGGGGACCAAAAACAAATAAAATAATACCGAGGAACACATCTA
Source organism: Taxus chinensis (assembly GCA_019776745.2). Lineage (NCBI taxonomy): Eukaryota > Viridiplantae > Streptophyta > Pinopsida > Cupressales > Taxaceae > Taxus > Taxus chinensis. The sequence goes on along the minus strand of JAHRHJ020001952.1, from coordinate 121,523 downwards.
ATTGAATACCCAAAGTAATCCGAAGGATTTGTAGACCATAGTAAGTGTAAATCCTATGCTTTTAGATCCTAAGTACCCAATGCTCCAAGAGTAAAATCTAAAGAAGACAAATAAGACCAAATTCAAGAATTTATAAGCTTTAAGGGAATATTAGTGAACACTAGATGATCAAATGAAAAATATATGGGACGTGGAATAATTTCTCATATACTAGGTATAAATATCATAATGCATTCATTAATAGTATATGTTAGTCAATGGCATCAAAACCATGGTCAATGTCATCAACTATGACAAAATACTAACCTAATGAAATTGACCATAGTTGATGTTGTTGGTTAAGGAAGTCCACTTAGAAGAAAAAATTGACCATGGTTGATACCATTGGAGACGGAAATGCACTAATGTGGAGGTCAAGGAATTAGGTTAAACTCAATGAGGTAACTTAGAGGTGCTAAAGGGAGAAATCATGAAGGTTTAATTATGCTAATAATAAATGTGATATTGATTGCAAGAGGATGAGAATGTGATGTTACAATGAGGCTATAAAATAAGACTACAAGGGTGTGAAAAAATGTGAAATATATGGTATAGTAAAAATACACATTGACTTTCTCCAATTTTTACCACTACTAACCAACCCAATGCAACCTAAAAAAATGCTCATAAATATTTCTGGTTATTCCACACTCCTTCCAGTATCCATAAGGAAACTAGTATGGGAAATATAATGCACCAATAATGAATTTAAATAAAAAATTAAATAAAGTGGAAAAATATGTATATAAAATGGGTACTAAGAATAGTCATGATAACCAAGTCATATACCTCTATAGAATCAGTTTTCTACTGGGTGAAGAAGGAACCAAACCCAGCTGTGCAAAATCCATGCATACCCATAGGCATAGTTATACCACTGAGTGTAATGTAAAAATTCCTATATGATATACTTTAGGGAATAAAAAATTAAAATTATGACACCATGGATATTCTATAAATGAGGAAGCAAATAAAGAATTTAGACATGAAATTGTGAACATTCAATGCTAAAGAGAGAGTGAAGAGAAGTTAAAATAAATAAGTTGGTCTTATGTGATACGTTACAAACATAAATATCACTTTTAAAGTTTTCAAGAAGGATGATATACTAAGGAATATATTCATGGATATGAGTGTAGAAGAGGAGTTAACGTATTCCATTTAGAACAAGCAATGTTGGTCTATTGTTGATAATATTTATGATGCATCGTGCAAGATGCACATTTATTATGTGATCATATAAAAGTGGGTACCTTGAGAATTTTTCATCCTAGAAACCATTTGTATATAGGAATTGGTGGATGTTGAGTTAAAGAGTTATGAATTTTGAGAAGGAAGACATGTAATGAGGTTGACAACCATGAAATGCCTAGCAAAAAATTATTTTCACAAAATTAGAGAGTATTGCTCTAAGTAGTATTAAATAAACAATATGTGTATATATTTTAATTAAATTACCTTGATCATATGAATATGGGAGATGTTTCTATGTATAAATTATAAGTACCTAAGTTTATAAACTTATCCAAAATACTTGAGAGAAACCTTCATAGGTTTCATAGTAGACATTTAATTTTTTGTTCTAGCTCAAAAATGTCATATAAAGTTATATAAACAATATAATGTAAAATTGAGTTCTCAATACAACGAGATGATGTGGAATTAAGACAATATTTTTTCATGAGGGCATAAAAAATATTGGAAAAAGAAGAAGAATGGGTTTACATGGTGTAAGAAATAAAAAAGGCCATATAGCTATGGTGTAATATCCCACCTTTATGAATAATTTATTACATTTTAATAAGAGTCTACGGAGGCACACTAATGTAGACATTACTAGTGTTTATGTTGCATTACTTCTTGATGAGGATGAATTACTATTTGATACTATTATTATGCATCTAAAATTTATGGTGATTTCATAATGAGGAAATTATGGATCTTTATATTATAATTTTAGTTATATGCATGTATGTACTTGGTTTTGGTATTAACATGATTTTAGGGCCTTTGGATCAAATTATGAGAACCAATTGTTTGACATATATAGGGAATCATATTTATGATTTTATCATTTATTTGATGATCATTTCATTTTCATTTATCATTTCATGTTTACGCCCGTGTATTTGGTAGGTGAATCATATATGGAAGTAAAATATTGAACTAGGCATTAAGGGTAATAGGAATCCCACATAGAGTTGTAGATCATACAAAAACAAAATGAATGTTATGCCTTCTCTCATATTTTATCTCTCTCTCTCTCTCTCTCTTGCATTATCACATTGTTTAAAAATTAGACAATGTTATGTTAATATTTCATAATGTTATTATGTGATATCATGTGTTTGAATATCGCAAAGAGAGGAACCGAGATGAACTGCTCTTGATAATTAACAAAATATAATTTGAAGCCTAGGAAGAACAAGTATAAGTCTTAAGTATAATTAAAAGTGACAAAAGAAAAGATTATATTTTTTAATCACCTATAGGGAAATAAACCCTACCATTCCTTTGTTGTATTTATTTTAAGCCTTTTTTAAGGGTATGTTGCATTTTTATTGTATAGTACACATTGAATTTATAAACAAGGTTTAAATATTGGACCATGGTAAGGATGCCGGTGTTGACACCACTGTAGGTTATGATTATTAAGAATTTATTAATAGTGTGTTTAACCTTTGGATTCAACCACCCCGAGGAGCTTAAGTAACCTTTTTGGTTACCCATAAGTTAAGTATTTGACCTATTGATTATAGCCAATAGTCCACTCCTTTAAGGTAGGGGTCACTCACCACTTCAATGGAAAATATTATAGATAGTTTTAATGGTTTTAATAGGAATAAATTAGTGAGGAGAGTGGAGGGAATGATAGTGGAGCAGGAAATGGAGCTTATAGATCTGATCCTAGATTTAGTTGTTTTCTATTTTTGGAAGAGAAGGAAATGGATTTTAATGCCTATTATGGCTGAGACTATGGTTACACTAACTATGGAATTACAAAGGCTCATGATTTTTAACATTTTGGAACAAAAATATAAAAGGAAAATTGTTTATAAGGTAATATATTTTATCTTCGTTATGTTTCCAATTGTAGAAATTGGTTCTTGGAATGAAAAATTAGAATGAATGGAGAGTTCACGAAAACATCCCCATTTTATTTTAAGATGGATTTTATCCCCATTACACTCTGTCACAATAGGTTAAATCTGAATAGATGGTCGTGTGATATTTTTCTTGTTAAATTATTGATCATTGTGTGATTTTATCATGGCTTTAGATGCATTTATGATTATGATTATTTCCACTTTTTCAGTTTAATGGAATTTTTAATGATGGGTCTAAGATCTCCAATTTATTCTGATGTGTTTCTTGTGTTCTATGTTTTTCTTTATTATTTTATAGATATGTGTTCATTTTGGGCTTCTAGGTGAGTTTACATGTGTGAGCTCCCTCTTTCCATCATGTTAATGGATGGGGAGGGTAGGTCCTTGTTGTAAAGTACTCCAATGGAGGGACAATTGATTATACCCATTGGATGTGTGATATTCTCTTGTAGTTATAGGATTTTTGACTTCTCATGGATAATAATTATCTCCATCTTAGTGAAGGTACTCAGTAGTGGAATGTAGATGTTTATTTCTTCTATCTTAAAGATCATTAAATTTTTTTATGGGTTTTAAAATGTGTGAAAATATGTAGCATAATGTGTAAGGCCTTGTTCCTTATGATGTAGACATTACCATGTGTGTGTAGAAAATTTCCTAGAAAAATTCTAGGAAATTTTAGGCGAATAGGACACTGACCTGTTTTGAAAAATTCAACATTTCAAATTTTCCTAAAATGGAATTTTCACCAAATTACGAATTTTCGCCACTAAAAAAATCCTTGTTTGAAGGGTCTTAATAGGATAATATTATATTAGAAAGGATTGAGAGAGAATATATAAGCATATTTGTAATTGGTTTGAACCATCATTCAAATGGTCAAGTGAAGAAAGGAGAGAGCTCCAGAAATTCTTGGATTCATTCTTGTGTATACATAGTTTGAGACAATTTTCCATTATTTTTGTGAATTTTATGGATCTTTATATCAGTGCAAGTTGTTAGATGGGAGTTTCCTAGTTGGTAAGAGCCTTCAAGATCATGATATATTATTCCTTGTAAGAATACACTATGTTTTTATATATGGTTTCAAGATAGGACAATTGATGTAGTCCTGTAGTAATCAATATGAGTGTGGATGCTTTCTAATTTATGGTTTTAAGAAAGTATTTGATCAAGATAATGTTATAATTTATTAAAAGGAGAATATATTACTATTTTAGACCCCATTCCATCTAAAGAATATTGTGGCAGGTCCTTTAGACTAAGATTTGTGTACAATACAATAAAGAGGTTAGTAAAACCCATGTTGCATAGTATTGCCATTACACAATTGATAATAAGTAAGTTGGATCAAGAAGGGAGTGAAAGCATTGAGGCTAGGCTTGTGAGTGGTTTAGAAGAATAGTCAAACCTTAATCCATCTTCATAAATATTCATAGTGATAAAAAGATACTTTAAGTTGATTTGAAACCCTTAGAAATTAAGATTACCTTATTCTTGGTGGTAGAACACGAGGATTTTGGAGTGATATAACAATTGTTGAAAGTAATTATCTTCACTATCATGATTGAAATATTGAGTACATTCAAACATTACTTAGGGAGTGGATTCAAGGTTTGAAGGTACATGAAAATGATTTGGTGATCAAATAAGTCTTTTTTTGGCATGTGAGAAACCCTCATAAGGTTTGAAATAAATGGAGTTTGATGATAAAATCATTGTTTCAAAGCATATAAAGTTGTAAGTAAATATATTAACCCATCTCTAATGCATATTAATGGATATTCAAAGTTATACCAATAGGTTCCAAGGATTTTTTTTGCATGAGATATTTTATGACAGTCTGTAGGGTAAAAAGTTGATAGGGAGACAAGAAAATAGTTTGATGGTTGAATGAGTTAATGTAAAGATTGAGTCTTGAAACTCCATGAATAAAATCTAAGTGAAGTGGAGAAGGATATTTAAGGGATTTGAGGATTTAAAAATTTCAATATCTACTCAAAATCTTTAACAATATTATCACTAACCTGGGAGCTCACATTGGAGGCCTAATTGAAGACTAAAAGAGTGAAAATTGACCAAGTTTACTAAAGAAACTTACCTTGAAATTTTGCATGCAAATGAAAGGGATAAATGGGTTTTTGGAATTGTGCTTTATTTATGAGTTTAATCCTAGAAGCAAAAGTTAGTCTTGAAAACATCCTCAGAAGGGGCTAGTAGAGACTAGTTGAACAAGAAAGGAAAAAGTGAAGGAAATGGGACTCAACCAAAATTTTGAGACACAAAATTTGGACCACACCATTAAGAGACAAAATAGTACTTAGAAATGTTTTGATTTTGTATTAGGTATCTATAGATCATTCCAACAATGGAATCACCAAGAACAAATCCTCAATAAGTACAAGGGGTAGTTTTAGAGAAGATAGATGAAATTGACATTTTTGGTTGAATTTTGTCATTCTGATGGTTGATTTAGATTTATGGAAGGTCTAATGACCTGATGCAATGATTGGTTAAGTGAATAAGGTTGTAAATCAATAAATTTGCATGATTTAGGGGTGTTTAGTCTTGAGGAAATAACTAGATTGAGGATTAAAGGACTGCTTTGAGTTTTGTGAATATTCTAACTTTTTTTTTACTATTGGTAGATGGTTTTGAAGGGACCATACCCTATAGTACAAAAAGGATCAAAAGCCAAGATGGACACTAAAAAAAACATGGTTTTTTGATATGTGGGGGCCACACCCCAACAAAAATCCTAGGAGCTAGAAATTCAGAAAATAAACATAGGCAGGGGCCAAATGCCAACAATGAGCCTGAATAACAACATATAATAGCAAAACAAAAGCACCAAAATAGAAAAACGGAGCTAAGGTAGAGATTTTTTGTAAAATTCAATGTAATCTTCAAGACTTTATAGAGGTTGATAATTTTTTTCATTTCTGGATCATGACTGCTCTCAGTGATTGTCCTTTTTTTATTTTTTTCATTCTTCCAAGCAGACCCCAGGATATTGTAAGCCTCACAAACCTACTGCACAGTTTTTGAATGTAGTCCAAAACTTCCATATGTATAACAAGCTAGTTAGAATGCATGTCTTCCACCTATAAAAACCTTTCCTTTAAGTCATCAAGTTGAGTGGAGAGGCTATTAAGTTTCTCCTCTAGGTTAGAGAGGGTAGACGGGTCCAGATTGGTTTTAATGCCTTATTTGATAAGAATGTCCAAATTCTCCTCAATCCCCTTAATGGCCTTATCTTGTTGTTTGATTTGAGTAGACAAACCCAAGCTAGAAGGAGGGCCATGGGAAACTTGAATAATTTTCAACAAACTCTCAACTCCAACAGTATCCTTACCCTTTGAGATACTAAGAAGGGTTCTTTTGGAAAGGGGAGGATTAAAAAAGGGCTCTCTAACATTTAGGTTCTTAGTTTACATCCTTGGCTACTAAGGAGGAGGGGGGCAGAGGGAAGGGAAGAGAGGGGGAAGGGTTATTTTCAACCACACTAAGAAAGTATTTGTGAAGGAGGAAAATCACTCCTTGGTGTAAAGGAAGAACCCTTGTATGAGCTTGAACCTCCCTTATTGATTTTTCAAGTGAATGTAAGATGTAATAAGGAAAACTAAGTCTAGAAACATTCTTGAAATGATTCAAAAGGACTAAATTGTGTAGAGGTTGGGTCAAGAAGTGACCTTCTAAAATAATATAGCGGACAACCATTTTTTATACCTCATTGAACGATGAAGGGATGTAGGAATAGATGATTCTCAACTTACTAATTTGCAGAGACTCGTCACCCACCAGGAAATGCTTCTCCTCATCATCTTTATCAAATTTGTTTCAGAAATGTTTTACCCCATCCATGCTCATGCCAATAATGAAAGATATCATCCCATATGTAATTGTAAATTATTTACCTTTGAAACGGATGACTCTGTCATTCCATTTGGTAGAAAATGTCAAGGAGATATGACATCATGGCCCTTAATTCATTGCATGTCAACATGAAATCAGTGAATCCATCCACACTTAAAATATCCCACAAATCTGCATTATTTCACCTCGATGGGTCACATATGGGCTCAACTCTGCAAGGAGGACCCCCAATGGTGCAATTGAATATCGCAAGCAAAGTGACGACAACCTAGACACAACTATAAAATGGCATAGCAAAAAAAGTAGTGGCACACTGAAATTATATATTTTCTAATCCCAACCTCATGAATCACAAAATTGCGATGAAAACCCTTCTATCAAATCTTGAGCACAAAAAGCAACAAAAAAAATCCATTTGAAGGAATGAATTTGCATAGGCTGGAAGTATAAGAAATCTTCACCCCACACATGCTAAGACCATCACCTTAATGTGATTAAAGGGTTAAGTGCCTCCAAATTCATTAGAAATGATTGATTTAGTAGAGGTGGAAATCTCCTCAAAATCATACCATATTTTAAAATTATTAATTGCAACCCCATCATTAGCAAGTGCATCTACTACCCCATTCCCTTCTCTATAAACATGACCAATTTTAATGTTTTAAAAACCTTTACATAATATTTTGGCTTAATTTATGAAGTCTTTTATGGTCCATCTGGGAGGTTACGAACCAATAAGATTGTTGATAACATTCAAATAATCAACCTCAATGAATACATTTTTGATCTTGAGATCTCTAATAACTCTAATTCCCTAGAGAGCGGCAAGGGCCTCAGCATAGTGGTTATATTGTATGCCCAAGTCCATCATGGTTTTTGATAAGCCCTCCTCCTCCATCTTCCCTTGGGTTTCCCTTAGAGGCCGTGTCAAAATTTAATTTATTATAACATTATAAAATTTAATTTATTGTTTCCCTTAGAGGCCCCATGAATATTCTAATATTGTGAGTTGATCATTTTTCTATAAGGCTCTGCATTTGAAAATTTATTAGGATTTTAAGTTTAAACTAATGAAAATTTATTTCTCTTTATTTTTTACAAAATGGTGAGAGAAAAAATTGGATGGAGTGATTGTTATAGAGTTATTAAGGAATATATTCACATAGAAATCATACATCTAAAAATGAAAATGAACATAAAAACAATGAGGTTTGGAATTTGGAAACTATCTTTGCCCCTACCCTTGAAAGGATTATCAAGACCCTAGATTCATTTTAATCTTGACTAGATGCACAAGTGATTGTCTTGGATGATATTTTATAAACTAATGAGCATGAGCATTGAGAGGAAAAATAGGGGAAAACACCCTAATGGACAACTTTCTCCTCTTCATATTAATGAATATCAGGTACTTGGGAGAAGAAGTGGGGGAAAGGTTGATCTATGGTTATTCAAGATGAATAATTATTGTGTCATAGAGGATATAGATTCCAATTTCATGCATGCATTGGTACCTCTAGTTGGAAGGATATGTTGCTTTATGGTGGCAACATAGATGTATCCTTAAGGACTATGCTATCTCCATACTCTCATATGATATATCCATTGATAAATATGAGGTCAACTTCGTTAGTCTTCTCCACTGTGTGGAATACATGCAGGATGAAGAGACCATGGTAAATAGTTTTACATTGGCCATCAAACCTATTTTTATGCATGATGTTGATATGACTAAACCCAAGAATATGGACTCTACAATAGAATCAAATTATTATCCTCAAGTAATAGACAAGTCTAAGATGAAAGCAAGGAAATAATACCATAAAAAGAACACTAATAATAAGTCTTTCTCTACTCCTAATTTTTTTATATTAAATCAAATTAAAAAACCTTATTTTAAAGAATAATAAATCCTATGGTAATATGGGTTTGCAAAAGAACTCAAGGTCTTGGGCTATTGGTGAGTTACAAGTAGTTTGTAATCATCAAGCCAAGTTGCATTCCCATTGATTTCATTTGGTGATTTGAATAAGAGGCCGTGGGGACTCCTTGAGGTAGGGGTCGAACTTCTCTGTAAGGACCAAGAAGAACATAGTGGGGAACTCTAAATGTAGGATCACACGGCGGACATTAAGGACCCAAGCCCACCCCCATGTCCCACTTAGAGAAAGTGACTCCTCCACCACTCCAATTCATAGCTCTGGTATAATAAAAGAGTTTAATAAAATCAATTTTTTTGAACTCAAGGTCTTGGGATATTGGTGAGTTACAAGTAGTTTTTAATTATCAACCTAAGTTCCATTCCCATTGAGTTCATTAGATGCTTTCAATAAGTGGCCATGGGGACACCTTGAGGTAGGGGTAAAACTTCTCCATATGGACCAAGGGGAACATAGCGGGGTGCGTTCTGAATGTAGATCACTCGGTGGACATTAAGGACCCAAGCCCACCCCCATGTCCCACTTAGAGAAAGTGCTCCTCCACCACTCCAAGTTCATAGCTCTGGTATAATAAAAGTGTTTACCATCAAAATTTTGTCAATGGGGTTTGGGTGGAGCGGTTAAGTTACATGGTTGTTTGCTGGATCCACCCAGTTTCAAATCCAACCAAGGCACGATCCTTGTCAAAGGTGGTAATGTCTGAGGTGGCATCTCTACTCGTGGTTTCATTGGTGGTATGCTTCTCGTTGGATCGACAAGACATGGTTAGATGTGTGTTCAAACATGACATTCATGGTTCTCCTGTGGTATGTGCATGAGTGTGTTGCTCCTTTCACTAGAAGTGTGTTCACATGGAGTTGCTCCTCTCGTGGTTCACTTGTGGTGTGTTCCATTTGTGGTCGCTCATGTCGTTGGACATTGTGTTCAAGTATAGCTTGTGGTTCACTAATTCTTCCTTAATTGATATATCTTGGTTGATTGTAACCTAGGTTCATGGATCCTCAAAAGCATTCCTCAATCTTTCAAGCACCCATGTTTATACAATTTTTTTTTAAAAATATGGGTTTGTAAAACATGGGAGATTCCAAGTCTCAAAAATTTCTTAAAAAGAACAAGTCATGATTAGCTTCAATAATTATCCACTTTTATTTTTCTTTTTAACCATCGTAAATTGTCAATGGGACTTGTTTCTTTACAGTAAGGTGTTGGTAGCTAAACTTCTAGAGTTTTCAATTAGGCATATCTTAGAATTTTATTCGATAAGGGGTTTCAAGAGAATAAATTTCCAAAGTAATACTTGTTTATTCTATGGGCAAGAATCCAATACAATCACTTATTTAGTTAATTTTAGAAATACAATAATTTTAAAATATTTCACTTCCCATTTAGGATAGAATCATTCTTATCTTCATTTTATTCCATTATTGTGTAGCTAAAGACCAAACAAATATTGATAGTTTTATTTCTTCTACTTTAGTTTCCAATTGTAATGTTGGCAGTCATCAAATTTGAGAGCATCTTGGGAAGTCACGAATTTGGATTAGGTTTAGATACATCCACTAATGAATTTAATTAATCAAAAAACATCTTGATTGTGTTTTTTCAAACTAAACGTTTCGTCGGATACATATTCTCCGATTAGTGTTTTATGACCTAATTCTAGCATGGATTGGTTACAAATTTCATCAGATGGAAATTTGACTCTCCATTCCGTAAAATGAAATTAAAATGTCTGTAGATGAAAGGTAACTACGTAATTATTATTTTTGTATTAAGTTTGGAATTAAGAAATCCAATGACATGCGGTGCATCTTTTCCATGTATCTTAAGAAGTTGGTGGAAAAACTCATGATTATTTTATGGTGCCAACTTGAAGAATCAAGTTACTAGTAAATGAAATTATGGAGGAATATCCCTATACTTGTGAAGTTTCTAGGACGTATCTCCTAATAATTCATAGTATGTACTTCATTGTGAAAGTTTTATTTGCTATCAAATCATTTATGAGAGCTGAATCCATATTCTAAAGCTCCATATCGATTAAACATGATTAACTTTCCTACAAAGCTGAAGGTATACTTACAAGAACTCCAAGTTTGACCTAGAGATGTTTTAATCCATATTATTTCCCCATGGGGTTGCTCTAGTGATCATTTGTGTAAAAGAAGGATCATACATTATGATTATTTGAAATGATTATTGAATGTTAAAAAGGTGAGGATGAAGAATCAACTGATACCTTACCCATGATAGATGAGATTATTTCAATGAAATGACGAATTTTGCTTACAATTTCAAAAAATTATTTGTGGTCAAGTTATCATTCAACTCCATATTAACGCAGGAATATGTATATTGCATGAAACTTGACCATAACAATCTATATGGTACAATTACATTCATGTTTATGGTTTTTAGGTTAACTAGATTCCCTTAAAAAAATTATGAATCTAATATAATAGCATGTATTTATATAATTTGAGACCATCTTTGTCTTGGTGCTCAGGATGATATTTCAACATACTTTAAACAATGATAGCAACATGAACACTTGCATTTAGAAATCTATAAAGGATAAGGAAACATAATCTGTAGCCCATGCTTAATGTTATCTAAAACGATTGTGATCCTTCCAAGAAAAATTGATTGATCTAGGGCCTGTTATCTCATCAACCCATGCCCATCATTACATATATGATTAAATTCATTTAAGTGGCTAACGCCTTAGGAATGTACATGAATTCACGTAGATTTAGGTAGTGTGAGAAAAACTTCTCATGGGAGGTTTGTGAATAACCTAATTACCTAACCTATACAAAGGGTAAGAAGTTATCATCCCAAAATGTGAGGATCCATTTTAGTGAAACAAAGACATTTTAAACTTCAGATATGTAATATATATATTTCCTAACCCAAATTTATATTTCCTCCAGTCTTTGGATAATCTTCATCGTGCATGGTATTATGAGGAAATTATTTTTCAAGTTATGGCAATCATAGTTTTTATACTACGTAGTCATCGAAACTAAATGATATTAAGATCCAATAGCGATTCAAGATATCTAGTAGTACGCTATCAAATGTCATGATTTTCAAATGTGGAGGAATTTTATGATAGGAATTTATTCAGATAAAAAGCAAAACATAGGTAGAACAGCTTTTTGACACCATCTTAACCTTCTTTGCATTTGAGAATGATAACATCCATAGAGTTTTAAGCACCGTATCTTTTTACATTGGAATACTTCAACAAAGGTCAGGAGAACATGTTAATGATGTGCTAAATTCTCATTCATGTCCTTTCTACTTTATTTTAATGGAATTGACTAGATAATATACATTTGTATATCGACATTTTGTGAAAGATCAAAAATTTACGATTAGTAGGGGATATATGTTTAAGAGAAACTGGTAAATTCTATTCTGGATTGTTAGAGGCTACCATTAGTGCTTCTTTCAATGGAAGGTAATGGGACAGTTTATAAGGTTTGTCCAAGAGATTATTTCTATACAGCCATTTTCCATTTTTAAGATATTTTTTCATCCCCAAACTATAATATAGAATAAAAACTTCATTTTATTTTTTATAATGAGAAAGGAAATGGTTTGGTTTATAGTTAGATGTTTGGAATGTTAAAAAGTTAAAGTTAATCATCTTCATATAGATGGAGTTTTGTATCCTCACACCATCCTAAAGGATGGAAATGAGTTGTTATTTCCATGGATTCTATATCTAGGTTGTCTCTACGATGTCATATGCATGAAATTGTCTAAATAGTAGTAGGTAAGTTAACCAAGGTGGAATAATTTATTCACAATAACTTGAATTATGATTCCCCCTTTTTAGCTAAGAGCTTTGTCAAGGAAGTTTTCCAATTTCATGGAATTCCTAAAGCGGTCATTTTTTATTAGGATAAAATATTTACTTCTAGGTTTTAGAAGACTAACAATTACTATTAGCACTAAACTAAATGTTAGGTTTAGCTACCATCTAGAAACATATGGGAAAAATAAGTGATTTGGTTAACTTTTAACAAATCTAATTTCTATTTTAAGGTTGAGGAAAAATGGAGTGGAGTAAAGTGGTGTTGAAGATAGGGAAAATTTTGAACAATGGTTCAGAGTGGGAAAAGGAACATGGAGATGGTCACGAGGTGTTTTAGTAGATATAGATTCCTAAGGAAAACCCTGCAGTCAGAAATGGTTGGGATCATGTGGGGCTAATGTCAGAGGATTCTTGATGCATCACCCTTTAAGGGAAGTACTATAGAAAGATAGAAATTAAATTTGGATAAGATAACATGGGGTAAAAAAATAAAGAGAAACTAGTAGAATAGGAGGAAATTAATCCTTCCCTTGAGCTTCACATTTCCAAACAAGGTAAAGGCATCCAAATTGAGGTTTCTGACTCTCTGATTCAAAAATATTTGGCTAGGATGAGTTTTACTTTGGTGGGTAAATTTTTATGTTCCTAAACAAATATTAATGTATTCAAATCTTAGATAGAAAGAAAGTGGATTCCTAAAGGCCGCATGTAGATATCATTCATGTCTGATTGATTATTTTTTATTCAAATGAATAATAAGGAAGATTTTTCTTGAGTAATGGTGTGAGGAACTTGGTATCTGGGGACATCTAGTTTATTCCTTAGAAAATGGAAAATGTATTTTGATCCAAATACATAGAGATGAAGACTTGTGCTACACACAATGGTATTTTAGGAACAAGCAGGTTGATAAGTGCCATGCATAGTTTAAGCTAATAATAGGATTTCTACTTGGAGTTAACTATAGGACATCTATTGTTAGAACACTTGCATGTTGTGCATACTATTGTAAAGGCACATGGCTATTATCAGCATGTGACCTATTTTGAGAAGTGCATGGGTGGTGAAGGGAAAGTCCCCACCCCTATAAATATGTATTGACTTGTGTAGTTTAGTGGGTGGTGAATTATTGTAGAGTTGTGCTGCTGGTTTTGACGCACACATGACTCATGGAGATACTTTATAGTGTAAGAAGCTTATGTGTTTTACAGCATTTAATGCAATGGAGTATATTGGTTGGATAATGGTGTTAGACATAACTAAATTTGGTTCTTGTATGGTTAATCTTATTATAGTTATTGTTTAGTTCATTTATCATGATTCTCTAAGATCTAGATCTAGTTTATGCATTGTGGAATGTTTATGTTTAGTTATGAATCTGAATATGTTTAAACATCATCACACTAACATCCTACACAAGTAAATCTAAAGAGGGACATGGTACCTTTGCATGCTTTAGGTGAGTGCTCAGCTCAGGCTGGGTGTTGTGTCAGCGCACTTGGGTTATTCACACTACATTCTAGGCTACATCATTGGTTCCATTGCTGCCGGACCTCTTTTTCAGTTGTTTTTAGGATGTTTCATGATGAAGACGTACCGGTTGACCTATCAAGTGTTGAGGAGTGGATAGTAGATCTAGAAGAAGAATACACTCAGAGATTCAACACTGGATCTGAGTTTGACATGCACACGTGGGTGGAGAAGAACTTGTATGACTATTTATATGAGAGTTTCTTTGCTATCTTTCTGATAGAGTTGTACGAGTGGCTGGTTGCTTATGCATCTAAAAGGAATTGGAGGTTTCACACACTTGTCTAGATGCAGGAAGAATTTTAGGCCCTCTATGATGTTGATCTGATTTGGACGCGCTTTGTGGACACTTGGTTTCATGGTGTTCTGAATAGCTATATTTTGGAGTACTCAATTTCCACTTATTCTTTCCCGAAGGTAGCTGAGTTCTAGTTTTTACGTTATCCCAGGGGAACCTATCTGCAAGGAATTCCACTAGTGATCAAAATCTTGATGGTAACCCTGAATTTGGAAGAGAAGTGATGGCTAGCTAAACCCCACCACGCATGGGGGAAGGAGTAGGTTTGGTGAAGGATGGCAGACCTAGCAGTAGAGAGGAAAAGAGAAGAAAGGTGGCTTAAGTACAATGAGGCACATGAGAGGGAGTTAGGGAAGCAACATGAGATTACAATAAGGATGGTGTTGAGGAGAGAGATGGCTCGTGAAGGATTTGGAGTTCACATAGAAGACATGGATCCAGAGCATTAGAACTCCCCCATTTGGGAAAGCATGATAGGGAACCCTCCTTCACCTCTTATGAGAGCATGCCAGCAGAGACGACATGGGCCGTGGGTGCACATTTTAATCTACCTAGTGACCTAGCCCTTGCACTTGGTTTTCTAGTTTCTAGTACAACCAGTAGTCAACAAGCTAGTTTGGGTAGTAGAATAACAGGAGTGAATCAAATAGCAAGTACATCTATGGCCAGGAAGACATCTTCCTTGTTATTTGGAGGTACCTTTTTAGGTGCGTCATTGGTGCAGAACTCAGGCACACAGAATTTTGGACTCACCTCTGGGAGTAGTACCACCTCACAGACTATAGGAGTTCAGTTTAGTACCACTGTTGGGACACAGGGAAGTACATCCTCTAGTTCACTTCCTGCTACAGGTGGAGGATCAGGGGGCATAGGTGGCTCTAGTTCTAGTGGATCTGGTGGGTCTGGAGGTAGAGGTAACATAGGAGGTTCTAGATCTGGTGGGCATGGTCCTCACCAACCCCAGAATATTTACATGGAGATGTCACTTCATCTTCCAGAGTATAGGGGAATAGAAGATGTTGTTGAGCATGTGCACATGTGTGAGATATTGTGGCATGCAAAAGGGATCACAACTTCTGAGCACAAGGAAAGTCAGTTTGTAACTACATTGCAGGGATGCGCACATAGTTGGTACAGGAAGTTTGACCCTGATCAGACTTGCATAGATTATACAATGTTACGGGATGCTTTCCTTAAGGAATTTTATATCCCTGAGTTTGAGCAGAAGAGTATAAGTGCACTCAAGGATATTAAGCAGGGAACTACTGAGAGTGTTCAGGAATATGATGCCCATTTCAAAACACTTTTGTCTAAACTTTCCTATGATATCCATGCAAGCCAGCATGCACAGTGGTTTGTTGGAGGCTTGATCACACCTTTTAGGAGGGCATTGTCACATAAGACATATACGGATCCACATGAAAGCACTTGAAGCAGCATTGCATGCACTGAGGTAGTCAGAAGTATAGACACTGGAGTGAGCCCATTCCTGGAAGCTCAGATTGTAGCTATGAAAAAGTAGTTGGAGAAACTATCAGGCCAATTCAGCACATGAGACACACACTAGGATTTGGTGTACAGATTGTGAAGTTGAGGGGCACACTAAGGATAGTTTTCCCCATAGGTTAGTACATTCATTATTGCTAGACTGTGAGATATGTCATTTAGACCATGATCCAAGCCACTTCCCATTATTACAACATGATAAGGAAGAACGTATCTTGCTACTGTAAGATTTTCTTGGTCCACGACTCACAATACCAAAGATTACAAGGTTGATTGATCAGATCCATGATGCCATTGATATTGGTGTATGATAGACAGGAGTATCAGATAACTCTAAAGGTAAAAGTGAGCACCATGATCATGATCACACTCAAGGGTGCTACGATCAGAATGAAGGGTTCTTTGAAGGAGGTCATGGTAGAGGTCAAGGATACCATGGTGGATTCAGGGGCTGAGGCCGTGGTGGTGGATGAGGTGAGTTTCCTCATGGAACATGTTATACGTGTGGATCTCCTGACCACTACAGGTGAATGTCCTTAGAATATTACTTGTTCTTTTTGTGGAAAGAATCATGACTACGAGGAGTTCCCAGACTTATATGAGCATCTTAGCAAGCAACATAAACAGGAGAACAAGGGCACAGGGATGGTTAGAATACAACATGCACCATGGAAAACCAATGGATGCCAAAGTCACCGAACCTGAGGTAGTACCTATGAAAATTACTATAGGCACTGAAGCTGTGCACACTAGAGAAGCATTGCAACAAAAGCCTACCATTACCAGGGAGGAGGTATTACATGTAAGATACCCAAATCCTACACATCAGAAGGAGGTTTATCAGGAAACCATGGAGGTGCTCAGAAATATTCAGGGTGAAATACAATGTTTAAAGGAACAGTCATGGAAGTTGGAACAAAAGAAGGCAGTAAAGACGGTCCAGTCAGATGTTGATGATTTGAAAGAGGTATGCAAGATGTTGCGCCAGGAGAATATTATTCCATTACTAGGGAATTGGTTAAAGGGAAACACTCCACATGTAGGTATTGAGAATGGATGGAAGATCCTGCATGCTAATCTCCCCCCTCATAGCTTGGATTATGACAAGGAGATCACTCTGAATGTTGTTGTGGATGGGTGGCTTTTGAGCAATATATTGATTGACACAGGCACAGAAGTTAATGTGCTTACTTTAGATGCATGGGTGTAGATGGGAAGACCTCCATTACAACCATCCTCTAATGTATTGTTTATGGAAAATCAAACTAAGGCCACTCCAATAGGAGTTTTAAAGGATGCATCCATTACTATACAAGGGGCCAAGTTCACTGGGGACTTTGAGGTTTTAGCACTTGCAGAAGCAGACAGCTTCCCAGCTCTACTTGGGCCCTTGGTGTTATGCAAATAATGTTGATCTATGGTTCAACAAGGGGTATATAAGTTTTGAGAACAAGGAATAATGAGTTATTATCCCTTTGACAGATGGGAAATCTGCACCTTATGTTGAACCTTTGAGTGAGGAAGACCTGAACAAAATTTATGTGCACGCCATTCGAGATCTAGAAGTACTTGAGCCATCTAAGGAAGGAATCCTCTAGTGGGAAGATGCACAATCTATTAGTGATACTACAAGTATTTCTTGTGATAATTGGGCACATGGAACCTATGAGATGGTTGGGCATGAAGTAAGAAGTGCATCTGTGTGAGGAGGTAGACCTCATTGTATTAGGAGGATAAGTAACAACTTGTACCCTGGTACACTGGAGAAAGGAGACCCTGAGGTATTCCTGCGCACCATGGAAGAATAGTGGAAGGATCAAGTGGACAGAAGAAATATGTTAGTGTATACCCTACACGAGACAACAACACACTAGTGGATGGTTCACAAGGATAATCTCATAGAATGGAATGAAGTGAGAATTTCTCTAACAACCTGATTTCTCAGGAGCAATGCACCTACTCAAATGTGCACATATCATGGTAATCATCATGCAACACCACATTCAACAGTGCGAGAGACTTTGGATAGAGGGGCGGGAAGCTTTACCACCTTCACTGTGGGTGCACAAACTTTATTTCACTTTGCGAGGCTTGCACACACTTGGTATGTTTATGCGGAGCTGCATAGGGAGACTGGAAATTGGCAAGACTTGACTGCAGGAATGATCCAGAATTTTGACTACTTCTCCACTAAACCTCTGGTGAAAGAGGCATTACGAGTTATGGAGTGATTGACTATGGGAGACAGTGTAAAGGCTGAAGAACTCATTCAGGAGTTATTTGGTGAGGCAGACCTAGGAGCACATTTTGATGAAGTAGATGAGACCGATGCCAAACTACTTGAGTGTGCTTTCCTTGAGAAGGAGAAAGGAAAGATGGTCTACATAGTGGATGATGAAGAAGTAGAAAATTTGGACATTGATCATTCAGAGGGTACATGTGAGGTCTTAGACAGTGTGGATAAGAAGGCACGCACCTATCATGAACCTATGAAGACCAAGAAAGTGAACATTGGCACGGATGTTGAACCCAAGGAGGCCATAATTGGAGATTATTGGTATGATTCTGAAGTGGCTAAGATAATTGAGTTACTACGTGATTTCCAGGACTTATTTCCTAGGGGCTACCATGAGTTAAAGGGAGTGCATGAGTCTTTGGGTGAGATGAAGATTAAGCTAAAATAAGGTGTGCCTGGTTAGGAAGAGACATTACAGGATGAACCCTAACCTACATGTAAAAGTTAAAGAAGAAATTGACAAGATGTTGAAATCTAGCATCATTAAGCCCCTAGAAGAATCAGAGTGGGTTAGCCCCATGGTAATCAGTATAAAGAAATATGGTCAGATTAGGATTTGTGTGGACTACAGGGAGCTGAATGTTGCATGTGTGATTGATCCTTTTCCTACACCTTTCACCAAGGAAATATTAGAAGGCATTGCAGGGCACACAATTTACTCTTTTACAGATGGATTCTCTAGGTATCATCAACTAAGAATTGCAAAGGAGGATCAAGAGAAAACAACTTTCACCACTGAATGGGGAAGTTTTGCATACATGGTGATGCCCTTTGGACTAACGAGCACACCTACAATATTTTCGCGCATTGTGGTTCAAGCATTCCAGGATTTTATTCACAAATTCTTGCAGGTTTACTTAGATGATTGGACAGTATATGGGCTTGTCAAGGATCATTGTGACAACTTGCGATTAATGTTTGAGAGGTGCAGATAGTTAAGCATCTCTTTAAACATCAAGAAGTGTGTATTTGCTACACCTTTTGGAACTCTGCTAGGGCATATCATCTGCAAGGAGGGTTTGTTAGTAGATCCAGCCAAGGTTGTAGTTATCTTAGGCCTGGAGGAACCTACAAGTCAGAGTGAGGTGCATGGATTCTTGGGCCACACAGGGTATTACAGAAAATTTATCAAAGGATATGCTAAGATTGGCATGCCCTTGGAGGAGTTAATAAAAGGAAAAGGGACATTATATTGGGGAGAACCACAGTAGCACATTTGAAGCATTGAAGGAGAGGCTTACTACGGTGCCTATTTTGTGCTTTCCCTCATGGAACCAACCTTTTCACGTACATGTGGATGCCTCTGGCATGGCCATTGGCAGTATTAGCTCAGCCTGGAGAAGGTATTATAGATCATCCTATCTATTTTGCTAGTAGAAAGTTGACTCCTGTAGAACAAAATTATACAACTACAGAGTGTGAGGCCTTGTCAATGATCTACGTGCTGCATAAGTTTAGACAGTACTTGCTAGCAAACACCTTTTTTGTTCTATACAGATCACATGGCATTGAAATACTTGGTAAATAAGCCCATTTTACAGGGGTGCATATGCCGATGGGTTCTATTATTCCAAGAGTTTGATTTTACAGTCATGGTAAAGCCAGGAAAAAGTAATTCTGGCCCAGACCACTTATCAAGAATTCAATCAGGAGAGGATGCACAGACAATTGAAGATACAATGCCAGATGCACAGTTGTACAGGTTAAACCACACACCCTCAGAATTGGAGGATATTGTTGTCTTTTTACGCACAGGTATGGCACCAGAAGGAATGAAAGCCTTGGAAAAGAAACAACTTGCAATTCGTGCCACACCTTTCATGTTGATCAGTGGTGACCTATACAAACTAGGACAAGATGAAGTATTGCGTTGGTGTGTACTGGAGCATGAGCACATGACAATCATGGAAGAGGCTCATGGTGGTATTGTAGGTGGACACTATGTAGGTGACACCACCATGCACAAGATTCTACTCACTGGTTTATGGTGGGAAACCTTGTACAAGGATTGCAAGGAGTATTGTAAGGCATGTGATCACTATCAGTGCCTTGGAAAACCTGGGCAAAGAGATGAAATGCCTTTAAGGCCTATTACTAGTGCAGAGCCATTTGAAAAATGGGCAATAGACTTTGTGGGTCCTATTTCCCCAGCCACATGTAGAACTGGATCACGCTACATCATCACTTGTACATATTATCTTACAAGGTGGGTAGAAGCAACACCTACAAAGGATTGTACAATGGCTACAACAACAAGGTTCTTATGGGAAAATATTCTTACTAGGTATGGATGTCCATTGAGTTTGACAAGTGATAGGGGCACACATTTCTTGAATGAGACAATCAGGATATTATTGGATGAATTTATGGTCACACACCACAAGACCACACCCTATCACCCTCAAGAAAATGGGACTGCTGAGGCCTTCAACAAGATATTGAGCCAGACCTTGACAAAAATTTGTGATGTTGGAAGGAAAGATTGGGATGATAAAGTTTCTGTTGTACTTTGGGCATATAGAACAACCTACAAAAGGTTGAATAAGGCCACACCCTTTCAGTTGGTATTTGGCACAGAAGTAGTTCTTCCCATAGAATTTATGTTACCTTCTTTGTGTATTTCACGCACAGGAGGTCTAGCTGATGAGAAAGCATTGGAAGAAATAATTGACAAATTAATACAGCTGGATGAGAGGCGCGCCATAGCACGTTGGAGTCAGAAGTAGGAAAAGGCCAGAAAGAAGGCATGGCATGACAGACACATCAAGGACAAGAAGCTTGAGGTTGGGAAGATGGTGCTTCTTTATGATTCAAAGTTTTTGTGCCACCCAGGAAAGCTTAAGGTGCATTGGTTGGGACCGTATGTTATCACTCACATACTTGAATCAGGTGCTTGCCAGTTAGAGGTGCTTGATGGAACATGGTTACCCAGTTACTTCAATGGGAGTAGGCTGAAGCCCTACTATAAATAAGCCTTCTTGGTGTTTGTAATAAGGTAGTATTTCCATTTAGTATAGATTTCCCTTACTGTATTTCATTTAATGTGTTTCCTTCTTCGTCGCTATGCTTTGTCAATTTAGTTTAGTGTTTTTGTGTAATAAGCACGTGTTTGCGCGCCAGAAGCTGATCACAATATGAAGTGTTTTTTATGTGCAGAGGACTACATATACCCTTGGTATGGGGTGGTTGTCATTCTAACATGGGTACACATAAGAAAATACTGTTACAGGTGATTTCTCTTGTTAAAAAGTGCAGATAGTATGAAAAGGTGTTGCTAGAAAGAAAATTGCTCCTAAGGAAGACCATAGCTGGAAACAAATGAATGAATAGTATAACGTGAGGTAAGTTGTGGCCATAAAAACTACTAGAGGAAGGCACAGTGGTGAGGTACTTTGGTGCATGGAAGCACACAGAAGGAGGTCTGTAGCCAGAAGGTAGGAAGGCACGCTAGAAGGTTATAGTTGTGGCACATAGTTGTATCACACGAAAATTAGGAAAATGGTCAATTAATGAGAGGATCGGTGGTAGGTAAAGGAGCAATAAATGTGATAATTTTTCACAACTCTATATAAAGATGTGATGTGGGTTCATTTCTACCTTTGTGATCACAAGTATTCGAGTGAGCTAGTTGCGACCAAACCGAGAAAAACATTGAGGTGCAGAGAGCTGTGAAACCAGGTGAGGAGAGTAGATTTGTGCACATAATTGGCTTGCATTCCCATTTGAGAAGGGTTTAAGTGAAGTAGAAAAGCATGCAGAGAGAAGAAATAAAGTGCCAGGGTTGAGGGCAAGAGCTAGGGCATGCAGTTTCGAGCTAGGGCACAGGAGCTTGCTCGACAGAGGAAAAAGGTGCAACTTTTCTTATCATGGCACCAAGGAAAGCACCTGGAGTAGGAACAAAGGGGAAGAAGAAGGTAGAAACCAAGGTCGAGGATGCTCCTGAGAGAAATTTTTTGGAAATGCAGTATCCAGAAGAAGTAATTATCAGATGGGATTGGGATTCCCATATCCACAGGTGCAAGGTGTGTGACTACAAACATCACACCACCGAGAACAAGGAGGAATTAGATGCATTGCTGAATAGAAAGACCAACAAGTGAATGGTTGATGACATGCCAGTGTATGATGATGCTTGGAGAGAATTTTTTGAAGAAGGTAGGGGTGTACTAGCTGTATGAACTCCCATACTTTGGAAAACTAGAAAATCTATACCGGTGGCTGATGAGCAGAGTCCATGAGGACTTCTTCTACTTTTCTGGGCAATAGGTAAGGATTACAATGCCCTTAATTTCTACATTGACAGGATTCAAGGGCACAGGGACAGGTTAGTAGTGATATAGCTGATAAGGAAGTTGTCATGGCCACCAGCAAGGAGTTGGGATATACGAAGGGTCCACAGGGATGGATATTTACAAGTTGAGGAAGTACCCTGTGATACAGGTGGCCACACATTTACTCACCAAGTTGAATGATCAGGAAAGGTGGTCACAAGTGAACACCATGTGGCTACACATTGCTAAGAAGATTTCACAAGGAGAAGTTTACAACTTAGCTGGGTACATAACATATACAATTGTTGAGGAAGCACACACAGGTGAGAAGATAAGTTTTGGCGCTATCCTGTTATCACTTGTGTTTGTAGAAATTGGAGTGCCCGATGGGCCAAACAATAAAATCTGGGAATACCCCATGGAAAATAAGTCCCTCGTAGAGAGGTTTGAAAAATATTTATGTGAAGGATCAATGAGTGGTCCATTCAAGAAAAGGGTGGAGTTATGGTATGACCAACTTTGCATGTGGCCTTCAAGGAGGAATGGTGCATTCCAAAGGAGCTACCCTCAGTGGTGGGAAAGGCCATGTAATTTGTGGTATATCAACATTTTTACATCACACGGTTTGCAATGAAGGATGGGACATGGAGTCCCTGGTGCAAACTACCATACACCTTCACAATGTGATTCTTCTAGGAAGCAGTACACAGGTTTACCAATGCATGCCAGTTAAGCTACAATGCAGACAAGGTAGACTGTGACTACCATACCTTAAGGAAAACTTATGTTTATCTAGGTCGATCTACCTACATTGAGAGGCTTATTTCTGATGTCATAAGTATGAAGCCAGTAAGTTTGGCTATTGGGGATAGTGGGGCCATGCTTATCTATCTCCAGCTTAAGCCTAGATTAGAAAAGGGCTAGTACGTGGAGAATGAGTTCATGCTCCCAGGCCCACCTAAAGGAAAGCATACAGTTGAAAATGTGGCAGCTCCAAAGCCTACCTCAACCTTAGAGGAAGATGAGGAAGAAGAACTCAATGAGGATAGTGGAGGCTTGGACCATAGAGGCGAGAGGCAACCCACTGATAAAGTAGAAAGTGAGTGCGCAGATACTCCTCCACAGCAGCAAGGAGAAGAGGAAGACTTGGACATAAACACATTCCATGAGGAATGCCAGTTCAAGAGGGTGTTCAGAAGAACCAGAACCCAAGGCACAGGGACATCCCAACCTTTACGAAGGTCACCTCGACTCTCCCCTAAAAAATAAACACCCAAGAAAAAGAAGAGAAGAAATTTGAAGCTTAAAGAGGATGAGGAGGAGGAGTCAGGGGAGAGCACGCCAGGAACCCCGGTTCAACCTGAAGATGCAGAAGAGCCCCAGGATGAGGAGATGAGAGATGATGAGGAAGGGGTGAAAGAAGTAGAGGAAGTTGTGGGTGAGCCACCCAACATGCCCATTACTACTCAGGAAGGAGAAGGGCCAACTCCAGACCTTGGTGCCCAGGTTCCTAAGGGGCCAAGGACAAAAAGAGAGAGGACAAGTGAAGAATATGTTGTCCCTAATATGGGCTATGCTGAAGACATGAGAAAAATCATCCGCACCCATTTTCAGAGCACTGTGGGCCTTAAAGAGTTATATGGGTGGGAGCTGATGGATCCAGATATGGCTACTACATGCACAAGGAAGCAATTATCCTAGTCCATGCAGACTCATATGGACGAACCAGATTTTGATGTGTGTGAAGAGTCCTTGTGTCTCACGCAGAGTGAAGAAGGCACCACAAAGTAGGCACATGACAATAAAACCTACTGTAATGTCAGATGAGTAGGTCAACAATGCCTTGGTCAAGGTATCTACTGAGGTGGCATGGAGGAACATTGATAAGGCCACCACCATTCGAGCACTACTTGAAGATAACAAGGATAAAACTAGAGATAAAGCAATTAAAAGAAGAGAAGGAATGAGAGAAGGAAAAGAATGAGGCCTTCGTTAGCATGGCTGAGGAGCTTGGTGATCACATTCTTAAAACAAGGCCTCATCTAGAATCTCAGGTTCCTGAAAAATTTCCTTCTACTATGCATTATTTGCGCACTTTGGTCAATTTGGTATTAGATGATGGGCCAATTCAAATGCCCACACCAAAATATTTTGCACAAGAAGCAGCAAGAGCAAAGGCCACTATTGTTAGAAAAGTTTCAACTTATGAGGCCTTGCTCCAAACCTTGAAAGATGAGCTGAAGAAAGCCAACCAAGCTCTCAATTTATGTGCGGCACTAGAAGCCATAATAAGGATCAGAACTATAGTAGAGGACAATGAAGTTCTGAAGGAAATGAAAGATGAAACACTTGGGCACACAAGAAAGGTTAGCACTGGTAAAACAAAAGTGTGAGGCCCTCACAGCAGCCCAGGATCCACACAAGGATAGAATTGATGAGATTGGGAAACTCATAGCGCAGAAGATGGATCTCATGGAAGGAATGTTGTCAGGTATGGCCAATGTTGTTCGGGTGCTACAAAATGAGAAAGAGAAGATCACTCAGGATGAATTGGATGCCATAGCCACAATATTCTAGAGAAAACAAGGAATGTGCTAAGTGACTGGAAGACATTGGAGGCTGAAATCAAAACTGAATATCCAGAGTTAATCCTTCCAGTTGAAGAAGAGGGTGTTGCAGAGTAAATTTCATTCTTTTGTACAATGTTTCATTCATTCTTTCATTACTTATTCTTTATTATTGGAGACATCAGAAAGAATTCCCATTGTCCAGGATGACAATGTACTTTAGTGTGGGGTAATGTTGAGTAGACAAAATTTTTCTCTAAAGAGAAGACACACAAAGGATGTGTGCATGGGAACAAGGTGTATTTGTAGGCATGGAAAGATAGGAAAGGAAACACGTGCCAGAACACTTTAGCTCAGGACTTAGCCATTTTTGTGGATAAGGACTATTTTTGGAGATAACATGTGGAGCACACATAGAGATGAAGACTTGCACTCCACACAATGGTATTTTGGGAACAAGCGGCAGATAAGTGCCATGCATAGTTTAAGCTAATAATAGGATTTCTACTTGGAGTTAACTATAGGACATCTATTGTTAGAGCACTTGCATGTTGTGCATACTATTGTAAAGGCACATGGCTATTATCAGCATGTGACCTATTTTGAGAAGTGCATGGGTGGTGAAGGGAAAGTCCCCACCCCTATAAATATGTATTGATTTCGTAGTTTAGTGGTGGTGAATTATTGTAGAGTTGTGTTGTTGGTTTTGACACGCACATGACTCATGGAGATACTGATATAGTGTAAGAAGCTTTTGTGTTTTACAATATTTAATGCAATGGAGTATATTGGTTGGATAATGGTATTAGACATAACTGAATCTTGGCTCTTGTATGGTTAATCTTATCATAGTTATTGTTTAGTTCATTTATTATGATTCTCTAAGATCTAGATCTGGATTATGCACTGTGGAATGTTTATGTACTAGTTATGAATCTGAATATGTTTAAACATCATCATGCTAACATCATGTACAAGAAACTCTAAAGAGGGACCTCTTATTAATCATGTGGTATCTAAAAAATCCAAGATATGTGACTTGAGATTGATATGTGTCAACATTTTTTGGATAAATTCATCTAATATTTTTTTTAAGTTACATTTTTTTTTAGGTTTATGGTTTCATGTTTCAAAGATTGATCTATGTTTATAGGTTTTAGTATTCGATGGAATTTTATATCAATTCATTTTTTAAGTTTTCAATATTTTTCAAGTTCGGGGTTTTTATGTTTTGAAAATTAGGTCTCAAGGTTTTCGAGATTTTCAATTTTAGGACTTTCATGTTTTGGGTTACAAGATTTGTGGTTTTTATGGTTCTCAGGTTTTACACTTTTATTTTTCAGGTTTCATTTTTAGGTCTCATGTGCAATTTATGTAAATGTATGTTTTTTTTGTGTTTTTAGGTTTTCCTCAAGGGGTTTTTCACATATTAGATTTTTTACTACTTTTAGGTTATAATCTTTCGGGGCTTTTTTTACTTTTTAGGAATTTCAAGTTTTGGGTTTCAATTTTTAGGGTTCAGGGATGATTTATATCAAACAATTTTTAATGTTTTTATTGTTATTGCATTTGATATTTTTAGGTTTGTATTTATTTAATATTTCTATTTTTTAGGGTTGGGATTTCAATACTTTCATATTTTTAGACTTGGGGATTTTGAGTTTTCGGTTTTAGAGTTTTTTTGTTATTTTTTCTGTTTTCAAGTATGTTGAGTTTAGGGGTTTTAGATTTTTTTGTTTATGCTTTCAGGCTTTGGGTTTTGTGGGGTGATTTATATCAATTACTTTTTTATTTTCATGGTTTTTGGATTTATGATTTCCAAGTTTGGGGTTATTAGATATAATGTTTTGGGATCCATCTTTCAAGGTTTTTAGGGGTTCCCACGATTAGGGTTGTTAAGTTTCATGTTTATTTTTTCAACTTTTAGGTTTTAGATTCCAAGTTTCAACTGTGTTTTATATCAATGAACTTTTCATGTTTTTGGAGTTTCCTCATTGGAAGGTTTCAAAATTTTAAGGTCACATTTGGGTCTTTTAAGATTGAAATTTTTGTTTCTAGGTTTTTGGTTTCACAAGATCGGTCAATTTTTTGTGTTTTTGGCTTTCTCAATTAAGGAATTATGGTCTCGATGTTTTCTAGTATCAATTTTTGGGCTTTCATATTTTTGGATTTAGTTTCGAAGGTTTAGTGTATTTTCAGGTATTCCCAATCTTTCAAGTGTTGGATTTCATTATTTTTTGGTTTTCCATGTTTTTGGTGTTTTTTAGGCTCGAAGAGTTCTATTTTGAGGTATTTATTTTAGGTTTCAAGGGTGTTTTATAGCAATGTAATTTTTGTCTTATCAAGGTTTTCTTACTATGAGGTTTCATGTTTTAGGTTTTCTAGGTTATGGGTTTCAAAAAATAGAATTTTGAAGTTCAAAGTTTTTTTAGATCTGGGTTTCAAGGTTTTTGGGTATTTTTGGTTCCGGGGCTCACATTTTAGGTTTATTTTTAAGGTTTTTGGATTTCTACCTTTTTTATATTTCAAGTTTTAGTTTTCAAGGTTTCAATATTTTAATCATTTTTTATATCAATCTATTTTTTTATGTTTTGTGATTTTCTGGGTTCAGGGTTTTAGTATTGGGGTTTCTAGATTTCAAATTTTAACTTTTATAATTTTTAGTTTTAGGGCTTTCAAGAGCCGACTTTCAAGTTTCTCATGATTTTAAAATTTGCTAGTTAGGGTTTTAGGTTTTGAAGTTAATGAGTTTCGAGGAAATTTTATATTAATCTAATTTATGTGTTTTTTCAAGGTTCGTTAGTTTGGTATTTTTGAGTTATAAATTTTGAGTTTTAAAGTTTTCGTGGTTTTCAAGCTTAGATATTTTCATATTCAAGTTTTGAAGTTTTCAATTTTTGGTCTTTTGGATTTTTATTTTTGGCTTTGAGTTTTGTGTTTTAGGTTACATGGGTTTTTGGTTTTAGATTTCAATTTTTTTTGGGTTATGGGTTCTAATTTTCATGTTTTTAATTTTATAGTTTTTTTTATATCAATTCAATTTTCATGTTTTCAATGTTTTTTAGTTTTGGGGATTACGATTTTACAACAAATGATGTGTATTTGAATTTTATTTATAACTCCAATAAAGTGTTTTCAAGATTTAAACAAGATAGTTACATTTTATATCAAACTACCTTTTGTGTTCTCTAGTTTTTCGAATTTGAAGTCTAAGCATTTTAGTTTAAATATTCTTGGACTTATGTCATGTTTACAAGGTTTTCAAATTTTTCATTTTAAAATAATTTAAATTTTAGGTTTCATATGTTGAATTTCAAATTTCAAATCTGAAAAACTCTTGAAATTATTATTTCCAAATTTTATTATTTTCTTATCATTACAATTACAATTCAATACAAATATATATTTTTTGAACTCGTCAATTTTCAACACCAATGTGTCCTTACACTTTATAGTAAAATTGCTAGTAAACTAGCAATCACATACAACCTGTGTAATGTGAACGCCAAAAGGGATAGGGTGGAGGTGAAGCAAGGTCCATTATGGAGCCAAATAATTTTTTTGAGGGAATATAAGAATGGATATTGTTATTTGTGAGGATATCATAAAAAAAAATTTGATGTATGTTTAATTTGCTATACATTTCCAATGTCAGTAGTTTATTGTATTTTTAATTTGCTATCTATGACACTAAAATGTTATTGTCAATATTTTTCTATACATTAATTTTGAAAAGAACTAAACGTTAAATAAGTTAAAGTAGTTTTGTAGAAGAAATGAGAGAGGTGTGTTTGGAGATATGCAAAGAAGGAAATGGAAGAGTACAACAAGGA
Source organism: Taxus chinensis (assembly GCA_019776745.2). Lineage (NCBI taxonomy): Eukaryota > Viridiplantae > Streptophyta > Pinopsida > Cupressales > Taxaceae > Taxus > Taxus chinensis. The sequence continues at coordinate 92,434 of JAHRHJ020001952.1, read as the reverse complement.
GTTAACTTTTTATGAAAAAGGTGAATTGTTGTTGAGTTTTTAGTATGTTATAATTTTGGCATCCAATATGTGACAAAGAATGAAATGATGGTGTATATATGAATGTTGGAAAATGTAAAATAACATGGAAATGTTTTGATAGTTTTTTTAGAAGAGTAATTTACAAACTCTTATCATCCATTCAACTAGGGTATTCGAGGTAATGAGTGAGGGACACACCAAGACCGACACACAAATGAATAGAATTAAAGGGGGTATAGGGACCACTATGATTGTATACCCTAAGGGAAGTAACCCTTACACTAGGACAAACTAAGTTTTCCAAGGCCCTAGTCAAAGAAGAGGAAGGAACCCTATGGAGGTATCGACACTATGAGGGGTAATAATGAACAAAATAAGAATGTGAAGTCTATGCTAACCGAAGTAAAGCATGTAACATGAAATAAAGAACTAAAATACAATATGTTAACCTAGCATGTGCATAAAATACTAAGATAACATAGAGTATGTAATGAATGTAGGAAACTACTCTATATAAAATGAAAAAGTTGGTTAGAGAACTTTCCTGTTGGGGGGCAGTTGTTGATGCATCTATCTCCCAAAGGACCATACACCAAGAGATAAAACAACTTTAGGTGGAGAAGGGGAAACAATCCAGTCCTAGCTCACTATAGATGACCCAAAAGTGCAAGAAAACCAATCCAAGAAGAAGAATCTCCAAGCCAAGAGTCAAGATGTAAGAAATCCAAAAGCTAAGTGAGCAGGTGCAAGTTGGACAAGAGAGAAAAGATAATGGTGAGTTCCTTTTGATATGATGTTGATTGTATTATGTGAAAATGAGAGTTGGGGTATTTATACCAATGCCATCACCCATGGGTGAAGGTGTCAGTAGGAATTTGAATTTACACTTGACGCAATCACCCATGGGTGATGACATTGCAAGGGGGAAAATGCAAAAGGGGAGTGTGCAAAGTGTCATGAAAGTAAAATAATGCAAGACAAAAGAAATGGGGTCATGAAGCAAAAAGATGTCGGAAGAATGTGAGGAAAATAAGAAGATAAAAGAAAAAGAAAGACATAAATGGGACCAAAAGTTATTTCTCTCTCCATGTATCATCCCTAACCTAATGGTTATGTGAATAACCATACCCCTATCCTAGAATGAGCCCCTTAAGGAACCTGTTCCAGAGATAGATGCATTAGCGACCTCTAACTTGAAAAGAGAAATTGTTAGTAACAAGTATGAAAATAGAAAGCATAAAAAATTAGGTGTATACATATGCCCAACCATTGATTACTACATGTCACAATAGTGAAACATGGGGTAGTCAGCAGAAAGAATGATACATAACACAAAATAAAAGTAAATGTTGAAAGTAAAGAAAGGACTAGCTGAAATGAAATATACCCACCAATGCGTACCTGATAGTGTCAGTCATCCTGCCACGTATGGGTGACAATCCATGCTGCTAGAACCTTGGAGAAGAAAAAATGAAAGGAAACACTAGAGGATCATCAGTAAAATAAGACATAAATCACCTAGCTAGGGGCCCATGGGATGGATGTCAAGATTCATAAATTATGAGATGTATAAGGGGTCAAAAAATGTGATTTTTGGCCAAAGAGTGGAATAAGGCATGTAATATGTCAAAATAATGAGATAGAAGATCACGATCCCAATGTAACAATGATGACAGATTTTTTAGAGATCAGGAATGAAAATGATGGGATTTAAAGATTGAGGACCATCACAGTGAAATTAAACAGAAAGATTAGGTTTATATAGGATTTTTGAGTTTATTTTCTTATTACTATTTTTGGAATTAAGAGAACTGAGCTCTGGAATTCCAAATTTGGAGATTAATGTGATGAGATGTCACAAGTATGAGGAGGAGGAAAAGATCAACAAGGAGGAGCATGTAGCGGTGCTTGACCATGGGTAAGTCGATGCATTTAATTTTATTAGGTAGATTAGGAGAAATTTGGTATTTTTAGAAATGCGAAGGTATTAGGGCATCATTTTAAGTCAAACTTATGTCATTAGGAAGAGTACGACAAAATGCAAGTGGGTTTGGGAGGGATTTTATTTTAGCCTTGTCATTTTGTGGATATTTACATGTTAATTTTTAAAAGTTATGGCATGTACTGGACTTAGATGCCATCGGCCCCCTAAAACAAAGGGCCGATGATGGCATCGGGATCATGCAAAATTTTACAGGGGCCAATGGCATATGCCAGAGGGCCAATGGCATAGGAAGATATTATGAAGCATGTATGATTTTATGATTTTAAATATTAAATTGATTTTTGATGAATCTAATGCCTGGATTTTACTGATTTGTGATTGCAGGAGGACAGAGGATTTGCCTATGGTGAGTGGTTGACATAACATGGCTTAATGATATGATTTTGACATTGACAGATGTAGAGATAACACAACTACATAGTTGGGGATTTGGGGGAATCATGCAGATGCCCAGGATACCATTGAGTCTAGATTTATTGTAGATGTTTTTGACAACATGGGAGCCTAGGGCCAACACCTTTTGGTGGTGGGCAGGTGAGAGAGTGGAGATGACCATGACACTTCAGGATGTGCATGAGATATTAGGATTGATGATTGAGGGGGCTCACATGTATTGTGATCTCACCATGGATATTGCAGAGAGGATCCTTGGTCCATATGGGCCATATGAGCGAGACCTATGATGAGGGGATGTTTAACATTAGACACAACACAATGTACATACTGTATATATTCCAGCTATCTAGAAGGTGGTTATGGGAATTACCATGGCACACATATTGTGTCACAAGGAAGATGGGACCATTCTATTATATTTTTTGGTTGTATGTAGAGATGTGATTGAGTAGGATGTTTTATTTAGTTGGGGGACCACTATATGGGTGTAACTGGTGCACAACTTATACAGGGTCTCATAGAGGGCACAAAGGACCATAGGTCCCGTGATATTACTGAAAACTTGGATATATGAGATATTTCCCATGTGCAGGCCCACAGGGACACCATTGGTCACATCAACAGATGCCCCAAGAGTACTCTAGTGGGCATAGGGGATGACAGTGAGAGCACTTTAGGTATACCAACCACTAGGTACATCCAGATGAGGTCATATGGGAGCCCTATATAGGGAATGTTGATCAGTGGCCCAGTTGGCCATAAGTAGAGGATTTAGAGGTAGTGAGGAGGTGACATGACATTATTTGCATTGGGTAGAGACCCATCTTGGTAGACAGGGTACCCAGGTAGTTTGGGAGGCTAAAGCCTACTGTGATACTACCACTACCAACCTATAAAAATCAACATGCAAGAGAGGCTGTGATGGAAGTGGATAGAGTACCAGTGTTGTGGGCCCTAGAGAGTATGGGCCATAGGAAGATAGGGCCAGAGATAAGAGATGGAGAGGTGGGGTAGCTCAGGAACCACCATAGATTATTATAGTGGAGAGCTCAAATGAGGGATCCGATGGAGGAACCACTGACCTGGACCCATAGGTGGGTGATACATATACAACTGGTCCTAGCACCAGAGGAAGAGAGGAGAGACAACTAGGGCATGGCTGAGAGAGCATAGGATGCATGACTAGGAGGTGGTTACCTGACACCATTGGGGATGGAGATGGCCCTAAAACTATGAGACATGTCCTAGGGCCCTGCCATAGGAGATATGATTTTGGTGCCCTGAGATAGATGGGAATAATATGTTAGGTGGAGATCTCATTGATTTTGATGAGGTGGAGGTGGTATTGGGTGGTCATGGAGATGAAAAGATTGTCATTGAGAGATCCTGGAAGCTAGGTATGAATGATGATTTTATTTAAGAATGTATATGTTTATATTTGATGATCAGATTTGGTATTGATTGGTGAATTTTTGGTTTTGTAGAGTGGACAATAGAGGAGTGGCACTCCCTGATAGAGAGTGCACACCATGAGATCTTGGACCTAGTATTGGATGTTCAGGATACCTCAGTCATGGCGGACCCCACAACGCCATCGGCTGGCGAGTCAGTGGGAGCATTTCAGTTGGTTGGGGAGGCTGTCAGAACACTATAGAGATGGAAGAGATGCACAATCACTAACAAACACAAGAAACATAGATGTGATGTTGTAGAGCTTATTACAGGCACAGGGTGCCTTGGTTTCAGGAGAAGGCATGCCTTTCAGATGTCTAGGAGTATTGTAGAGAGGATCATGAGACTAGAGGAATAACTGGCGAGAGAATAGGGAGATGCCTCTGGAGCCTGACCTAGGGTGGAGTCTCTAGCTCACACATCCCAAGCATCCAGTGCAACCTTTGGTATAAAGCATCTAGAGACCCCCTCAAGGGGGTGAGGATGCTTGAGCCACCTAGATATTGATGATGTATTATGATGGACCATGATTGTATTTTTGTCGATGTATGAACCTGATTCGATATATATATATATATATATATATATATATTATTATTTTGATGATTATGGTGAATGTGTGATGATGAAATTGATTTTACTTATCTCTTTCCTTTCCTTTCTCATGCATGTATGTGGTAATACTCATGATACTTAGGAAGAATGATAATGGTATTTAGGAAAAAAATCCGGAAAGAAGGAAAATAAATCCAAGCAAGGTCAAGGACCTAAGTGAGGATGCATAAGACCATGATGATTCACTAGGAAAGGCTAGGGTGAATTAGAGCCAAAAGAGGTGGAATCAAGACTGTGACATTCCAATGGTAGGAAATGTCAAGGAAAAAGAGAGTGATGATAAACCCAAGTGGGGTGAAAGATCCTAAGCAAGGATAAGAGAGATTTTGAAGATGTGTGAAAAACCCAAGGGGGGAAAGAGCCTAAGAGAAAGTGAGAGCTCAGGCCAAAAATGAAATCAAGGTATTTCTAGAGAAGATGCTTAGCCACGAGGGGTGAATCGATGTAGAGTATCAGTGATGATATCATCTACTTGGTTCAGGATGTGACTGTGAGCATGAGTCATGAGGTCCTCAATAACATGTTGTGTAATAACTACTTGTTAATTGAATTCATATCGTGCGAAAAACAAAGTATCATCTATTTGGTCCTCCAACTAAGTGAGGATGCCACACCAAATGTCATTAAGGGTGGGGCAGGCTCAGGGTGAGGTGGAGGCCCATATGTAGGTTGTGGTCTAGATGGTCTAGGGGAAAGGTGGGAAGATCCAAGAGGAGTCAATCTATGCTTGTTTCCACATGAAGAGGACTCAAGAACTGGGTGCCTGCTACATGCATAACCCAATAGTCTATTGGTATGCGAGTAGTAGCCATGATGTGAAAATATAATGGGGCTAAAGTAGAAGGTTCATGTGGCCTTTCAAGATTGATCTCATCTAACTTCAGCTTTGATATTTTTCATGTGTTTTCTAAGCTCTACAATCAGATACATCATGTCCTAGAGCCTCATGCCATGTGAAATATGGCTCTTCCCCAGAAGGCCAAAGATCCATAATGGCGAGAGGTAAGGAAGGATGTAAATGATCAGTTATGGGTCAGTATAGATGATGTCATACATCATCTGGTGCTTTGTCATCCATGAGGTCATTGGATTTGTATTCAAATCTAGATATACACTCCCTTTCATTTAGATGAGGAGGCATGTTGGATGTTATACTGGAATCATGGGGAGAGGGAAGGCTGGAGAAGTTGTCTAAGGCTCAGGCACTAATCTTCTATGAGGAGGTTCAACCAAATGTGAAGAGTCTTCTTGGAAAATAATGACATTCACATCATGAGTGAGTGCTTTGGAGGGTGCTTTGGTAATGTCAGACCTCTCTACCCCGAACATGGGCATAGCTAACCAAATGGGGATCATATAAAGCATAACCATCATCATAGTCGGGAGTAGTGGTGTCTATTAGCCCATGGGTGCCCTAGTCACACCAGGGGTACCCTAGCCCTTTTTACACTTTCCCTCCATTTTTTGGGCCTCTTTTAGTCATTTTACATCTTTATTTTTCTTATGGTCAGCCTTTTCAGGGTTAATTAAAAAATTAGAGCAAGAGAACCCTATAAATATAAATTTATGAGACCATAATGAGGGACCTAGCATCATTTACTACTATCACTCCATCTAGAGTTGCATCCATCTATTGCATTGGAGACATTCCACATAGCTCTATCATCAAGCCATAAGGCTAGGACATTGCATCATCACACTTCATAGGGGGTATTTTATTCTATTCCATACACACATTCTATTACATTTTCTACATTTAATTATTTTCTTGCTACTTCACAAAGTGCGCCTGGCATAAGATCACCTAGGGCAACAACATGCACACACTCACCAGAACTACATCTGGGTCCAAAATGTAGTGCAACGCTCAGTTAGTAAGCCCACTGTTTGTGGTAGCTGAGGTCAACACCCTTCACTCAGCCTAGACTGAGTGCTCACCCAAAGCACACAAAGGTACCAGGTCCCTCTTTAGGGTTGCTGTATCAGGATGTTAGCGTGATGAAGGAAGAAACATATAGATCCATAACTAATCCATCATTCTACAATGCATGCAATATTAAGATCTAGGAAAGAACAAGCTTAAACAATAATCATGATTGAATCAAGAACATGCACTACTCAATTACACACAGGAATGACACTTAGATTCAGCCAATATCTTCCATCTATTAATAAACACAGAAGCTCCTTACAATAATGGCAATCTATACCGATGCGCACATGGATCTGATACAGTAATCCAGTCATATGCACATATCTCTTTATGCTTACCTCTTACGCTCTACATATACCTATATATCTACTACTATGTGATTCACATCATATATATAGGGTGGGGACTTTCCCTTCACCACTTATCTATTCCAAAAATAGGCCACATGCTACTAATAGCCACGCGCCATTTACAGGCATAGCCACACATGCAAGTGTGCTATCTATAGACCTCTTATAGTTAACTGAAGTGACAATCCTATTCTTAGCTCATCTCCATGCAAAACACTTCGATCTGATCCTCTAAAGATAGACAATGTGTGGCACACATCTCTGCCTCGTTTATGTGCTCTGCATGCCATCTTCTAAAAATAGGTCTTCATGCTCAAAATCAGCTAAGTCCCGAAAGCTGAACTTGCCCTCCATGCGTGGATTCTTCCTGTCCCTTCATGCCCCTTGATCCTGGCCTTCTCTCCCACGTGGACTTCTTGTGTGATCTCTAACAAGTATTCTCTGATCAACATTACCCCACACTAATCTCATTGTCATCCCGACAATGGTTATCTCCAAAACTGAAGTAAAGAATGTTGAATGGAAAGAATAAGAAAGAATGTAGATGAATAAAGAATGTTTTATGAGGTAGCCTCCTCTGTATCAGTTTGAAGGATCAAATCTGGATACTCCTCCTTTATTTCGGCCTCCAAGGCCTGCCACTCGGTGAATGCTTTTTCTGCCTGCTCTGGTATGTCCACAATAATAGACTCCAGTTCATCTTGGGTAACTTCACCTTTTTCATTCTGCAATACCAACATAATGCTGGACATTGCAGTATGTTTTCCTTCCAGTGCATCCATCTTTTGTGTGATGAGTTTCCCAAGCTCATCTAATCTTTCCTTGTGTGGCTCTTGTGTTGCTGCTAGGGCCTCACACTTTTTCTTTATGAGTGTTAACCATTCTACGTGGCCTAAGGTATCATCCTTCATAGCCTTCTGGACTGCATTATCTTCTTCCAGAGTCTTTACCTTGATCAATGCCTCTAGAGATGTGCATATATTTAATGCATGATCCACCTTTTTCAATTCTTCTTGGAGCGCTTGCAGTAGGCCTTCGTATGATGCAATCTTTCTGACTACTGCAGCCTTAGCCCTTTCTACCTCTTCTTCAGGATTCTTTGGTTTTGGCATTCTGATTGTGTCCTCTTCCAATACCAAGTCCACCAAAGCTCTAACATAATGCATTGCTGAGGGGAATTGTTCTGGTACCTTAGATTTCAGATGCGGGCACTTTCATCACATGATCTCCAATGGCCTCTACCATGCCAATTAACACACTATTCTTTTTCTGCTCCAAGTCCTTCTCTTGGGTCAGGCGTGCTATCACTGCATCCTTCATCTTCAACTCCTCGCGTAATGCTCTGATTGTTGCAGCCTTGTCCATGTTTCTTCTTGCAACCTCAGTAGAAACCTTTACCAGTGCATTGCTAACCTGTTCATCTGACATAACAGTAGGTTTAACTATTATGTGCCTAGCTTGAGGTGTCTTCTTCATTCATCTTGACATGCATGACTCCTCACATACATCAAAATTAGGCTCATCCATGTGGGTGTGCATTGACCATGAGATTTGCTTTCTAGTGCAAACATTCACCATATCCCCATCCATTAATTCCTAGCCAAATAAATCCTTTTGTTCTACAGTGCTTTGGAAACGGGTGCGGATGATTTTTCTGGTGTCCTCTGCATAGCCCATGAGTGGTGTACTGTGTTCCCCACTCATCCTCTTCGATCTAGGACCCTTGGGAATTGTAGCTTCAAGGTTAGGAGTCTATCCCATTACACCTTGAGTAGTCACATGCACGTGGATCCAGAGGTTTCCTTCTCTCTTTCTTCTCCATCCTTCATCTCTTCATCTTTTTTCTCTTCCTCATTCTGTGGCTCATCTTCTTGCTCGAGTGGGGTAGGAGATGCACGCTCGCTCTCCCCTGATTCCTCCACTTCTTCATCCAACTTCAACTTTCTTCTCCTCTTTGGCTCAGTGGTCTCCTTGTGTGGAGAGAGACGAGGTGATTTCCTTACCATTTGTGGGGTTCCACCTTGAGTCCTTGTGCATCTGAATACTTTCTTAAATCTGTGCTCCCCCTGCTCAACCTCTGTATCTTCCTCTTCATCATGTCCCTGAGGTGGAGTGGTCACACACTGTGACTCTTCTCTGTCATATGGTTGCTTTCTTCTGCACTCCAAGCCTCCACTATCTTCACGCTCCTCTTCTTCATCCTCTAATTCAACAATTTATGTGGGCCTTTGCACAGGTATGTTTTCCATTGTGTGCTTACCCTTCGGTGGCCCTGGGAGCACGAATTCATTCTCCACATACTTATTGTTCTCCATCTTGGGCTTCAGCTGAAGATACACTAATGCTGCCCCTATATCTGCTACAGCCAGACTTATTGGCTTAATATTCAACACCTCCGAAATGAGCTTCTCGACATAGGCACTTCTTCCTGGATACACATACTTCTTCCTCAACGTGTGGTAGTCACAGTCTACCTTATTTGCATTGAATACCAGTCAACGCATGTGTCTGTGAATCTGTGAACAGATGCTTGGAAATACCTTGCAGTGAATGCGTAAGGCAATTTACACCAAGGGCTCCAGACTCCATCTCTCATTGGGAAGCGTGCGATGCAGAAATGCTAATATACAACAAACTGGACTTGTTTCCCCACTATTGATGGTAGGTCCTTCGAGATGCGCCACTCTTCTCCAAATGCCATGGAGCCTGTCATACCATTTCTCCACCCTTTGTTTGACGTCATCTGTCATGGACCCTTTACATAGGTACTTGCTGAACCTTTCAGCTGGTGACTTATTCTCCATGGGGTATTCCCATACCTTTTCCTTTGGCCCATCTGGTACTCCAATTTCCATGAATACCAGTGATAATAGAACAGCCCCAAAGCTGATCTTCCCTCCTGTGCACACTTCCTCGACTATTTTCTCTACAATGTAGCCTGCAATATTGTAGACTACTCCTTCTGACATCTTGCATGCAACATGTAACCACATAGTATTTACCTGTGACCACCACTCCTGATCGTTCAACTTTGTAACAAGGTGTGTTGCTGCTTGCACAACCAGATAGTTCTTCAACTTGTCTATATCCATACCACGTGGACCCTTCAGGTACCCCAACTCCTGTCTGGTCTTTAAGATCATGGCTTTATCTGTGAGATCATTCTTTATATCCTCTCATGTGGCCTTCAAACTTGTCACCATTGAGATAAGTGTGGATGAGATTCTAACTCTGCATCCTGCAAAGTAGAAGAAGTCCTCATGCACTCTACTCATGAGCCACTGGTACAAGGGCTCATACTTCCCAAAATATGGAAGCTCATATAATTGGTAGACCCCAATTCTCTTCAGAAGCTTCTCACCTGCATCATCATAAACTGGCATGTCATCTTCCGTACATTTGTTCATCCTCGTAGTGAGCAAGGAATCGAGCTCCTTCTTGTTCTCTGAGGTCCTGTGATTGTATTTGCTTACTTTTCTCTTTCTGATGTGTGAATCCCATTCCTGGCCGATGATGACTCCTTCTAGGATATTGCATTTCTAAAAAATTGCTTTCGGGTGCCATCTCTTCCTCCTCGACAACCACCTTCTTCTTTCCTTTTGCTCCTGCTGCAGCTGCCTTCTTGGGTGCCATTTTTACCTTGCAATCATCTCCTCTTTAACTCTATAATTTGTGAATCAAACCCTAGCTTGATTCAATCATGCCCTAGGTGGAAACTTCATGCCCTAACTCCTCTCTGTCACCTTGCTTCACTCAAACCCTTCACCACCAGGGACACAAGCTTCTTTTCACACAGATCTGTTTGTCACGCTTGGTTTCACACCCTTCACACCTTAACCTGATCACTCGGCTCTTCACACTTAGCTCTTTCCTCAAATACTCTTAGTCACAATGGTAAAAATGAATTCACATCCCATCCTTATATATTTTTTCAAATTTTGATGCATTTATTGCTCCTTCACCTACCAAATATCCTCTCATTCATTGACCAAATTCATTCATTCTGTGTGGTACATCTTCGCACCCCAGCTATAACCTTCTAGCATGCCTTCCTACCCTCTGGTCACAGACTTCTCTTCAGCACGTGTCCTTGCACCTGAGTACCTCATCACTGTACCTTATCCTGGTAGTTATCATGGCCTCTGCTTACCTCACGTTATACTGTTCCTTCATTCATCTCCATCCTTGGTCACTTTTGAGAAGCAATGTTTTTACTTTGGACTTAAACACCCATAGCAGATTATTCCTTTTCATATTTCAATTCCCACAATCTTGTACCTGGATATCAACAACCACCCCACACTAAAAGGATGTGCAGTCCTCTGCACATAAACATTCTTCACATAGTAATTAGCTTCATGCGCGCAAGCACGCTTATTACACAAGAACAACAACTAATTTGACAAAGCATAACGACAATGAAGGAAATACATTAAGGAAATATAGAATTGAAAACCTAATCTAAATGGAAATACTGCCTTATTACAAACACCAAGAAGACTTATTTATAGTAGGGCTTCAGCCTACTCCCGTTAAAGTAACCGGGTAGCCGTGTTCCATCAAGTGCTTCTAACTGGAAAGCACCTGATTCAAGTATGTAAGTGATGACATACGGCCCCAACCAATGTACTTTGAGCTTTCCTGGATGGTGCAAGAACTTAGAGTCATAAAGAAGTACCATTTGTCCAATCTCAAACTTCTTATCCCTTATGTTTCTATCATGCCATGCTTTCTGCCTGGCCTTTTCCTGCTTCTGACTCCATCGTGCTATGGCTCATCGCTCATCCAGTTGAATCATCTTCTCAATACACTCTTCTAAATCCTTCTCATCAGCTAGACCTCCAGCACATGCAATGCACAAAGAAGGTAACATAAATTCTATAGGGAGAACGACTTCTGTGCCAAACACCAACTGAAACGGTGTGGCTTTGTTCAATCTCTTATAAGTTGTTCTATATGCCCAAAGAACAACTGACACTTTATCATCCCAATCCTTTCTTCCAACATCAAAATTTTTTGTCAATGTCTGGCTCAAAATCTTGTTGAAAGCCTCAGCAGTTCCATTTTCCTGAGGATGATAGGGTGTAGTCTTATGGTGTGCAACCATAAACTCATCTAATAGGATCCTGATTGTTTCATTCAAAAAGTGTGTACCCCTATCACTTGTCAAGCTTAAAGGACATCCATATCTTGTAAGAATATTCTCCCATAGAAACCTAGCTGTTGTAGCTGTGTACAGTCCTTCGTAGGTGCTGCTTCTGCCCACCTTGTGAGATAATCTGTGCAAGTAATGATATAGTGTGATCCAGTCCTACGCACGGCTGGAGAAATAGGTCCTACAAAGTCAATGGCCCATTTCTCAAATGGTTCAGCACTAGTAATTGGTCTCAAAGGCATCTCATCTCTTTTCCCTAGTTTACCTAGATGCTGACAATGGTCACACGCTTTGCAATATGCTTTACAATCTTTATACAATGTCTCCCACCATAATCCAACAAGTAGGATCTTTCAGGTAGTTGCATCACCTGCATAGTGGCCTCCTGCAATACCACCATGGGCTTCTTCCATAATATCCTTGCGCTCATGCTCTAATACACAACAACGTAATACTTCATCTCTGCCTAACTTGTAGAGGTCACCACTGATTAACATAAATGGTGCCGCACGTATAGAAAGTTGTTTCTTTTCTAATGCCTTCATTCCTTCTGGTGCCACACCAGTCCGTAGAAAGACAACAATGTCTTCTAATTCTGATGGAACACATTGTAACCTATATAACTGTGCATCTGGCATGGTTTCTTCAATTGTTATGTGCTTCTTCTCCTGAGTGAATTCTAGACAAGTGGTCTGGTCCAGAGTTACTTTTCCCTGGCTTCACCATAACTGTGAAGTCAAACTCTTGAAATAGGAGTACCCATCTGCATATGCACCCTTGCAAGACTGGTTTGTTCACCAAATACTTCAATGCCATGTGATCTGTATAAAAAAATTGGGTTGCTAATAAGTAATGTCAAAACTTATGCAATGCATAGATCATTGACAAAGCTTCGCACTCTGTAGTTGTATAATTTTGTTCAGCAGGAGTCAACTTCCTACTAGCAAAAAAATTGGATGATCTACAATACCTTCACCAGGTTGAGCTAACACAGTGCCAATGGCCATGCCAGAGGCATCCACATGCACATGAAATGGTTTATCCCATGAGGGAAAACATAGAATGGGCATGGTAGTAAGTTTCTCCTTTAATATCTCAAACGCGAGTTGCTGTGGTTCTCCCCAATAAAATGTACCTTTCCTTTTTAGTAATTCTTCCAAGGGTGTAGCAAACTTTGGCATACCCTTTTATGAACTTTCGATAATATCCTGTGTGACCCAAAAATCTGTGCACCTCACTTTGACTGGTAGGTGCTTCCAGGCCTAGAATGACTGCAACCTTAGCTGGATCAACCAACAAACCTTCCTTGCAGATTATATGTCCTAACAGTATTCCAAAAGGTGTAGCAAATATGCACTTCTTGATGTTCAAAGAGATACTCAATTGTCTGCACCGTTCAAACATTAAGCGTAGATTGTCACAATGATCTTTCACAAGCCCATATACTGTCCAATCATCTAGATAAACCTGTAAGAAGTTGTGAATAAAATATTTGAATGCCTGAACAACTATCCGTGAGAATACAACAAGCACATTTTTTAGTCCAAAAGGCATCACAGTATAGGAAAAACTACCCCATTCAGTAGTAAAAGTTGTCTTTTCTTGATCCTCCTCAGCAATCCTAACCTGATGATACCCAGAAAACCCATATGTGAAGGAATATATTTCACGCCCTGCAACTCCTTCTAGTATTTCCTCAGTAAATGGCATAGGGAATGGATCTGTTACACATGCAACATTCAGCTCCCTGTAGTCCACACATATTCTAATTCATCCATCCTTCTTGATACTGATCACCATTGGACTAACCCATTCTGACTCATCAAGGGGCTTGATAATTCCAGATTTCAACATGTTATCAATCTCTTCTTTGACCTTTTCACACAAATTGGGGTTCATTCTGTAAGGCCTCTTTCTAACTGGGCATGCACCATCCTTAAGCTTTATCTTCATTTCCCCAAGTGATTCATGCACACCTTTAAGTTCATGATACCCTCAAGGGAATAAGTCCTGATAATCCCTAAGTAACTCAATGATCTTTTCCACTTCCGATTCTGACCAATAGTCTCCAATTATGACCTCCTTTGGCTCAGCCTCCGAACCTATATTCACCTTCTTTGTCTTCATGGGTTCATGATAGGTGCGCGTATCCTTGTCTGCACTATCCAAGACCTCACACACCCCTTGTGAATGTTCAATATCTAGGTTCTCAACTTCCTCATCATCCACGATGTAAACCATCTTTCCTTTCTCTTTCTCAAGGCAAGCACATTCAAGTAGTATGGAGTCCATTTCTTCTTCCTTTTCAAAATCTGCTCTAGACTCTGTCTCACCAAATAATTCCTGAATATGCTCTTCTACCTTTGCACTATCTCCCATAGTTAAGCGCTTGAAAAATTTTAATGCTTCTTCTACTGGAGGTTTAGTCAAGAAGTAGTCAAAGGTCTGGAGCATTCCTGTAGTCAAATTCTACCAATTCCCAGTCTCTCGATGTAGTTCTGCATATACATACCAGGCACGTGTGCATCCTTGTAGAGTAGAGTACAATCTATGCACCCAGAGTGAAGGTGGTAATGCTTCCTGTCCCACTGTCCAGAGTCTCTCACACTGCTGAATGTGATGTTGAATAGGTTGATCACCATTATAAGTGTAGATCTGTGTAGGTGCATTGCTCCTTAAAAACCTAGTAGATAGGGTGATTCCAATCTCCTCCCATTCTATAAGATTATCTCTGTGGACTACCCACCAGCACGTTGTTGTCCCGCACAAGGTATACACTAACATATCTCTTCTCTTAATTTGATCTATCCACTGTGCTTCCATGGCTTTCAAAAATACAGGAAGATCTTCTACCCCTATATACCAAGGTACTGCGCTACCTATCCATCGAACAGAACGAAGTCCATTCTTGCACGCAACCACACTTTTTACCTCACGCCCTACTAGTTCATATGTACCATGAGCCCAATTGTCACAAGCAATACTCATAGTATCACTAATAGAATGAGAATCCTCCCACTGTAGGATGCCTTCCTTTGATGGCTCATTGACCTCAGGGTCCTGAATAGTGCGTACATAGATTCTGTTTAATTCCTCCTCACTTAGAGGCTCAACATATGGTGTAGACTTCCCATCTGTCAAAGGTATCACAACCCTTTCCTCCTTGTTCTCAAAGCTGATATACCCCTTATTGAATCTCAAGTCAGCATTATTTGCATAACACCAAGGGCATCCAAGCAAGGCTGGAAAATTGTCTGCTTCTGCAAGTGCTAATACCTCAAAATCCCCAGTGAACTTGGCCCCTTGTATGGTTATAGATGCATCCTTCAAAACTCCTATCGGAGTGGCCTTAGTCTGATTTACCATAAACAACACATTAGATGATGGCTGTAATGGAGCCCTCCCCATTTGTACCCATGCATCTAATGTAAGCACATTTACTTCCGCACCTATATCAATCAATATGTTGCTCAACAATCCATCCACAACAACATTCAGAGTAATTTCCTTGTCATAGTCAATGCTATCAGGGGGAAGATTTGCATGCAGGATCTATCATCTGGTCTCAATACTTGCGCGTGGAGTGTTCCCTTTTAACCAACTTCCTAATAGTGGAATGATGTTCTCCTGGCGCAACATTTTGCACACTTCTCTCAGATCATCGATATCAGTTTGGACTATCTCTGATGCTTTCTTCTACTCCTTTAAGTATTGTATCTCACCCTGAAGATTCCTTAGCACTTCCATGGTATCCTGATAAACTTCCTTCTGATGAGTAGGATCTAGGTACCTTGCATGCAAAACCTCCTCCTTGGTGATCGTAGGCTTCTGGTGCAATGCCTCTCTTACGTGCGCCACTTCAGCTCATGTAGTAATCTTCACTGTTAATGCCTCAGGTCCTGGTGCTATCTTGGGCATCCACTGATCTTCTACCATGCACTGGATTCTAACCATCCTGACACCTTTGTTTTCTTGCTTATGTTTCTTACTCAGATGCTCATATAAGTCTGGAACTATTCATAGCTATGGTTCTTTCCATAGAAAGAACATGCAATATTCTGAGGACATTCACACCTATAGTGGTCAGGAGATCCACATGTATAACATGTTCCATGAGGGAACTCACCTCTTCCTCCACCATGGCCTTGTCCTCCATATCCACCATGATATCCACGTCCTCTTCCATGACCTCCTTCAAAATGCCCCTCATTCCTGTCATAGCATGTTTGATTATGATCCCAATCCTGGTGCTCATTCTTACCCTTAGAATTATCTGTTACACTTGTCTATCATACCCCAATGTCTATAGCATCCTGGATCTGACCAATCAACCAACAATCTTCAGTATCATGGGTCATGGACCAGAAAATTTTACAGTAACAAGATACATTCTTCCTTATCATGCACTGTAACAAAGGACAGTGACTAGCATCATGATTCAAATGACAGATCTCACAGTCCAATAGTAATGAGCGTACTGTTCTACGAGGACAACTATCCTTGGTGTGACCTTCCACTTCACAATCTGTACACCAAATCCCTGAGCACGTTTCATGGGCTGAATTGGCTGATAGCTTCTCTAACTATTTTTCCATAGCTGCAATCTGTGCCTCTAAGAATGGACTAATGCCAGTGTCAATGCTCCCAACTGCCTCAGCACGCAAAGCTACTTCCAGTGCTTCACGTGGATCAGTGTATGTCTTATGTGACAGTGCTCTTCTGAATGGTGTAATCAATCCTCCAACAAACCATTGTGCATGTTGGCTTGCATGAATATCATAAGAAAGCTTAGATAGGAGTGTTTTAAAATGGGCATCATACTCATGTACACTCTCAGTAGTGCCTTGCTTAATATCCTTGAGTGCACTTATACTCTTCTACTCAAATTCTGGGATATAGAACTCTTTCAAGAATGCATCCTTCAGTGCTGCATAATCCACAAGTTTGATCAGGGTCAAACTTCCTATACCAGTTGTGTGCACATCCCTGTAATGTAGTAGCAAATTGACTTGCCTTGTGCTCAGAAGTCATGATCCCTTTCACGCACCACAATATTTCACACATGTGCACATGCTCAGTAGCATCCTCTATGCCTCTATACTCTGGAAGATGAAGAGACATCTCCATATAAATATTATGGGGTTGGTGTGGACCTTTCCCACCTGATCCAGAACCTCCTATGTTTCCCCTACCTCCAGAACCACCAGATCCACCAGAACTAGAACCACCTATTCCTCCTGATCCTCCACCTGTAGCTAGAATAGGACCTGTAGATGTACTCTCCTATGCTTCGATAGTAGTACTATACTGAACCCCTACAGTCTGTGTGGTAGTTCCACTTCCAGAGGTGAATCCAACATTCAGTGTGCTTACATTCTGTGTAGATGATGCACCTAAAAATATTCCTCCAAATAACATTGAAGTCATCTGTCCTACCATTGATGTACTTGTTTTCTGACTTACTCCAGTTCTCCTGTTTCCCAAATCCACTTACCGATTACTTGTCATACTAGATACTGGAAAACCAAGCAAGGGCTAGGTCACCAGATGGATTAAGATACAGGCCCATGGCCCAAGTAGTCTCTGCTGGCACACTTCTGTGTGAAGCCAAGGGGGGATCTCTATCATGCTTTCCAAGATGGGGGAGTTCCTGATGCTCTGGCTCCATGTCTTCTACGTGAGCTTCAAATCCTTCACAAGCCATCTCTCTCCTCAATGCCATACTTTCTGCAATGGAACATTGCTTCTCTATCTCCCTCTCATGTGCCTCATTATACTTAAGCCACCTTTCCTCTCTCTTCCTTTCTACCGCTAGGTCTGCCATCTTTCACCAAACTTGTTCCTGCCCTCACGCATGAGGTGAGGTTTTAGTTAGCCATCGATGGTTTACTCTCCAGGTTCAAAGTTACCATCAAGATCTTGATCTCCAGTGGAATACCTTGCAAATATGCTCCTCTTGGATACCGCAAAAACTGGAATTCAGCTACCTCCAGGGCAAGAGTACATTGAAATTGAATATTCCAAAATATAACTGTTTAGAACACCACGAAACCACGTATCCACAGCGTGAGTCCAGATCAGATCAACATCATAAAGGGCTTGAAATTCTTCCTGTGTCCAGACAAGTGCATGATACCTCCAATTCCACTTAGATGCATAAGCAATCAGCCACTCGTATAATTCTACTAGAAAGATAGAGAAAAATCTCATATAAGTTTTCATACAGATTTTGTTCTACCCAAGTGCATGTGTTAAACTCAGATCCAATGCTGAACCACCATGCATATTCTTCCTCTAGATCATGTATCCACTCCTCAATACTTGCTAGAGTTAACCGGTACGTCTTCATCGTGAACCATCCTGAAAACAACTGAAAAAGAGGTCCCAGCAATGGAACCAATGATGCAGCCTAGAATTTACTAGATAACACCCTAGACGTGCTGGCACATCACTCAGCCTAGACTGAGCACTCACCCAAAGCACACAAAGGTACCAGGTCCCTCTTTAGGGTTGTTGTAGCAGGATGTTAGCATGATGAAGGAAGAAACATATAGATCCATAGCTAATCTATCATTCTATAATGCATGCCATATTCAGATCTAGGAAAGAACAAGCTTAAACAATAATCATGATTGAATCAAGAACATGCACTACTCAATTACACACAGGAATGACACTTAGATTCAGCCAATATCTTCCATCTATTAATAAACACAGAAGCTCCTTACAATAATGGCAATCTATACCGATGCGCGCATGGATCTGATACAATAATCTAGTCATATGCACATATCTCTTTATGCTTACCTCTTACGCTCTGCATATACCTATATATATATATATCAACTACTATGTGATTCACATCATATATATAGGGTGGGGACTTTCCCTTCACCACTTATCTATTCCAAAAATAGGCCGCATGCTACTAATAGCCACGCACCATTTACAGGCATAGCCACACATGTAAGTGTGCTATCTATAGACCTCTTATAGTTAACTGAAGTGACAATCCTATTCTTAGCTCATCTCCATGCAAAACACTTCGATCCAATCCTCTAAATATAGAAAATGCGTGGTGCACACGTCCCTACCTTGTTTATGTGCTCTGCATGCCATCTTCTAAAAATAGATCTTCATGCTCAAAATTGGCTGAGTCCCGAAAGCTGAACTTGTCCTCCACAGGAAGATTCTTCATGTCCCTCCGCCCTTGATCCTAGCCTTCTCTCCTACATGGAATTCTTGTGTGATCTCTAACAAGTATTCTCTAATCAACAAGAGTGATTCTAACTACTTGATTTCCCAGACCAAGGTGCCTATTGTACAAACCAGATTTCTCGATGGGCAACTTTATTCCTCTATAATGTTTATGGAGTCTAACCAAAATTATTATCAAGATTTGTCCTTTACGAGACTTCGACATAGTCATTCCTGCTTCTGATTTATCCAATTATCTCACTAACGACATTGTTTGACAAGCATCTATTCTCAACAAGAGTTCTTTCAATGCTACTCTCTCTGATCAAGATAAATGGGGTGACTATTTCACTGGTAACCTCAATCTCAAAAATAATTTCATATCATTGTTTGTTAGCAGTCTAATCTTGGTGGACATGGTACCTAAACATGGTTGGCACATCTTAGATCTAACTAGGAACCTCATACTTCATCAATTTAGTTAATTTTAGTTGGATCATTTTTTGGATGAACCCAATTTTTGTTAGAATAGTAATTCACTCCTTGAATCCATTGACATCCTTCCGATCTAAGAATAGTTCATCTTATTTCCCCATCATGTCTTGTGCTTGAAATTCAATTCTGATCCCTGATGAGGATTCCCCTGTTAAATTTAAATCTGATTTGGATGCAAGATCTCATGATTTCACTACACCTGACCATATCAGACAACAACTTCAAGATGGACTGCAACATGTTCCTACTCCTTTTGAATATTCTCCTATAGGTACTAGGCATTGTTAACAATCTAGTATCCAAAAATTTGTCCCTTGTACTCAAAGATATACGATCCTATCCTATAATGCTTCACATTTCAAAAACATCTTCATCAAAAAATATAGAGTGGAAAGAGAACTTAAGGATTTGACACTCCCCTTGGTCCCCTTTCGAAGGTATGAGTCAACTTAAACAGAATTCACCTATTGTCATGAACTTGGTATACCCTACATTAAGAATTAATTTAATTATTTATAATTAAATTAATATCCATCCTCACCCCATTATTAATTTAATTACTTTAATTAAATGAAAGATGGACACCTCACCTAGACACCTCACCATAGACTCTATAGGATCATAGCATGTTTCCATAAATGAATAAGACTTAGTTCAACCCTAAAAATCAAGGCCTATTATTCCTCTAACCACCTACTTGGGGAGAGAGATCCCGCTCATAAAAACATATTTCCATTCTGATCCATGGATAAAGGAATGAACCTGACCAAAATGATGTGAGATCTGCCATTTTTAGTAAACCTAGGGAATCCCACCTTAACCGACACCGGAATCGGTCATCCCCTGATTCCGCCAATGAACCTAGGTTTTTCCAGTTACCATTTATTCACCTTGGAAACCTTGGATTTTGGGGTTGGCACATTTTGAGATTTGGGAGATGAGGAGAGAACTACATGAAGTTAAGAACCAGAGCCTTTTCATACCTATCAGACATTCATATGCTAGCACCCAAAATAATCCAAAGGTATTTTCAAATCACGATGATGATTCCGGGAAGCATCACTTTGCACCAAGCTCCATCCCACAACTAATCATCACCACCACATAGCCATTGGACCTAACACCAGTAAGTATACTTTTCTACCTGAATCATGGGTATTTCCTACTTCCATGTCCAATGGGATTCTTTTATTGATCTTATGCATTCCCTTACAGTGTATTCTCCTTTCCCCTACCATTTAAATTGGATATTAAACCTAACCATTCCTCCACCCACAATAAAACCACCTATACCCGATTTACCTCTACATATCTCTGAGTGTTCCTAAGATCCTCAATACACCTCGAGTGGATTTTCTATATCTCTAGTTTTAATCTCAGCTCAAACCCCATTAACAAATCTTATTGAATCTTATCATCCCACCTCTACCGATCTACTAAGGTTACCCTCCATAACCATCATTGGTTCATTTTGGTAACGATGATTGGTCATACCTTGAAGATGTTGGTCTTAGTTGGCCAGTTTACTGTGTAATCTCACCAGGTAACCAACCCCTACCCATAAAAATTTTGATGATCCAAACACCTTACCCAACCCTTAATGGAGGACCCTAGATGTGATTGCAATTCTTGAGATAACCTAACCTGACTTGCAGATGAGTTGATCCGCACATTATCTTTTTGTTATATTTTTATTTATCGACGCCTGATAGTGATCTGAAAGGTACCTCAAATCATAATATTCTAGCACTAGTATTCATTTATGTACGCATTTCAGTTATTTCATATTTGTTGTATAAAAAAGTGGGTTGACTAACCTTCTAGGAAGTATCACACTTTCTGGATCTAGCATACACTTAGGCACATTCCACTAACATATATTGTTTAACTCTTCTTTGGTAATCTTGTTTTCTATTTCAATTAGTTCCTCCCAGCTAAAAGGAAGCTCCCATTTATCAATTTAATCGGATCGAGAAGTTAGAATGGCATGCATCAACCTCCAACTAGACCAACACAACAGGTATTCCTCCTCAGCCCATAGACCTTATCTCATTTCATCACATTTCCAAAACGTAAAGAAAACCGGTGAAACATTTTGGCACGCCTAGTGGGACCCATCAAGGTTCCTTGCATTTTCTTCATTCCTAGGTAAAGATGGTGTGTTTTTTTATCTTTCTAAAAATTCACATACCTAAATCTCTTTCTCTGGTAATCTCTCTTCTTCTAATTGTCTAAAAGGGAATCTATTTTTTTGAAACATCGCTTAAAATGTACCATTTCTTCTTTCTTGCATTCACATAAGTAGTGAAATAGCACGTTCCTACCTGTTCATCATTTGCTTCATCTAAATCAATTTGTCGATTTGGGTTTAAAATTAGTTGCATTTCATCCTTGAAACATGTTGCATTTATCTCACATTAAAATGAGGGACAACCTATATGCTAGAAGTCATGCCCAGCTGATGGTTGACACAACTGAACCATAGAAAAGCACATTCTCTCTCTCTCTCTTATCCATTAGACCAAACACACAAAATTGAAAAATACACATCTTCTTAAACAACATCTCACCCGGAAGAAGTTTTTAATGATCACACGATCAGTGGATTGAAAATGGGCACCCAGCTGGTTACTTTTATCTAGTCATTACCTCAGAGGATGGCCCGCCCCTGCCATAACATAACCTATGCCCAACCTCTCCTTTTAGATATCCTTCTTCATAGGAATGCCTTCCTCACCAAAAACTCTATCTCTAAATTCCATGAGTCAGTCTTCTAAATAGCATAAGCTCAACACATTAAAATCACTTGTTGGATAACGTGTTTTTCTTAGCTTTGATTTGATGTGTGTTTTGAGGTGTGAGGGTACATTTCTCCATTTTCCATTATTTTTCCTTGCACACTCCACAATCATAGTTGGAGTATTCTGACTTCTTCTGAGTGTGTCAGGACCTCATTATATCATCTCCAGACTTCTAGGTTGATCATTCATCTGATCTTAGTTCACAACAATCTATTTTCCTGCATTCCTCAAATTTTCACAGTAACCGGCATCGGTTTATCCACCAGCATCAGGTTTACACCTCAACATCATCGGTTTACCTAACTGTCATCGGTTATTTGTCCTTTTGGTTAACTTTCCCAAAGGACACCTATTTCATCTTCTTTACTGTTTAGAGTTTCTTTGAGTCTCTGTACTCTCTATATTCTGATAAATAGTCATCATATAACTTACCTATCTGACATTCATCATTTTGTTCTTTTCTCATAGTAACCAAACTTGGTTACCCATAAACCGTCATCGGTCATCCTTAACCAGCGTCAGTCACCTTTTGTTGATTCTCAACAGATACATTACTCAAATCCACCTACAAACACCTATTTTTCTCATTCCTACTATTTTCTGTGTCATCAAAAGGCTACAACATCACCTAATATACATTCATTCACATGGTGTTGACTCGCAACCAAGCTAACGCCCTTATATTCCACGCTAGTCGTCAACCACTCCCACCTAGTCCTTTCACCACCCTTTGTCCTATCACCCATGGATCCAACCCTACCTACCACCATTGCTACAGGTGACGAGGAGTTCACATGACTCCTCGATCAGAATCCCACAAGCCTTACAATTCTACCTTTCCCACTCTTCCACTCAGGATTCCTCAGGTCAATTGATATATGGCATGCCCGTATCCATCTCTCCTACCCTTATACCCACTTATACATTAGCCCCTACTAGTTCGATGTTACCTTCACCTACTTTACCCCCAGTGGTTTTGTAGTTAGGCCCCACACCCGCTATGACCATTGCATCTGTAACATCCGTCGCACCTGTAGTATCTGTTGTTCCTTCATTTACCACCCAGACCATAACCCCATCTGTGCCCATTATCTCATATATACCAATTGCAACACAACCACCCGTGGTGTCAGTGACCCCTACCCCATTCCAAAATCTTGTCCTCTCCATCCCACAGTCTCTACCCCCAATTTCTACTAGAGTCACTATGACTGCCCCACCTACATATACATATTATCAACAACCCCCTATCTCGTCTGATCATTCATTCTGGATATATGCCCTCTATGTCGGTCCCCTATTCTCAACCTTCCTATTCAGCATCACCATACACTGGAATGCCACCCACATCACATGTTTAGTACCAGTCCTCTTACGCCATAGGAGGTCTTGTTCCATCACAACCTACCAATGACCTCATCAAATTAATGATGGAAAGGATGCAGACACTAGAAGCATCAGTTTCTGGCTCACACAATTCTCTCACCTATGATGAAATTTGTAATGATCCCATTCATCCATCCATTCCTATTCGCCCATACCATGTACATTGGGAAATGCCAAAATTCAACCACTTCAATAGTAAAGAAGACCCACAACAACATTTGTGGTCTTTCAAACATGGGTGTTACCTGATCGCCCATGATGATGCTTTACTCCTACGGACCTTCCCCATGTCCCTAACAGGACCTGCATTAGACCGGTATAGTGTGCTACCCAGAAACTCCATCTAATCATTTAATCAAGTAGCCCAAGCCTTCTTAGACCACTTCTCAATCAACATTGTTAAGAAAGTCACCATGACTAATCTTTACTCCACATGACAGTATGAAGATGAGTCTATCGCTGACTTTGTCACTTGTTGGCACAGCCTAATTAACCAGCTCACATTTCAGTTACCTCAAACTGAAGCTCATAGATTTGTTTACTCGGGCTTGTGCGCTAGACACATCTCACCAACCCTACAGGTGTAGACCCTCCACACCTTTGACAAGGCATTCACCATGGCATGAAAATTGGAGATTTGTGCTATCGAAGAAAAGAAAATTCAGCTACATAACAAGAACACCACGTTCAAATCAAATGATTCTTCTTCATCTTTGAAACCCTAGAACAACTATTCAAAACCCAAAGGATCTGCCAACGTCATAGTTCTCAAGGCTGGACCCTCTCACCCATCAAACCAAGCCAAACCTTCTTCTAATCTCTCTCCCATCCAAGATTTCTAGTTCAGACAAGAACAACGAAAGTATACCCCAATAGGGGAACCTTATTCTTCTATTTTGGAAAATCTTATTAAGGCTGGTGCCATTACCCTTCCACCTATAAAACCACACACTAGTTTTGACCCTGATCACCCCATGCCTGCATGGTATAAAGAACATGACTTTTGTAACTATCATTGTGTCAAAGGTCATAGCAATGGTAACTACATCACCTTCAAGAATATCATCCAAGAAATGTTAGACAATGGAGATCTAGTCTTGGATAACCCAAATGCACCCACTAACCAAAACCTACATATCTTCAAAAAACCATTCCCTAATCATGCCCCATCTTCCAACCAAACTGGTGACACTTCAACCAATGATAGCAATGTCCAGGAGGTCCACGCTATTTTTGATGACATACTAGTTGCTTCACAATTTCCCCTTGTTCCTTCCATAGACAAAATCTTAGCCCAAGCTCCCCTACCTACACAGGAACCTATTTCATCTACTCCTCCACCCACAGAGGAACCCCTTCATTTTCTCCTTCACCCATGGAAGAGCCCATAATTAGCACTCTACCTCTGGCCCCTCAAATTACCAAGTAGTCATCAGTAACACCTCTCCTACTCATAGGGGACACATGTCCACTCCCTACACCATCACAAGGAGAGTCCACCTCATCTGGCCCATCATCTCCTCTACCCATAGAGGATCCTTGTAGAAACACCATTTCCTTTAGATGACCATTCTCCATCAGACCTCCAAGATCCTGTTGATCTACTTTCGGCTCTCTTACCCACAGAGTCTGAAGCTAGCCATTTCCCTATTTCTCAAACACATTTTACAGGGATTGCTACTCGATCCACATTGGCAGCCCACCTACAATAGTACCATTTTCACGCTTAGCCGATCACCTAGACTATGTTGATAGAGCCTTACTTTGGGGACATCTTCTACTTCCTGCTTCAACCCAAATGCAACTGTCACTCACCGACACCTCCACAATCTATCCAAAAGTGTTTCAAGCGACCAAACCAAACACAACCATGACTATTGGAACACCTTCCATGTCATCAGTCACATCCCAACATACACCTATACCCAAACACCTACCCACGCCTATATCATCTCCCTTGCCTAAACCCATCACTACCTTAGGGGTCATGCCGACATCAAACCTTACTCACCCACCCATCAAATTAGATTTAGCCACATCTTCCCAGACCAACACTAAACTTATTCTAGCCTCTAAAAGGAAGACCCAACCTTCTAGGCCTCATACACCAACCTCACCTACCACACCATTATCACCTTCACCCCTTCCATCCATCCTAGGACCTCACCCCTCAACCTTGGCCAAAAAACCTTCTTCCACTAGTAAACCAAGAATGCAAGCAGCTCACCTCCTCATCACAACCCTCTAATATACCCAAGTGATCCACACAACCCCCGCCATCACCCATGATCTTCTTACCACCCATACCACCACTACCTTCCATAACTTCTTCACTACCCATGACACTCTCATCTCTTCCACTCACACCTTCTACCTAACCTCTACCAGCCACCTCCACCACTTCAGTTACCCCTATGGGTAACCCATTCTCTTCCACCATTTTCTTTTCCCTCTACATCCCATACTCCCATGTCACCTTTACCCAAGAAGGTGCAACCCAAAGCTAAGAATCCGCTACCCTCTAATAAGGTAGTCAAACCAACCAAACCTTCCATCACCAGCTCTTCTACCCCACCTTTACCCAAATAGATGCCCAAAAGGACTAAGACCACTCCACATACCAAACTAGTGGACTAACCCATTCCCCCTCCTACTGTAAAGCCTCTTCCTCCACAATCAGCCACACTTGTACCCAAACCCACACTCACCTCCCATTGTGATCCGTTAGCAGGGTCCTACGCTAAGATTTTAACCAATATCTTCAAGACTTCTGTCATCACATTACCACCACTTCGACCTTACGATCCTCTCAAACCCAAACCAAAAGGGTTTGATGAGACCAATATTTGTGCCTATCATCGTGTGCCAGGACATGATGTTGAAAATTGTAAGGCCTTGAAAACCGTTCTTATCCAACTTTGTCCTCCTGAGCAAAATTTTGATGATGACGATCTTCTGGATGAGGACCCCATTCCACCTTCACCAATCTCCCCAAATCTTCTTCCATTACTATCTCAGCGATTAGTATCTCCACCCCCACAACTCTTTTATCCACCCCTGAAATTCAAAAATTAACATGGTCCATATTACCACCCACCCGCTCAGAAAGACAAGGGAAAAGAAAAGGAAACTAGCCCATCAACCAACCCTATACCCAACATACCATCTACACCCACACCCAAAATCACCATTCGAGGTCCCACATATCCTATTTCCTGATGGGGTCACACATCACACAATGCTAAAATAATTACACCAATCCTCCCTCAAAATGTCTTTATATGACCTCATCCAAACCTCTGAGTCACATCGTCAAGCCCTCATGGAGGTCCTTCAATCTATTGAGGTTTTACCAAATGACCCCATGCCTGTAGCCTCCATCATTACCCCTCATCATGTAGCCTCTCTCACTAAGTTTTCACCTTCCTCTACACCTCCACCTACTCACCAAGTAGCCACCCTCAGCTTTTCAGATGAAGAGATCACTCCCTTCCAGTCTGATGACCCTGATCCCGCTCTTTTCATCTCCATCTTTATCAATAATATATGCATACAATGTGTTATGATCGATGGTGGTGCTAGTATTAACATCATCTTCCCATGTGTACAACCAAATGTGCATACCTTCCAATTACATGCATGGTAACCCAGTTATGTTGTGCTCCTTTAATGATGCCATGACCTCTACCATGGGTACCATCATTCTCCATGTCCGCGTAGGTCCCCGCACTATCCTGGAACTATTCTATGTCCTAGAAGGGGAGTTCCAGTATAATCTATTGTTTGGCCGGCCTTGGATCCACACCATGGGTTGTGTCCCTTCAACTTTACACTACTACCTCAAAATTTGAACATGAAGGACATAATTACACCGGATGACCCATCACCTTTTAAGACCTGTAACATGTTATACCAACCCAATGATGTACTTGTCCTAGTCAAGGCATCTGTCACTATCCCCACTTCACCTTCACCCACAAGCCCATCCACCAAGACTACCACCACCTCTCCCACATCTAACCCTGCTATCCCTACTACCGCCGCAACCTCTACTGCTGACTCACCTACTTCCCCATCATTGTTATACCAACACGGCTACCCATTAGCTTCCCAATCATGTTAGCGAGTTGTCTATCCCCACTACCCACATATTGACTACTGATCCCTTAGAAGGTGTCTTTTCATTGCCTCACTCTAGGGGAGTACCACCTGCACAATATCGACACATTCCTCACTCTACAAGAGTATGGAAACCTGCATGTCAGCACCCTGGTTATGACTACCACATAGGTGAGGTTTTTCCTTATGGTCCTCCCCACCTTCGCACTAATCTAACGTATGGGGGACTTGATATCACCACTTATAAACCCGAACCTCCATCCCAAACACAACCATTTTCATCTGACCTACACTCCCTCACTAACCACCACTTCGCTCACACTTTCCTCCACCGGTGCACGTGGAAAGAATTTGGATTTGGATTTTACAAACAAGGCCACCACACCATCATCTCTTGTACCACTTGTAAACACAATGACCATAGTGGAATTGGTTTGAAGCACCACCTCCCAAGAAGGCTTTGTGTCGACCTCATTTAGGAAGAAAAACCTTCCCCACTCATTCACCCATGTCACCATCTTCACCCATGGAGTCACTGAATCTATTCCTCTAACTTTTCATGTTTTTCATAAACATAAGGCTATCATCTTTCCCATGGGAACTATATCCTAACATGGACATTGGATTTTGAGAATGATGATTCCATCCTCACCTACCTACTATCATATTCATGTTACCACAAGAACAACGATGATAACATAGTGGCATCACCCATATCTCCTAAGAAGGCATAACCTCATTGAGGAAGACAAAACCTTCTCCACCTCATTCACCCATGTCACCATCTTCACCCATGGAGTCCATAGATCCTAAATCTATTCCTCCTAACTTTTTTTTTCGTAAACAATTTCTCTTGGACCTCTGACCTATCAATGTGATGGCGAAGGCTCCCTCTTCTCTCCCATTCCTATATCCTGACATGACATGATCGATGATGATACACCTTCTATTAATGTCATTCAATGTCAGGATGATGATTCCATCCTCACCTACCTGGGTGCAGAAGATTCTTATATTCATCGGTCTTTACCTTCTAAGATGTAAACCATGTTGAATGAATCAACCATTGAAATCAACATTAACACTCAGGATGACCCACACATTCTAAAGATAGGCCAATCTTTAGATGCTACTGAACAGGAAGCTTTTACCTCTTTCCTTTGGGACCATAGCAACACTTTTTCCTGGTCCTATGCCGATATGCCTGGTATTGACCCAAAAATCATGGTCCACAATATCGTAACCATTCCTAATGCCAAACCCATCAAACAAAAGCTGTGGAAAATGCATCCTCGCATTGCTCTTCTGGTCAAAGAAGAGCTTCAGCACCTTCTCTTAGTTTCCTTCATCCTACCCATTGACTATCCCCAATGGATTTCTAACATCATTCCTGTCACAAAGGTGATAGGGGACTCCACATTTGCACAGACTTCCATGACCTCAACCTAGCTTGTCCCAAAGATGACTTTCCCCTACCAGGCATTGACCAACTAGTTGATCTCACCACTGGCCATGAAATGCTATCACTCATGGATGGTTTCTCAGGTTACAATCAAATATTACTAGCTCCAGAAGATCAACACAAGACTACCTTCATCACCCCTTGGGGGACCTTCTGCTATCGAGTCATGCCTTTTGGCCTTAAAAATGTCTGGTGCTACATACCAACGAGCCATGACTTACATCTTCCATGACATCATGCATCACATATTGGAAGATTACGTAGATGATCTTCTTGCCAAATCCAAACATCGAACCGAACACCTGACCATCCTTAAGGTCATCTTTGACCACCTCATCAAGTATTGTGTTCATCTTCAACCAAAGAAGTGTGTCTTTGTGGTACTTTCAGGAAAACTCCTTGGTTTCATCATTTCTTTGTGTGGCATAGAATTCAATCCTGCTAAAGTCAAGGCTATTCTTGAAATGCCTCCACCTACTAATCTCTTGTCAACTTCAAAGCCTACAAGGTAAGTTGCAATCCATTCATCATTTTATCTCACAGCTTTCTGACCACTGTCAACCATTTCATCATCTTCTCAAGAAAGACGTTTCATTCAAATGGGATGATGAATGCCATAAAGCCTTTGAAGCCTTAAAACAATACCTTCTTCAACCACCAGTGCTCATTCCTCCTAAAGATGACCAACCCTTTTACCTATATATTTCTGCCACTGACCATTCTTTAGGTGTCATGCTCACTCATCGTGATGACCAACACTGAGAGAAAGTGGTTTATTACATAAGCTCATACCCTTCTGGACTACAAAACTAGATATACCCATGCCAAAAAACTCTTCTTAGCCTTAGTTTTCATTGCCACCAAACTCTGCCATTACCTACTCAACCACAAAACCTTTGTCATTACTAATACTGACCCCTTACACTATATGTATGCCAAACCCTATCAACATCAACATGTCACACATTGGCTTATGCCTCTTGCTGACCTTGACCTCAAATTCATTCATCAAAAGTTTCATCAAGGGCCAAGCTATCGCTGACCAACTAGCCAATGCACCTCTTTCTAGGAATCAACCCTCTAACTTTGATTTCCAGATGAATCCATAGCTACCCTCTCCTTAGATGAACCACTTACCAAATGACACTCTTCTTTGATGGCTCCAAGTGTCAGCGTGGGGGTGGGGCTGGTGTTATCCTCATTCCTCTTGATGGTGAACCTATGCCTTTGTCTTTCAAACTCAATTTTGATTGTACAAACAATATTGCCGAATATGAAGCACTCGTATTGGGCCTCTAGGCTGCTTATGCCTTAGATGTTAAGTCAATCAATATCTTTGGTGATTCCCAGCTGGTTGTAAACCAAGTCAATGGTATATACCAGTGTCGTAATGAGATACTTCAAAAGTATAAACATCACGTAGATATACTTTTGACCACCTTTGACCATTACGAACTTCAAACCACCCCACGTTCTACCAATAAATTTGTGGATACCATGGCCTACTTGGCTTCTCAGATACCCACTTCACCCGCTGACTCTAAAATCTTTGTCACAATACAAAGGTTACAATCACCCTCTTATTTACCTCATGAGGTCTACTCCATCGGAACCATTGCACCTAACCCATGTGACCTTTGGTATAAGCAATTTGCAGACTATCTTTCCCTTTCCATTCTACCCACTGATCTCACTCATAATGGACAACATGCCTTTCTTAAAAGTGTCTCTCATTATGTCATCATGGGTGGTCTCCTTTATAAGCATGGCTTCAATGGTATTCTCTTACGATGCCTTACAAGTTCTGAAATTCCCTACACCATTAAGGAAGTCCACGATGGAATTTGTGGAGGTCACTTTAGTGGTTTAGCTATCGCAAAATGCATTCTTCACCTTGGCTATTATTGGCCAACCCTAAACCATGATTGTTGTGACTATGTCAAACATTGTGTGAAATGCCAACAACATGCTAATCTTCATCACACACCTAGTCATGCCTTACAGGTCACACGAGACCTTTGGCCTTTCTCTCAATGGGGTTTGGATCTTGTCAGTGAGATCAATCCCCATTCTTCACAATGCCACCAATGGATCATAACTACTACTGAATATTACACTAAATGGGTAGAGGCCATTCCCCTCATTTCTACAAAAGCCAAGAAAATATGTGAATTCATCAACCATCACATCATTTTTCACTTTGGTGTTCCTCACCGCCTCATCACTGATAATGGAAAGTAATTCAAAAACAAAACCCTACATAAGCTATGTGATGCTTTTGGCATCCAACTCAGTTTCTCATCACCTTATTACCCAGCAAACCAATGGCCAAGCTAAATCAACCAATAAAACCTTGAACAAAATTCTTATGAAAGTAGTCAACGATACTGGGAAGGATTGGCATACGCACATTCCTTTCACCTTGTGGGCTTATCACACTAGTATTCACACTTCAACTGCTACCACACCTTTTTCTCTGGTCTACGGTACCGAGGTTGTCTTACCTCTCAAAGTCCAGATTCCATCTCTCTGCATCTCACTACAAGACATGCTCAATGACGATGACTTTCACCAAGATCGTTTGGCACAACTTGAGTTATTAGATGAACATCATCTCAATGCTCTTGACCATCTCCAAATCTACCAAAAATGTATCAAACATGCCTATGAAAAATGTGTTCATGAACAAACCTTTCAGGTCAACAACCTCGTCCTAAAGGAAAATCAACATGTAACCAAAGAAGAGAAAAGTAAATGGGGAAAATTTTCTCCTAATTGGCTTGGACCCTATATCGTTACCCATGCCTATGGATCAGGTGCTTATCATTTGTCTTCACTCGAAGGTAAACCCGAACCTGAGCCCCTCAATGCCTTACATCTTCGACCATTTTATTGTTGACATCAAGTCCTATATCACTTTCTGTTAATTGAATGCTCGTCCCTTGAGCACTATTCACCTTCCATATTACCCTTTTTTAGGATCCATGACTAAACAAGAATCATGTGATTACCCATCACCTTTCAGCCTTATCTTCAATATGAGTACCACATGGCTCTACTCATAGCATGATTCTCATGGATACTTTTTATCTTCTTCAAGATGGAATCCCATGGTTTTTCATCACTTAAAACCACCTCTTTCATATTTAACCTCTGTGTACTATGGTTTTGTCTTCTGAAAAAGAACCTAATCTTCCTCTATAGTCTTGTCCATGACTTAAATGTCCAAAAAAAAAAGGGATTCAACTCCTTGAGTCAAACTTCCAGCAAAAAGATGACTCCCTCAAAAGGGACATCTCTTCACTCTATTTCCACCGCTATAAATAAACTGCTCCCTTGAAGGACAACTATATAAAGTCATTCAAAAATACAATAAAAATATCTAGAAGCTTCCCACATCGATCAGCTTCATGAAGACCTCAAGGAGATAATATACTCATCCCATATAGACTTCCTGCATCAATCAGTCTATTAAAAACAAAAAATGAAGAAGAAAATGATGAAATTTTTGTCATGGACTTGCCTATTTTTGATCCTGGGTTTCTTGCTAAGAAAACATGTTGTCGTACACTAAGTTATGCTAAACCACCCATTCTCACCTCATTGCCTTTTCATCCTAATTTCCTCTCTACTCAAGGGACTTACCACAACCACGACATTTCGTGATCATGTGACTTTCTTCACCCTTAGAATAGTCCATTATGCAACACCTTTAGGGTCTTACGTTCATAAGCCCATCTTGGGTATGGTAGACTCATTAGGGTTCTTATCAATTAAGTGGCTCTTTTCCTACCTCTTACCATTCACCTTCCTCATTACTTATTGATTATCCTATACAGGACCAGATCATCAAAATCTATATTTAAAACAACTCAACCATGCCTATGACCTAAACTCAACCATGCCTATGACCTAAATTCAACCATGCCTATGACCTAAACTCAACCATGCCTATGACCTACATTCACCCATTCCCTGAACACCTAACCCATTCCTCTACTTCATCATCATATTCTTCCCTAGCTTATGGGAGAACTACATCGGCTGAGGTCCCTTTTCACGGGACTATGTAGGTAGCACTTCAAGGGCATGGGGCCCTTGGAGGTTAGCTCGGCCACTCTTTACCCTAACCAATTCCCCCTTTCACTCTCCTATTCACATTCTACCCTTAGATTTAGTTTCCATTTTATATCAATAAAATTAACACATACAAATTAAACCAAACAAGCATCAATTAATACACATTTTTACCACATCATCGAATCATTCATTTCATTTTCACATTTCCATTATAGCACATATGTGGATATTTAAACCATAACATGTATATACATCACCATTTGTCCCTCATGTAAACTTGTACATACCTACAACTTGGACATTCAATGCCATGCCCTAAACCAACACCATGACCACCACCATGCCCACACAAACCTTACTCAATCATGACTAAACTGACCTAACTCCATCATGCCTACACTGACTTCCACCATGACTCAAAAGCTCAACATATACAGACCTCATGCCTAAACCATTAACTTATCACACTAATCATCCAACAATTGACTACACGACCTTGACTCAATCATGCCTAATTCACCTAGTTTTCCATCACCTACACTTACCTAACACTAAATATATTGAACTATGTGTACTCTCAATAGGTACACCATATAGGTGTAGACACCAAATTTGTGTCTTACGACCCCTTGTGACCCGCATCTCATCTCGCAACCTAACCTCATCACCTAAACCTTACACAATTATTTATTAATTACCTTGTAATTGATAAATCCACATCACCTTACCTGCCACCTCACTTTGCCACCTCATCATGACCTAGCCCTAACCCTAAACTAACCTAATTAAGACCCATGACTTGGTCTAGACTCACATCCATAACTAATGCCTCCTTACTCGCACCCAAAGCCGACCTTCTAGCCACTTGACCAAGCCCGCAACTGATCTCTCGGGAGAAAAGCAGGGAAGGTGGGCTATTTTACTAAAAATAGCCTACTTTTTCCTTACCGATGCCGGTTCCTACTCGACCGCCGTCGGTTACGCAACCACCATCGGTTCCCTGTAAATGGGCTCCCCAAACCAAAACAACGGATCGGAATTTCATTTTGGGAGATCAGTCAAAGGATTTCTGGATCAACAGAGAGCATTTCGAGCGAGGAACAGAGTCCAGATCTTCACTTGACCAGAGCAGAGATGAGTGGAAGATACCAGAAGTGTTTACAACCAAGGAGATCAACTTGCATCTTCGGTCAAAACCAGTAAGTCACATCTTGCATGTCCTTTGTTATAACATTTCTTAGCTTCTTGAATCTCAGTCCTCCTAAATCCATTCCTGAATCCACTACCCAACATGCACATTGCATCTAACTGTCATTCTTTTACTTCTAACCATCCCATTTCCTAATACCATCCATAAACCAGCCATTACAAACACCAACTACCTTACAACCAACTACCAAGAAGATCCTAGAACCCACCGGTATCGGTTATCAGTAACCGGCATCGGTTATCAGTAACCGGCATCGGTGATCAAAACCAGAAAACCAGCCTTTCCCCCTACCCAGTTTAACGAAATAATTTAATTGATATTTTGCAGTCTTTTGTGTTAATTCATATTAGCAGGGGAACTGACCACCTTCGAAAGGAAGTTTTATATTTCCTGGGCCCAAGGCAGTTTCCTCATTTATTGTTTAATCAAAATCTTGTGGTCTTGTGTTCTTATTTGCAGGTAGTCCTTCCAAGACAAAAAGGAGTTCTTCGCAGTCAGCCTGATCTTTCTCTACGGTACGCGCACACCATCTCGACATTCAACAGGTATTCCTCCTAACCCTAACCTTATCTGTTTCTAAAAGGAATGAAAGGATAGAAGCAACTCTATTCCCAGAAGCCGAAACATTCCGAGCGAAACATTTTGGCACGCCCGGTGGGACCCATTTTGGGTTTCTTTCTCTTGCTTATTTTCATTTTAGGGAGCATACTTGCTGTTGCTGCTTTTGTTATATATTTCGTAAAGAATTTGTCTTGCTTTCCTAGTTTTGCATTAGTGAAAGTCATCTCTCTTGCTTCATCGAATATAATTTTCGATTTGGGTTTAAAACACATGCATTGCATTCCTGCTTGTTGTTTTCAATTCTAGTGAACATAGATTAAGTAACAGGTCGTACACGTGGGGGTGATATCCACGGTATTGACAGGAAATTAACCTTAGTTTCACTGCACAACACATACCGAATCACTTCACAATTAACACAACAGCTCAAACATCCCCCCTTTTCCGCGGTATTCCTCCGCCCGATTGAGGTAACCTTATAAGCCAAAACAAACTTGACATTTCCCCTAGGTCTTGTTGTTTAGGATTCTGACATCATCTTACGTCTAAAGGCATAAGCCCACGATAACTAAAATTAACCCTAGGGTTAATCTCTAGATTTGCGTGTGCAACTTGCTTGTTTCCAAATTCTATTTTCTCTGTCATACTTTGTCTTCTGTGATCAATAAGTTGATAAATATACTCAACGTTGCTAAAAATCAAATTAGCAGCCTTTTATATCTTCTTATCATAGACTTTTGACACCGGCATCGGTTAAGGGACCGACGTCGTTTGCTCTCTGACCGACACCGGTTACTAAACCGATATCGGTTACTGTCTTCATCAGCCCCTGACAAACCAGCAACTTGCCAAATTCATCATTCTGAGGTTGTTTTTGTTCTTGATAGATTGAAACTTTCCTGTGTGTTCTTGTCCATGGTTGTTATCACTCGGAAGCAAGCCGCCGCCATGGTTTCACATGCCTGCTCTGTGTCTTTGCCTGAATCACCCCCTTCACATTCTATAGGGAACCCTACGGACACCAGTGAGATCCCCCAAATTCCTGTAGGAGACAAGGACTTTGCCAAATTTCTGGATGCTAATCCTAGCGCTGTACAATACTATTTGTCTCATGCCCCTGACCGTACACCTGATGGTCAGCTCCTTATTGGCATGCCTATTAGTATAGCTGCTCATTTAGCTCCCACTCCTCCTGATAACACTGCCTTACTTCCTGCATCTCTAGCCCCGTCTCCCAATCCGACAGCTTCAGAGGTTCATACGACCCCGATTAGCTTTCCTTTGGTTAATCCTTGGACCCCACGTATCGTTACCACCAACTGCCCCTACCTCATCTCTCTTGCAGACCACTCCATTCATGACTTACTCTCTGCCACCTATCCACACGAGCTTTCCTTCTCAAGCTCCGCCTACCTTTTCATTCCCATACACGTATCCAGTAACCTCAACACCTTATATGGGACATCCCTATTCTGTGCCTCAACATATTCATCATCATACCTTATCAACACTTAACCCCACCATTGTCCACCCTTGGCCCAATTTGATCATCTCATCCAACCACATTTCATCAAACAAATGATGGACAAAATGCAAAATCCTGGAGGCTTCTGTTTCAGGAAGTCGTAGCGCCTTGACATACGAGCAAGTTTGTTCGGGAGCCCATTCACCCTTCTGTCCCCCTTCATTCATATCCTCCTCAATGGGAGTTGCCAAAATTTACTCGTTTTAATAGTAAAGAGGATCCTCAACAACACTTGCGATCATTTAGACATGCTTGTTATTTGATTGCCCATGATGATGCCTTGTTACTCCGCACCTTTCCCATGTCCTTATCAGGACCCGCCTTGGAGTGGTACAGTGCTTTAACCCAGCACTCAATCTTCTCTTTTAACCAACTAGCCCAATCTTTCTTGGATCATTTCTCCATTAACATTGCCAAGAAAGTATCTATCACCGACCTCTATGCCATCCGACAATTTGAAGACGAATCTATCGCAGATTTCGTTGGACGATGGCGGGGCCTTATCAACCAACTTACGTATGCCTTGCCTCAAACCGAACTTATCGAACTTTTTACGCGGGCCTGTGCTAAGCACATCTCTCCTACCCTCCAAATTCAAACTTTCCACACATTTGACGAGGCCTTTACCATGGCTCGGAAACTTAGAAATTCGAGCCTTAGAAGAAGAGAAATTGCGGTTGCGTAACAAAAACCCCAATTTCCGAACTCCAAGATTCTACCAACAAGCCAAACACCACCACTCCTCACGCATCCACTTCTTCTAAATCAAAAGGAGCTGTTCACGCGGTGATGGTCAAATCTCAAACACCATCTAATACTCCGCCAAAAACCACCTATAAGTACAAAGCCGAGCCCATCAATTACACTCCCTTGGGAGAAACTTATGGTGTCATCTTGGAAAAATTGCTCAAAGCCGGAGCTATCACCTTGCCTCCTGTTAAACCTCACTCTGGGTTTGACTCCACCCGCGCTATACCTTCCTGGTACAAAGAAAATGACTTCTGTAACTTTCACCGCGTAAAAGGACATAGTCATGAAAACTGCAAGATGTTGAAAAACATAGTGCAGGAAATGGTTGACGCAGGGGATATAACCCTCGATAATCCTAACGCCCCTGCTAACCGAAATCTGAAAAATTTTCAACAAACCATTCCCGAATCACTCTTCCAACAGTAACGTAAACCAAGATATCTTAGCCGAGGAGAGTGTTCATGAGATCCATGCAGTCTTCGATTCCCAGCCAAAAGCCTCTATCGAGAAAATTTTGAAATCAAGCCTCTTCCACCAACACAGGAGTTTGAACCTCCTTCACCACCATCAAGCCAAAGTGAAATCATTCCTTTACCCATAGAAGAGTTAACTGCCCAGACTTCTCTTCTCATCGACGAGTCTTCTTACACCACATCCCTACAAGACTGTGAGCAGATGTTATCTAATTTATCTATTTCCCAAACGTCCCCTTCTACCACTCTTGCTACACAAGAGGAAGGCTCGCCACTCCTTTTGACATCCTTAGACGAGAAATCTCTTACACTAACATCACCACATTCTTTAAACATGACAGATCCCCTCAAACATGCCCTCCTACCTATTAGTCCCTCATCACCTAAATCTTTTCAACGACCGGTTGACCTCTTAACATCTATTGATACAGTGCCTCATCTACCTCCTGTGTCACACCCGCAGTGGACTGGAATTACAACCCACCTTTCTTCCGTACAAAAATTACAAATCACACCTGGAGACTGTCATTCCACAGAAGATAGACAGGCCCTATGGGAACGTTTGAGTACCCCCTTTTTCTACTCAAATGCAAATGACTGATCCTGATGTCTC
The DNA here is from genome assembly GCA_019776745.2 of Taxus chinensis. Classification (NCBI taxonomy): domain Eukaryota; kingdom Viridiplantae; phylum Streptophyta; class Pinopsida; order Cupressales; family Taxaceae; genus Taxus; species Taxus chinensis. Next base: position 53,835 of record JAHRHJ020001952.1, on the reverse strand, counting down.
CACCATATACCCGAAGTGTTTACAGAAGCTTAAAATGCCCCTGTTCTCACCTTCACCCCCCTCACCTCTACCAAATGCCCCGTCCACTTCTATCAACTTAACCAGATCTTCCCCTACGCTTGGGACCTCACCAATGCCCAGTCTAACACACCCGCCTAAGCGACTTGATCTATCCAAAAATAAATCCGCTCCGCCACCTAGGAGACAAACTCAATCCGTGCCCCTATCACAATCAAAACCATCATCGTCATACCTACCTTCCATATTGGGACCCCATCCCTCTACCTTACATCAATATATCATACCTCCTGTGTTTTCTTCAAAACAACCTACGCCTTCCGCACCTATACAGAAATTCCAGGGTATAGCAACACCGTCACTCCGCGTATCCTGTCCACCTATCAACCCTAAACAAATTCCATCATCAAAAGATTTGTTTTCAGTCACTCCTATTTCCCCGTGGTTGTTTTCTGATACCACGTCATCTGCGGCCTCATCATCCAACATAGCTTCTGCGCCAAAGAAATCACATTTAGTGAAAACCATGTATCAACACCCCTCGGCTAAACCACCACCCATACGAACCAATCATGCCCAAACATTACCAAAACCCGCACAACCAATACCCTCATCCTCTTCCGATTTTGACCCACTCAAAGGATCTTACGCCAAAATCCTTGCTATGTTGGTGGAGAATGCGACCATTTCCCTACCCCCACTTAGACCTTATGACCCGTCTAAACCTCGACCTATAAGTTATGATGAGTCTAAAATCTGTGCTTATCACCGCACACCAGGACATGATGTGGAGGGATGCAAAGCTCTAAAAACCATCCTTCATCAGTCACCTCTCCCGGATAGAAAGATTAAGAAAGACAACTTACGAAGGGAGAGACCTTTAGTTTCCATTCCCTCTCCTATACCATCTGTCCCCGCCTCACCAAGATCTATCATTATTACAACCCCACCTCTTGAAGACCATGAGTTATCCCAACCATCTTCCTCATCTCAGGTCTACGAGATTAATATGATTAGTGTCGCTACTCGAGGGCAGAAAAACAATGGGAAAGCAAAAGAAAACACACCTGCGGCATCTCTTTCTCCGTCAAACATCCCGATTGCACCACCACCTAAAGTGGTCATTCGCGGACCCGCCTATCCCGTCTCTAATGGCATTGCCCACCGAAATATGATTAAACAGCTTCACCAATCACCCGTAAAAATGACACTGTATGATCTCATTCAGACTTCTGAATCTCATCGACAAGCTCTCGTTGAGATCCTTCAAGGGATAGAGGTTTTACCTAATGAAACCCTGCCTGTCGCCTCCATTCTAACACCCAATCACGTTGCTTCTCTCACCAAACAACCCACTGCCCCAACCACTTCTGTCTCTGTACAACAAGCTGTTGCAGTCAGTTTCTCTGAAGATGAAATTGTCGACTTTGGTACAGAAGACCCTGACCCTGCCCTTTTCATCTCCGCTTACGTCCGGGACATTCGAGTACGTCGGGTTATGATTGACGGGGGTGCTAGCCTAAACATCATCTCTTCAAAAGCCTTCCAACAGATGAACATCCCTTCTAGTTGCATGTGTGCCAACCCCATCATGTTGCGGTCATTCAATGACGCTATTACTTCTACCTTAGGCACCGTGATCCTCAACATTCACCGTAGGACCACGTACTTTACCCGAACTCTTCTATGTCCTTGGAGGGAGAGTTCCAATATAATATATTGCTGGGTCATCCTTGGATCCGAGCCATGGGATGCGTTCCCTCAACATTACATAGATGCATAAAATTTGAGTACGAGGGGAAGTCTTACACCGTAAAAGCTGACCCTCCCCCCTTTAAAACCTGCAATATGTTATACCGCCCTAACGATGTGCTTATACCAATCAAGACACCCATACATTCAACCCAACCATCCTCCTCAAATGTACCTCAACCATCCACCTCAACCGCGCCTACGCCTTCAATTGATGAAACCACCATCGCAAAAGCCACTTCCCTTCCCGCAGCTAACATTCCAACCTCTGACCCCTTAGTAGATGTTTTTCAGCGCCTTACGCTGGGGGAGTACCGCCTATATAATGTTAGTTCTTTCCCTACCCCGCAGGAGTACGGACAATTACATGCACATCCCACCTACGACCGTCGCGTGGGGGAGATAATCTCTTACGGACCACCCCATTGCCGCACTAACCTAACGTATGGGGGTGTTGACGCATCCTCCATTACCCCTGAACCTCCTCTTGGTGTGGTTCCTTTCCAATCCGATTTTCAATACTTGACAAATCGTCGTTTCGCCCTCACCTTCTTGACTCGCTGTGCGTGGAAAGGCTTTGGTTTTGGCCTTTACGAACAAGGCCGACATACACTCATTCCCGTGACTACCCGTAAACATAATGATCGCAGTGGTCTCGGTTTTCCCGAAACACCTACACAGGAGACACCTCCTGTCAGCTGTATCCTGGAAGAAGAAGACGTCGCCCCTACCAAATCATCATCACCCACTTTTCCATCATCACCCGCAGAATCTATAGACCCTGAATCCATCCCTCCTAACTTTTTTTTTTCATAAATGCTATCTTCATAGGTCCTCTCACGTATCAACGCGATAATGATGACCCATCTTCTCTGCCCCTTCTTTATCCAGACATGATCAAAGAGGATTCACCTTTGATTAATGTTGTTGAATGCCAGGATGATGACTCCATCCTCACTTACCTTGGCGCGGATGATTCTTATATTCAACGAGCCTTACCATCTGAAACCCAAACTATGATAAATGAATCTACCATAGAAATCAATATCCACATGGAGGAGGATCCTCACATTGTGAAGATTGGACAATCCCTTAACACATCAGAACAAGCCACCTTTACTACCTTTCTCCGTGCTCGCAACCAAGCTTTCACATGGTCTTACGCTGACATGCTAGGAATTGATCCTACCATCGCCGTCCATAACATCACCCTAAACCCTGATTCCAAACCAATCAAATAGAAATTGAGAAAAATGCATCCACGCATTGCTCTCTTGGTCAAAGAGGAGCTCCAACGACTCCTTTCTGTTTCATTCATCTTGCCTATTGACTATCCTTAATGGATTTCTAACATCGTACCTGTCACTAAAGCGATAGGGGGGACATCGGATATGCACAGATTTCTGGGATCTTAACCTCGCTTGCCCTAAGGATGACTTCCCCTTACCTAGCATTGACCAACTTGTTGATCTAACTGCAGGTCATGAGATGCTCTCTCTCATGGATGGCTTTTCAGGATACAACCAAATTTTGGTTGCCCCTACCGATCAACACAAAACTACCTTCATAATTCCTTGGGGAACCTTCTGTTATCGTGTCATGCCATTTGGCCTTAAGAATGCTGGGTGCTGCCTATCAGCGGGCTATGACCTACATTTTTCATGACATTATGCACACTATCCTTGAAGACTATATCGACGATCTTCTCGGCAAGTCTAAACATCGTAGTGAACATCTCGATGTTTTAAACCATTATTTTTGATCGCCTGTTACAATATTCTGTTCGCCTTCAACCGAAGAAATGTGTCTTTGGTGTTCTTTCGGGAAAACTTCTTGGCTTTATCGTCTCTTTGCGTGGCATTGAGGTCGATCCATCTAAAGTCAAAGCTATCCTAGAAATGCCCCCTCCCAAAAATCTCAAACAATTGCGTAGTTTACAAGGTAAGCTCCAATCTATCCGACGTTTCATCTCTCAACTCTCGGATCGGTGTCAACCTTTCCATCACCTCCTTAAAAAGGATATTGCATTCCAATGGAGCGAAGAATGTTACCAAGCCTTCGAAGCTCTCAAATCCTATCTCTTGCAGCCACCCGTGCTTATCCCACCCCAAGACGACCGCCCTTTTCTACCTTTACCTTTCCGCCACTGACCACGCTGTAGGAGCCATGCTTACACATCGTGACTCTGAGAATCACGAACAAGCCGTTTATTATATAAGTTGTACTTTGGTGGACTATGAGACTAGGTACACACATGTAGAAAAATTGTGCCTTGCCCTATCATTCGTGGCCACCAAACTCCGACACTACCTTCTAAATCACAAGACTTTCATCATCACCAATACAGACCCCATCCATTACATGTATGCCAAACCTCATCTAAACCAACGCATTGCCAGATGGCTCATGCTTCTCGCCGACCTCGACCTTGAGTTTGTCCACCAGAAATCAATAAAAGGACAAACCATCGCAGACCAACTTGCAGAAGCTCCTTTACCGGGGGAATAATTTACCAATTTCACATTTCTCGATGAACTCATCACTACTCTTTCCCTCACAGAGGAGTCGTACCCAATGACCCTCTTCTTCGATGGATCTAAATGCCAGCGCGGCGGAGGAGCCGGCGTTGTTCTCATTCCTCTCAACGCTGAACCTATGCCTCTTTCATTCCGACTTGATTTCCCTTGCACTAATAATACAGCGGAATACGAGGCCCTTGTTCTGGGTCTCCAAGTTGCGTTACACTTAGGTATCAAATCTATCAACATTTTTGGCGACTCTCAATTGGTAGTCAATCAAGTTATGGGCGTCTACCAATGCAAAAACGAGGAACTTCAAAAATACAAACACTACGTGGATTCACTTCTAGCCTTATTTACCCACTATTCTATACAAACCATTCCCCGCTCCACTAACAAATTTGCGGATACTATGGCTTGCTTAGCCTCGCAAATTCCCGCCGCGCCAACTGACTCTGAATTATTCGTCGTGGTCCAACAACTTTTTGCCCCATCCTATTCAACCCCGGTAGTTTGTATGATAAATACTGTGTCTACTAATTCACAGGATACCTGGTACCACCAATTTCACGACTACCTTACAATCTCTGTCCTCCCACCTGACCTTACTAGTAACGGCAAACGTGCTTTTCTTAAAAGTGTTTCACGTTATGTTGTCATGGGGGGACTCCTCTATAAACGTGGCTTTGATGGCATCCTCCTTCGCTGTCTAACTGGCGCGGAGGCCACTCATACCATCCAACAGGTCCATGACGGTATTTGTGGTGGACATTTTAGCGGCCTTGCCGTGGCCAAACGAATCCTTCGCCTTGGTTATTATTGGCCTACTCTCAATAACGACTGCTACGAATATGTTAAGCGTTGTGTTATGTGTCAGCAACATGCCAACCTTCAACATACTCCTAGCCACCCGCTCCAGATCGCTCGAGATCTTTGGCCCTTCTCACAATGGGGTTTAGACCTTATTGGTGAGATTCATCCAACCTCTTCACAACGTCACCATTGGATAATCACAGCGACCGAATATTACACAAAATGGGTGGAGGCTATTCCACTCATTTCAATCAAAAAAGAAAAAATTGTCGAGTTCATTAACCACCACATTATCTGTCGTTTTGGTGTTCCTCATCGCCTGATAACAGATAATGGAAAATCTTTCAAAAACAAGTTGTTGCAAGACCTTTGTGACAACTTTGGTATCAAACTTAGTTTCTCATCACCTTACTATCCACAAGCCAATGGGCAAGCCGAGTCCTCTAATAAAACACTAACCAAAATCCTCATGAAAGTTGTCAATGAATCCGGAAGAAATTGGCACGATCACATTCCCTTTGCCCTTTGGGCTTATCGTACTAGCATTCGTACCTCTACTAATGCCACACCTTTTTCTTTGGTATACGGTACCGAGGCTGTTTTGCCTCTCGAAATACAAATACCCTCCCTTAGAATATCTCTTCAGGATATTCTCACCAACGATGATTTCCGCCAAGAGTGGTTAGCCCAATTGGAGCTTCTTGACGAACGCCGTCTTACAGCTCTTGATCACCTTCAAATCTATCAAAAACGCATTAAACGTGCTTATGATAAGCGACTTCATGAGCGTACCTTTAAGGTTGGTGATCTTGTTCTCAAAGAGAATCAACATGTAACCAAACTAGAAAAGAGCAAACGTGGAAAATTTGCTCCCAATTGGATTGGGCCTTATATAATCACTCATACCTATGGATCTGGTACTTATCATTTAGCTTCGCTTAATGGTAAACCTGAGCCTGAACCCCTTAATGCCTTGCATCTTCGACCATTCTACTGTTGAAATTAGTGTTATATCACTTCTTATCTACCTGCCGCTCGTCCCTTGAGCTCACTTACCACTACATACACTCTGTTTCCTACACCTCATAATAACAATCAAGCTCACATAGTTTGATCCTCACCTCCCCTTGATGATGCCTTCCCCTTTTTAGTCTAGTCCATGACTTCAAAATATTAAAATAAGCCGTATTCTTATGGGATTTTCTTGAGTCAAACTTCCTACTAAACTAGATGCTTCACGCCAAATGAACATCTAGTCATCTAAATTAAATATAGACTGCTCCCTCGAAGGACAGCTATATGCTGAACTATTGCTGCTATTATATATAGACTGCTCCCCCGAAGGACAGCTATGCATTACAATCATATCTACTACTATAAATAGACTGCTCCCTCGAAGGACAGCTATACACAGTCAGCCTTTATCAGAAGCTTCTCGCATTGATCAGCTTCGTGAAGACCTCAAGAATAATACAATCAATATCCCTTGTAGACTTCCCGCATCGATCAGTCTACATTCAGCAAAATTTGAAAAGCCTCATTCAAAAGGACTTTTGAGTCATGGACTTGTCTATTTAGGGTAGGTTCTCTTTCGTCAGAACACTCACTTTGTAATAAGTGTCTCCATACCTCAGCTATATCATCCACCTCACCTCACCATTTGTTTCAACTCAAGGGACGTGATGTATATCCGATATATTGTGATTATACAACTCTTTTCACCTATCGACTTCTCGCCTATGCAAGGTACCTAGGGATTCAAGCTCATCCTATGTTAATATGTGGTTTGTTTAGCTCTTCTCAACTACGGGACACTTTTTACCTCTTTTACTCGACTCTAGGATTGTGTGTTGACCTTAATCAGGATACGGTTCCCTACTATTTGGGTAAGCTAACTTTCGCTTTACCTATACCTACATCAACATCGCCCATACCTTACCAACACCAACAACATTACCCTATCAACATCAAATTCTTATCAACCAACAAATTGCCTAACCATACCCAAATTGCCTGAATTCGCCTCTCCCTGGTCCTAAGGGAGAACTACATCGGTCTGAGGCCCCTCCTTGCTTTGTGCAATGGGCTATGTAGGCAGCACTTCGGAGACATGGGGTCTCCCAAGGTTAGCTCGACCATCCCCTACCATAACCTATCCTGTGTGGTATAATATAAATATTTTTGTGTATTTCTATTTAATCACAGTCCTCTTTATCCTTTTTCAAAACACCAAAAGTCACAACGCAAACACAATCTTATTACTATCAACTCTCATCCGCCAATACACATAGCTCCACCTCACTCAATCAAGCCTCTAATCTCAACTCTCCATCGTCAGACAAGTCGATTTGGTTATGCAAATACCAAAAATGACAATGACAAGCCGTATTTTTCTTTTTATAGGTTTTTTGCCTTTCACCGATATCGGTTTCATATTGCCCTAAGGAACCAGTATCGGTCCCTTAACCGATATCGGTCATGCAGAATTGACATCTTCTCTACCCAACTTTCATTAAATTCTTTGCCCTTATTTACTCTTTGCCTCTTTTTAACCACATATCGCCTCTATCCACCTTTGCTCCACACCATTTGTTACAATTGTCTGCTAAACTATTTATTGGCCCCTCGACCAGCAAGGCCTCAACCTACCTATTCAGCCTGACCCAAGGCCTCGCCCTACCTCATTTGGCCCTCATCAGATCATAAGGCCTCAATATCCTAACTTCATATTTGGCCTGACCCAAGGCCTCAACCTACCTTTTGGCCATGACTTGTCTACCATCAAGGCCTCATACCTATTCGGCCCAACCCAAGGCCTCACCCTACCCATTTGGCCCTACCCAAGGCCTCGCCCTACCGATATATTGGCCTGACCCATATACAACCTTTTCACCTATCGGCCCTACATCGGGGCCTCTGTGATCTCTATACCATATACCAAAGCCGGCACCCAAGGCCTCAACCTACCAATTCGGCCTTCTCAACTACGACCCAAGGCCTCAACCTACCCCGTATTCGGCCCGACCTATAGGCCTCAACCTACCTATCACCATACAATGAATAAGTGTCGGCATCGACCCAAGGCCCCAAATTGCCGGCCCGACCTATACCTCCCATGGTCCTAAGCCTCTGAGGCCCACGCCCTCGGCACCTACCTGGTGCTATGTAGGCAGCCTGACCTCCTGCCCAAGGCCTCAACCTACCCCTTATTAAATATAAATAGGTCTCTGCCCTATGTGCTGCATACGCCTGATTTACTCGACACCCAAGGCCTATCCTTTACCCTTCGGGCCCGACCCAAGGCCGCAACCCAACAATCTTGGCCCGACCCAAGGCCGCACCACTTCCATACCTTACCCAAAATCAACACCATACACTTTTATCCATCCATCTGGTATTTTTTGTTCAATCGAGCTCACCTGTTCGTGTTTTAGCATGATTAGGGTCCTTGACTTGATCTGTCGACCAACTTTGCCCAGACCTAGACCGTGACGTTTATCTCAACCAAACCAACCTTTTGGTACCTGCCGAACATGCCTAAACGTTCCTGTACCTTACCTGTTATATACCCTGGGGCTACTTCCTATGCCTTGGATACCAGGATTATAACACCCTTGTTTGGATAAACTATCGACCTTTGCCTCCTGCACTGCTGGATTGCTCGTCAAATCATGTACCCTAGTCGTACTATGCGCATTTCAATATGCGTCTCGCTTCCTTGGGTCCCTACCCCACCATCTTACCATCCCCTCTACCCCATGTACCCGTTATCAACCCTATCCCTGATTTCTCCGTTCACTCCATCTGCGATAGATTTCAGGGGGATTACCTATATCCTTAACAGGAGTAACCACTTCATATTATTGTCCGTGCAGCTTTACAAAACAAGCTACACGACAATAAGGGGCTAATGTAGACACCAAATTTGTGTCTTACGACCCCTTGTGACCCGCATCCCATTTCGCAACCTAACCTCATTACCTAAACCTTACACAATTATTTATTAATTACCTTATAATTGATAAATCCACATCACCTTACCCAACCACCTCACTTTGCCACCTCATCATGACCTAGCCCTAACCCTAAACTAACCTAATTAAGACCCATGACTTGGTCTAGACTCACATCCATAACTAATGCCTCCTTACTCATTCGGCACCCAAAGCTGACCTTCTAGCCATTTGACCAAGCCCGCAACTGATCTCTCGGGAGAAAAGCAGGGAAGGTGGGCTATTTTACTAAAAATAGCCTACTTTTTCCTTACCGATGCCAAGTTCCTACTCGACCGCCGTCGGTTACGCAACCGCCATCGGTTCCCTAACTAAATGGGCTCCCCAAACCAAAACAACGGATCGCAATTTCATTTTTGGGATCAGTCCCAAGGATTTCTGGATCAATAGAGAGCATTGCGAGCCCGGAACAGAGTCCAGATCTTCACTTGACCAAGCAGAGACGAGTGAAGAAACCAGAAGTGCTTACAACCTATCAACTTGCATCTTGGCCAAAACCAGTAAGTCATATCTTGCATGTCCTTTGTTATAACATTTCTTATGCTTCTTGAATCTCAGTCCTCCTAAATCCGTTTCTGAATCCACTACCCAACGTGTCATTGCATCTAACTGTCATTCTTTTGCTTCTAATCATCCCATTTCCTAATACCATCCAAAAACCAGCCATTACAAACACCATAGCTACCAAGAAGATCCTAGAACCCACCGGTATCAGTTATCAGTAACCGGCATTAGGGTCCTCTGATCAAAACCAGAAAACCAGCCTTTCCCCTACCCAGTTGTGACGTTTAAACAATTTAATTGATATTTTGCAGTACTTTTGTGTTAATTCATATTAGCAGGGGAACTGTACCACCTTCGAAAGGAAGTTTTATATTTCCTGGGCCCAAGGCAGTTTCCTCATTTATTGTTTAATCAAAATCTTATGGTCTTGTGTTCTTATTTGCAGGTAGTCCTTCCAAGACAAAAAGGAGTTCTATTGCAGTTCAGCCTGATCTTTCTCTACGGTACGCTACACCATCTCGACATTCAACAGGTATTCCTCCTAACCCTAACCTCATCTGTTTCTAAAAGGAATGAAAGGATTTCCCGAAGCAACTCAATCTGGATTGATAGATTTGAGGGGGATTACCTATATCCTTAACATGAGAAACCACTTCATATTATTGTCCGTGCAGCTTTACAAAACAAGCTACATGACAATAAGGGGCTAATGTAGACACCAAATTCGTGTCTTACGACCCCTTGTGACCCGCATCCCATTTCGCAACCTAACCTCATTACATAAACCTTACACAATTATTTATTAATTACCTTGTAATTGATAAATCCACATCACCTTACCCGCCACCTCACTTTGCCACCTCATCATGACCTAGCCCTAACCCTAAACTAACCTAATTAAGACCCATGACTTGGTCTAGACTCACATCCATAACTAATGCCTCCTTACTCGCACCCAAAGCCGACCTTCTAGCCACTTGACCAAGCCCGCAACTGATCTCTCGGGAGAAAAGCAGGGAAGGTGGGCTATTTTACTAAAAATAGCCTACTTTTTCCTTACCGATGCCGGTTCCTACTCGACCGCCGTCGGTTACGCAACCGCCATCGGTTCCCTGTAAATGGGCTCCCCAAACCAAAACAACGGATCGGAATTTCATTTTGGAGATCAGTCGAAGGATTTCTGGATCAATAGAGAGCATTGGGAGCGAGGAACAGAGTCCAGATCTTCACTTGACCGAGCAGAGACGAGTGAAGAAACCAGAAGTGTTTACAGCCAAGGAGATCAACTTGCATCTTTGCCAAAACCAGTAAGTCACATCTTGCATGTCCTCTGTTATAACATTTCTTATGCTTCTTGAATCTCAGTCCTCCTAAATCCGTTTCTGAATCCACTACCCAACGTGCCATTGCATCTAACTGTCATTCTTTTACTTCTAATCATCCCATTTCCTAATATCATCCATAAACCAGCCTTACAAAACACCATAGCTACCAAGAAGATCCTAGAACCCACCGGTATCGGTTATCAGTAACCGGCATCAGTCATCAACAACCGCCATTATCAGTAACCGGCATCGGTTCCTTTGATCAAAACCAGAAAACCAGCCTTTCCCCTACCCAGTTCAACAAAACAATTTAATTGATATTTTGCAGTCTTTTGTGTTAATTCATATTAGCAGGGGAACTGACCACCTTCGAAAGGAAGTTTTATATTTCCTGGGCCCAAGGCAGTTTCCTCATTTATTGTTTAATCAAAATCTTGTGGTCTTGTGTTCTTATTTGCAGGTAGTCCTTCCAAGACAAAAAGGAGTTCTTCGCAGTCAGCCTGATCTTTCTCTACGGTACGCGCACACCATCTCGACATTCTACAGGTATTCCTCCTAGCCCTAACCTTATCTGTTTCTAAAAGGAATGAAATTCCGAGTGAAACACTAGGAGAAGCATCTAGAATAGGCTAATGCAAGTCATGGATCCCTAACAGGATCAACACTCCTTAACCAAAGGTTTGCATCACCTATATCCCACCAAGAACAAGTTTCATTTCAAATGCATCAAGTCAGGGGACTTAGCCCTAAAGTGGGATGCAATGACAGCATGGAGATGCTCTAGGAAAGCAGTTCCAACATTTGATGCTACTAGGAAGTTGTCATCACACATAAACCATCACAAGAGTGCGAGAGTAGGCCCATAATTCTTCTGAAGGTAGCAAATTGGATGGCTCAAGAAGGTTGGTACCGTCCCATTGCTTAACTAGGTGATCCCATGTGTCCTCAATCACACCGCTAACTAGAAAGGAGATTCACAACCTATAAATATTAGTTCATAGGAATCTCTTAATTTCTGACATAAGTGCGTAGTGTACTACAAAACTACCTCCATCATCAGCCCATAGGTTTTGGTTCCCTAAAGTGATGTGGCAGTAGATTGAATCTTCATTACTCCATTTGCGATGGTCACGTAGAGGCAACAATCACCTCCACTAGTGAATAGTAAGCCATTCCACTCTCAACATTACTATTAATAGTAGGTGACCTCAGATGCCTCTGAAGGGATAAAATTGCGTCACATTGATACAATAGAGTAGTGATCCTATACAAAACAACTAAAATCGAGCTCTAATGGTCCATTTTCAGAAGAATGAAATGTATACATACTTTGAGGTTATAGGTATGTCATAATAGAGCTAGGAGTTACCATCAACAATGGATCCCAGAGTTCACTCAATGGCAAGGGTAATTAATCTGAGCCCAATCATACCAACCTAGTACAAGAGTACTATGCAGTCCTGCAAGTGAGCTCCAAATCATTTATCTACTATTTCACCCTATCACGCATTAATCAAACTAGTACCTCATTTGCATCAATGAGGACAAACCATCACATTCATTAATCCATGACTATCAAATCCATTCTTCTTCTCTCTCTAAGTTGCACCTAGGCTCTATTCCCCTGGGTAAAGTATTCTTCACTTTCAGGACAATACCTTCTAATTAAATGTAGTTGCCGTAAGGAAAATTTTACTCATATCCTAGTCCAATAATGTTTTTCTTAATTGCCGAAGTGCAAAGTTGGTTTGGACAATTAAGTGGACACCAGTCTCCCAAAACCTGAATTGGTACATCATAGTCATGACCGGAAGCCAGCTCATTCCAAATATTGTCATCAAATCCTTGATCGACGTTCAGTCACTTGAACCATACTGAAAAATCCACAAAAACCCAACCACTATTTCCCAGAGTCAAAATGGTACCATTTGTAGGGCCCAAACTAGATTAAGTAGCCATTTCTACCCAAATCCCCCCTTATGTGTTACCCCCCCATGCACTCATTCAATAGGATGAACTAAGCAACTTCCTCCATTCCCAAATGAGCGCCATCTCACCATAGTGTTCAGGGACCAAAAAAGTAAGAGTGGCCGTTGAATTTTCCCCCTACAGAACTTCCAATTTATGTCTAACCCGAATTTCCTACTAAAGGTAAATCATGAGCGGGATTCACAAATGAGGAATGTGATCGAAACTTACTACGTCATGATCCCAACCGTGGTCAGAAATTATATGGCCGCTTAAAAAAAAAATTGGTTTGGCCCATTTCAATACCTTCTCTTGACTGAAGTAGAGATGGCGGGCAAGTGGAATAGAGCCAAGTTTTCTTTATGTTTTCAAACTCAGCACTCTCCAAAAAATCATGGCAAAATCTACCTATGGCTCATCTGAACACAAGAAATCTGAGCTCCAATGCATCAGATCAGTGGGTATAATTCGCACTGGCCCACCACTTGTAAAAGTACTCAAAATACATAGGAGTTTAACTCAATTTTTGGTCATCCAAATTGTACAATATAAAACTGTAATCGTCCATAGGCATAACTTTTTAAATATAAACCCACCCCGAATGTTGGTTTACCCATGCTAAATTTGTCCTTTTCCCTCCATGCGTAGTCATTTTCAAAACTATACCGATATTTTGGAACTCCTTATGACTTCACATTTGTGTATTGATAAACTTCATTTTTCCAATCATTGAGTGTATGCATTGCCCATCTTACAAGTTGATATCATCCGGACCCCCATTTGAAATATCTACATCCCACTCATGCTACCCTTTGGAACCTCAACTCGACCAACTTCCCTATGCCAATACATTTCAAACTTTAATTACCTAAGATACCTATGAGTGAAAAATTTTTGAATAAACCTGCATCCCTCTTCATTATACCTTACCGTATTAATATACCCGTATCCTAAGGTTACATCCAACATTACCTTGAAAAGCAGATTATGTGTAAATGATAAGTCACCGAATCCTGACCTATTAATGTTACCAGAACATTCCCTAAACAAAGGCTCCTGATATGACATTTTGGTAGCATGGATTCACACAGTGCATTATCCTAGAGAACTTGGAAATAGCTTCAAATCATGATTCCTTTCCACCACTCCTATTTCTCCTAGACCTTATACTGAAACTATAAAGGATTCGTTTAGAAATCTCGACAACTACGTAAAGGAGTTTTGACCTTTCCTACAGTTTCCAACAAACCATCAGCGTTCATTACCACTACCTTTGACCATACCTGCATTTTGGACCTATTTACTCTTATTGTTACCTATAGACCTTGTACCCTGCAATTTTAATTCTTCATGTGTTAAAAATATCTAATCTGATTGTATCAAACTACTGACCACCCACTAATCTCCTATGCCCATTATTTTCCTCAATTCGACCGACTCCTCATTACCCTCTCTTAGCCGGAAACTCTCTCATCTCTACACTTGACATTTGGTCAGTCGATTCCGTGATTTTTGTCATTGCAGAACTTACCAATGAAATCCACCTATTCCATGTGACATGCAATATGGCGTAAAAACTGTAGATCGGTAACAATCCTTGGGTCACACTCCCCTTGAGTCTCGTAAAAACTCCCAATTAAACTACCCTTCCTACTACCCATGACCCAAATCTTGCACATCAACCTTACAAGTACTCCTTTTAAATTAGATGTAGATTTGGTCCTTTCCTCTTTATTATATTTGAAAATAGTGCCTTGAATTCGAGGAATAGGAATGCAACCTTGACCTAAAGAGATCTCCAATTAGCTAAGGTCCATCGCATACTTCTGATAAATCTCCATAAGACTTGATTAACCTAAAGGAATTCAAGAGTACGCATTATTCCTCTAACCCAAGTCGTTGACTGAAGTAGGAATTCATAGGGTGCATGCGATTCTGATCACTAATTGGTGAAACAAACTTGATTGTACCCTTCTGATGAATCCATAAGTCTGAATTTGATGAAGAAGTATACTCCTAGGGAATTCTCCACCTTAATCGAATTGAAAAATGAAATCCATGACGCTGGTAGAGAGAACCAAGAACCTTGTTAGTTTCACCATTGAGATTCAAGCTTGTGGAAACAGAGTTTTTACATATTATATTCAGCATTCAAGAACCGTAAATGTTACAAAAATGGCTTGGCATTTTCATATGTGAGACAATGATAACAATGGTTTTGATGAAAATAGAGAAATAAATGCATTAAGCAAGGTCTTCAAAATGATAATATTTAATGGCCTAGCAACAATCTTTGGGTTATCTATCACCCTCATGTTTTTTCCAGAATGGTTTGAGAATATAGCTGAAATTGAGAGTAAAGAGAAGGGAATAAAGGAGAGATGCATTTCCTACAAATTAGTAAGAAGGATCCATGAATTTATCATAAGAGTAAGCCATATAAACCGTCTGAATATTTCAAAGTAAATAGTGAAGGATACATTTACTCTTTCATTGGCTGTGAAGGAGTTTTCCAATTTACCTATTGACCTTGGCCTTGCATTGTCGGGGTGCCTAATTTATTTGACTCAAAATGTAACTGGGCACTGAGAAGATTTTTGAAGTTAATCTGACCCTATCGCACTCGAATGTTCTCTTTATGAAGAAGTGATTGTCAGGACAAAACCGTAGGTCCTCAAGAGAAATCTAGAGCCTTAAATTGCCTATTTTCTAGATGATTTTAAGAGGAAACAGTGACCTGGCAATTTGGTGTTTTTCTCAAACATACTCTAAATGTTCCTGCATCAATTGACCTCTATTGTGTTTCCGCACCATATCTTATGGTGTTTGGATACTCAAATCACTTCAAACCATGTTTGGAAGAGACCTTATCGAAACTTATATCTGACATAAATTTTGAAAGTTTCTCAAATTGGTACCATGATAATGCATTTCAGTTTTTGGTTAAATGTGTTCCAATAATTTAAGAGGTTGCCACTATCTTTGACCCTGAACCCATTTACCCATTTACCTGATTTGACCTTTTACCCTTTACCCAATGTGTATGGAGGCAGTAGGATCTTCATTTTCCCACACCTCATTTTATCAAACCACTCACCGCTTCATCTTTTCATGACCTCATCGGTTCCTAGTTTGAGGGGGGTTACCTTCACCCGCACTTGGGGAAACACCACCCTCACTTACACTCGACACAACCATTTCCTATTTTTGTCAGTGTCGTTTACCAATATAAGCTACACAACAATAAGGGGCAAAATGTAGACACAAAAATTGGGTCACACTCCCCTTGGTCCCCATTTCAAATAACCAACTTAAACACATTCACCTAACCATGACCCCTTATACCCCACATTAATATTAATTTAATTAATTTAATTAAATTAATACCCATCCTCACCCCATTATTAATTTAATTACTTTAATTAAATGGAATATCCCACACCTCACCTAGACACTCACCATAGACCTACCCATATGTTTCAGTGTTTCCATAAATGAACTAAGACTTAGTTCAACCCTAAAAATCAATGCCTATTATTCCTCTAACCACCTTCCCGCTCATAAAAATGTAACATGTCCATTCTAATCCGTGGGATAAATGGACAGAACCTGGATTCCAAAATGATTGCAAGTAGATCTGTCATTTTTAGTAAACCTAGGGAATCCTCGCCTTAACTGACAATGCCAGTCATCCCTAAACTGACACCAGTAACCAGGAACCATCGTCGGTTACCATTTATTCATTTTGGTAACCTTGTTTTTGAGGTTGGCACATTTATGAGATTGAAGAAGAAGAGAGTTACATGCAAGCAGAACCAGAGCATTTTTGCACCTCCAAACATCCATAGCCAGCACCAAGATAGATCCAGAGGTATTGCACTCACGGTGACATTCCAGGAAGCATCACTGATTGACACCAAGTATCCATCCCACCAACCAATCATCACCACCACATAGCCATTGGACCTACAACAGTCAGTAAGTACATTTATACCTGTGTCTATTTCACTTTGTCCTGTTAGCTAAAGGTTCTTTATCATCTGTTGTTCTTAGTTTCCTACTTGCATTCCCTTTTCCCCACCATTTATCTCTTGTAAACCCAACCATTCCTCCACCCACACCATAAAACCACCCTCCATACTTGACTTCTACATATCTCTGAGTGTTCCTAAGATCCCCATATAAACTCATTATTCCCTCTATCATCTCTGTCTGACCTTAGCTTAAACCCCACTAACAAATTTTACTAAGTCTTATCATCCCGCCTCTACCAACGCTAGTTACCCATAACCATCATTGTTTCTTCCTAACCGTGATCGTTCATACCTCGACCAATGCCGGTCTCTATGTCTTACCAATACCTGTGTAAACCATAAACCAACCTACCTACCAAAATAACCCAAACACCTTACCCAACCTTGCTAAGACCCTGTCTGTGACTTGTAGACCACCTGACAACCTACAACATGACCCTGAAGACCTTGACCTGCATAGTTTTTTAGGCCTATTTAATTGGATTGACGTTGATAGTGATATGAGGTACCCAAATCAGAATACTATCAGTAGGATTCATTTATGTACATATTCCAGTTATTTTATATTTTTTTTATAAAAGTAGTGGGTTGACAACCTTCTAGGAAGTATCACACTTCCCAGATCTAGCATACGCTAGGCAGTCCACTGTCATATATTATTTAACTCTTCTTTGGTGGTCTTGTTTTCTATTTCAGGTAGTTCCTCCTAGCCAAAAGGAAGCTCTCACAGTCATCATCAGATCGAGAAGTCAGAACGCGCACATCAACCTTCAAACCAACCTGTCGTAACAAGTATTCCTCTTTAGCCCATAACCCTTATTTATTTCTTCACATTCTGAGAAACACTCTAAGCATCATGGTGAAACATCGAGGTAGGATTGGATAAGCTAGGGGTTAGATTGAATTTTAGATTGACAGTCGTTCACATAAGCATTATTAATTATGATTTTCCTCCAGAAATGGACTACAATTCCCTCTGATGATTTTTACCTGGATTATGAAGTGATTTTACTATATTCAATCTGATACATCCCCTCCTATGTTTTTTCATACTGATTGAGGCCAGAAAGGCCGATGATCTTATTGAGGGATAGAGTGGCCTACTCTATAGCAAGCATGATCATTTCTGAGATGTCTATCGGATGTTGAGTGAGACACCTGATGGTCAAGATTCAGGTCTCTTATCAGAGGATCCCAAGGGATGACTCAGGGCTACTCCATTACTATCTTGTGGAGAGATCGGATCTAGCAGACAAGGACATTTTGGTTAAGGACCATGGGAGATCACTTATGTCTTCTCCTGGAGGATGTGTCATCGAATCTTGTTAGTTCTCCTATGTCTCTTGGTACATCTTCTAGGGGAGTTTCCCCACTAGATATTTCACCTATTACGGATGTTTCTGATGTCTATTCCAATCATTTCTATGCGGTATTCCATCCATATCGCATACTATCATAGCTTCTTCAGGGGACCTACTACTAGTTTGTTCTTAGCATACAGACCCTTCTCCATCACCTTTGGATGCATCCCTATGATTACTCATAATGGAAAATTGTAACCACTTAACACATTATTTCCATCTTCTAACCATCCCTTACATAGATATCATTTCTCTCATGCAACCGTCGATAAGACAAGTTAAAATCTCAAGTTAAGTTTCTTGCTTTAGAAAATCTAGTGGCTTATTATGCCTCCATTGACAACAATTCATTACATGGAAATCCTTGCTCCCTAAGAAGATTTTCATTTGGGACTACTACATTCCCTCATGATTTCACCATGTCTACTTCACATGTTTTGATGGTTCGTGTGACCCTCATTGGATTATCTTCTACATTATCTGTCGGGCTATGGCCTCCTATTATAATGATATATTATTACTTTAAGGCCTTCCGGTATAGTCTCACCAGATGAGGCATTACAATGGTACACTCATCTCCCCTTTAGATCCATTAGTACTTTTTATGACATGGAGGAGGGTACCTTCCTCTCAGCTTGTGGATTTATAATCGAATAATGGCCCTAAGGTTACTTATGACCAGCCTGGTAGCTACTCTACTTCAGGGCTCCATGGAACCTATCAAGGATTATATTCTAAGATTCAATGAGATTATCCATCAGCTTGTCTTCCAACCCATAGATCTTGTATGAAGAAATTTATTTTCTATCCATGGCCTCATTCCTCCACTCAAGAAATGATTACAGATATGATACATGTGAGTCATTCCTTCCTTCTATGGATATAAATTGTAATTAGAAAAAGAAGCATTATCTTCTGAAGACACATATCATAGATCCTCCACACACCTATATGACTATTGCCTCATATAGTTCTTCGCTAGAGCCTCCAGTTGAACATCCTACACAGTCTCCATCTTTGCCTCCCAAGATTAAAGTTCAAACAAGCTTAACCCACTTCGACCAAAATAATCATGACTCCTTCTCTAATCTCTGACTGATAAGCTAATCCTCCTGCCACTCCACCTAGGTCAGTGTGATCCTTTACATTTCACTTCGATCACAATTGACCACATGATGTGCTACGTGTTTAACTTATTGAGCTGCTTAATTTTCCTACCTTCCAACCAACATCATCCATGTAACACTGATTACAACTTCAATGTGACCAACACTTATTGTAATTATCATCGTATAAATGGCCATATAGACAATGATTGTCTTACCCTTCTTCATATCTGTAAAAATTAGAGGATACGGGCACCATAAAGAACCTTTGGTTCTCACCCTTGTGAGCAATCCATATCTCCTCTACCTTGTTACATCAGAAATTTTCTACTATATTGATTCATCTCCTACATATGGTGCTTCAACGCATGATATATCACATCATCAACCTGTTATTCATATTGCTGTTCTCCTACCCTCATCCATCACATTCATTCACATCCACATCACTCCATCCCATTCATGCTATCCACCACCTCACCTTAGATCATCCACATTCATCTTCCATTCAACACTCCACTCTCATGTACATTCCACCACTCTCCATATGACATTCAGTTCGTTCATACACTCATGTTGCTTTGCCATTCCTACATGCTTTCCACCGCTCCACACTGCCTTGGTATTTGGTAGGTGATTACTATCACCTTACCCCCCGATGACACACTTGTTTTTTAATGGTTCTTACATGATTGTTGAGGGTTTCGTTTTAATAACTTTTCATCACATGATGCATCGTTCATCTAGCGCACCTCAATCATACCCAATGACACACTCTTCTGCTTCAGTTCACACTTGGCTATAGAGGGATTACTACTACACATGAACCCCACACACTACACAATAGGTCATTACACATTATGTCTTTCATACATCTATGTCATACACCTACATGCTACACTTAGTCTACATCGTTTCAACTTTTATGCATCCATACATCATACATCCTAGCATTGCCCAGATTACATCATTTAGCATTATATTACATGTTTACATATCATACATACACATCATACTAGTCTATATCATACATATACACACTTTCATGGTCTATGAGTCTAGCATTACACACTACTCATTACATCGTGCACATTCTTGCACATTGTTAGTCTACATACACACCTTACATTACATCATACACTCACATTATCGGCACATTATATGGTCATTTATCATCACCTACTACATTGTCTTCTACGCATTGCACTCACTACCCTATGATGCACTTTAGTTCCTCGGTCCATACTTGATTGCCAAGGGTTTACAAATCAAATGGACCTTACATTCATCACCTACATGTTTCAACAAATTCGACCTTTCATCATGCATTATTAGTGGTATACATCACCACTTTAGTGATATACGTTTAGGCTAAATCATCACCTATTCTATCATTTTGTAGTGGTATACACCTTAGTGTTACATCATCACTCATCCTTTCACTATCTTGTAGTGATATACGCTTAGGGATAAATCATCACTCATCCATTCATCTCATAGTGATATACGCTTAGACTAAATCATCACTTATATGTTCATCTTCTCGTGATATATGCTTCCGCTATTAGGTTCACACACACACATCATTTCTAGGTCGCATCTCATCACTACACATACACATTCATCACAGTGTGTTAGACAAAACAAACACTACTCGACTATTTCCTGATGACACACTCTCATTTACCATTCATTCTTGACTACTAAGGGGGAAAATAAAATGAACCTCATTGCATACAGTTTCATTCACTCGAGGGGCATGTGGCTCCTATCATCCATCTTACATTCCATTCCATCCATCCATAACATATTGTATACTATGGTTACTTATACTCTTGCTTACTTTTTCTTGTTACATGGTCACTTTATTACACATGATAGTTAGCTTACTTATATGTCATTTATCTATATCATCAACACATGTGCATTCACGTCTTTTTCTAGTTATGATCACAGATACAGGTCTCTTACACACAGCATGGATGCTCACCTTTTACCCTTCCTACACTGGTCACTGGGGGCATTCACATTCGTCTCTCATAGGTGTTATTGTTTCATTTTGTAATTAGCATTTACATTACTTTCTTATACATGATTTTGACATACTAGTTATCTTTCTAACATGCTAACAGGTGTTCATGTGCAACACTTGTTATGCACAGGATATTTGTCTCCATGACTTGTTTGTTTGTATTGTTTTCTATTGTTTACTATTGTATGTGGGCTTTGCCCTATGTTTGGTGTGCACACTTGTTTGTTGTTTGTGGCCATGATGGCCTTGCGTGTCTTGTGACATCATGAGTGATGTCCCATGTTTACAGCCCACTTTGTGTGGCTTACTTTGTCTTCTTGTGTGTTTACATTACTGATTTTTCTTGGTAGCTTTTACACTATTTGTGTAGCTTATACATTGTTTTCTATATGCATGATTTTTCATACTAACACTTGTCTTTGGCTATCCTTCTTGTTTGTGTGTGCCTTGGTTTCTACCAAGCATATTCCCTTCCCCCTACAGGGAAGATTACAACAGTTCATGCGGTTGGTCCTCTTTTGGGGCCACATTCTCCTATCAACAATGTCACATGTGCCCCCAAAAAGGGGGGCATCATTCATGGGGGTTTTACATACTAACAATGGCATATTTACACTGGTTCAATTCAGTGCACTTTCCACCCTTGGAATTTTGGGTTACATACAATGAGTTGGTTCAGACTAATCTATGAACCCCATACACAACGGATTTTATAGGACATTAGGTTTCCTTATCTATTCTAGGAAGAGTTACATGCTTGGAGGTTACAGTGGGTGTGCCTCTCTACACTACTTTGGCCAGTGGCATCGGATTTCCCAAAAAACTAGGACAATACAGATATCTCTACACACATTCAGGGAAGAAATTAGATCTTGGAGGACATAAAACATTTCCTCCCTACACTTCTTCAGCTTATGGCCATGAGATCACCCAAAAAAATGAGCAATACAGGATATCCTTCTACACTCTTTTCTTGACATGGATCAAGTGCACATGTTCCATTTACACTTTTCATTGGATCAGGTATTTTACATTTCCATTTTTTTACACATTCATATTTTACATACGTGTATCTTTTACATAAAATTTTACATTTACATACATACATATTTGACTACTTGATCATTTTCTCCTTGCAAGTCCAGGTGTATGAGAAACAAGTAATCAAATGGGGGAAACAACAACAAATCAAAAACATGAAACAATGACAATTTGTGGGTATCACACATGATACTAACCATGCAGGTACACTACACACTGTAGTAATGTACACACGTGTTTCCACCCTAGGTTCACTCTCATCACTTTTTTGCACATTTTTCATCTATAGTTTCCACTCCTCCATATTTTTTGTCATTCCACACTTTTATCTAGTCCTTTGGCACGTTTTCTACTACAATATTCATGGACATTAGGTACGCATATCTATCTACTTTATGTTACCAAGATTTCTACTCACCAACATAAAGTGGGAGAAAAATGTAGTCACAAAATCATGCACTTTAGGCATTATTTAGTCTCGGTCTCATACTACTATTTAGAAGGTTCTTGAGTGAAGAAAGTACTAATTAACCCCCATCTTTTGGCCATCTTATTTTATTTTTATTTCATCATTCCTGACCTATTTACACCCATATGCCTAGTCATATTTCTGTAATTTCCCATGTTATTTTAGCCTTCACTGGGGCCATAGGTTAACCTATACTGGGGTGCCCATGGGTGCCTATGGTCCCACCCGGGGCACCCCAATCTTTTTTAAACTTTCCCGCCATTTTTTGGGCCTCTTCTAGCCATTTTAGCATCTTTATCTTTTTGGTGGTCAGCCATTTCAGGGTTAATTACAAAATTAGAGCAAGATAACCCTATAAATATAAAGTTATGAGACCATAATCGGGGACCTAACATCATCTACTACTATCACTCCATCTACAGTTGTATCCATCTATTGCATTGGCATCCACATAACTCCATCATGAAGGCACAAGGTCTAGGACATCTACATCACACACACATATAGGGGAGGGATTCTATTATATTCATGCACACATTCTATTACATTTTCTATAGGCTATTATTGCTCGTTATTTCACTAAGTACGACTGGCACAAGAGCACCTAGGGCATTAATTTTTGCACACACACCAGTAACTACATTTGGTTTGATAAATGTAGTGCAATTGATCAGTTAGTAAGCCCACCATTGTGATGCAACTGAGGTCAATTCGACCCATTCATTTGCATTCTTATTTTTTAGGGTTTTGATACTTACTTGTCATTTACAGGTCTATTATTCTCTTGGGTTACAATACAGTTGACACAGTATCAGCGAAACAATATGCAAAATAACGATGGTTTAAACATAGTAAAATTGGATTAGGGGCACTTTAATCAGTTTTTTAACATCCCCAGATCTAAAAAAAATGAAAAAAGGTTTCAAAGGTGACAGAATTGAAAAACAACTCGACAAGAATTAGTGGGTAGAGTCATTTTTGGGACCTTAAAGTAATGGTGAAATACTCCTTCATGTTTCTACTAGGTCAAAATAATGGGGAAAAATTCAAATAAGCTCCTGAATTGGAACTACTTATACTTCTTAGTACTCTAAGGTAAAGCAATGTGAAAAATCCATAGAAACTAAGGGGGAGAAAAAAACTCCATAGTAATGTGGTGAATTAGAATTACTTTACATATTGTTCTAAATCACAAGTTAAGTAAAGCAGTATCCCCATTTTTAGAACTAATCAGGATAAAAAAAGTACAGTAATGTGAGTGAATTAGATTTACTTTACTTCCCTACACATTTAAGTGTTGTAATGACAGTAGCGAAAAATCTCTATTATGCTAAGGTGAAGCATTAAAAATGTAAAGTAATCCTAGATTAGAATTAGACTATTATTTACTTCCCACACTTCAAAGTTAAGTACATGCAATGTCAAAAAGTATGTGTTAACACTTAAAGGAATCTAGTGTACATTGGTAAAGTGAAGCAAGCTGAGGTCAAATTGATTTAAGGTTCCCTAAAAATATGTAAAGTAAAAAGTAATTGGAAATAGTATTTGATTACTGAGTAGAAATTGGGGGTCAAGATTCCTGTAGGTAAGGACAAGTGACAGTAATGGCCCCTATTTTGACCATAGAACTGAAAAGGAATTCAAATGAGCCACTAAAATCATTAGGAATTCTGTTTCATGCCATTCTTAGAATTTTTGGAAAGATATCAGACATACCTGCCTACGCAATAGAAATTTCCCATTCCAAATTTTTCCTGTCAGTTAAAGATGTCAAAAGTTCATTATATTTGATGCACGCACTAGGCACAAAATATCTACCTACTCCATTAATGAGGTATGGAGGCCAATTCCTTACCTATATGTGGCAAGTAAGAGTATTCATGAGAAATGGTGTTATTTAAGTGCACTCATAATGCATTTCAATTGTTAATGCATTTTTATTATTTTAATGGAGGCATGCATTCGAGTCTCACACATTCTTTCTAATTTCTGACAACATCATTCTATAAATTGTAAAGGAGGGCACAATTGTAATAGGTTGGACATTTTTAAATGGTGTCACCCTCCCTTCTTCTTGTTTGTAGGAATGTTGTGCAGACTCTAGCTCCATGTTTAGGCATTGTAATATCATAATTCATTCCTCTTAGTCCGTTGTAATGGTGTATTGTGTATACCTTGGAGCAATAAAATTAGTGTGTTGTGACTATCTCTTTGTCCTTGTCATTGTTGGTTTTATTGCCTTATCTTACCTTTAATCTATGCTTACAGATGACTGTGCATATTGTTTTTAACCATGTCATTGCTTGTTTAAAATTTTTTGTGCTAACTTTCAAAATGGTGTGTAAAATGTATTATCTTGGTCTGTGATGCATGTCCATCCTCATCATGCTCACCTTCCTCTATTTTTAGGCATCACATTTGTCCAACAACCCCTTTCCTTGGTGACTATCACCACACCTTGTAGTGGAGGATTTCCCTTTTCATGCACTCTCTCTCTCTCTCTCCCATCTCCTTGGAATTTTTAAACTAGGTATAGTTAGGTGTTTTCTTGCATTAGGAGTAGTTGTAGTAGTAGGTTTAGGAAGAGGAAGCCAACCTTCTCCAGAGGTCCACCTCAAGCACGCAAATCCCACAACTTGAGAAAATGGTACCCATGGTAGGAAAAATTAGAGATCTACATAGCCAAATCTCAGGGTGCCACTTTTTATGATAAATTCTAGCACAACCGGTGGGAAAAAAATCAAGATTCAGATCTTTAGCTGGAGTGTAGTTGAAGAATTTCCATTTTGTTGAGTTAATGTGTTCTTGGTAAAAAATTGTAGTTTTGGAAGCCTTTGCAAGCAAATAGTTGTTGAAGTAATGAGTTCCTAGAATACCATAGAAAAGTAGGAGAATTATTCGTAATATCATATTGCATTACTACTAATTAATGAGTAATCTAAACAACGCAAATAATATGAAGTATTAGTAGTTTCAAACAACACAGAATTAGGAGTGAGTAATTGCACTTCAAAACATCGACAAGAAGAAAAGAGATAATTAATTTTATTACTTCAAATGAGAAGTCTTAAGTGAATTGGACTCCCAAACTCCGGTTCATAGTACTTGTCAAAAAAGTAGCACCCTAGGATTTACACATTATAAAACCCTACTTTTGACTAACATGGGATTGTCTCAAGGTGTGGGACCCTCACAAATGAGACAAACCTCCAGAGAAGGTTGGTTCCTCTACCTATTCTAATGCTAAAACTACTCCTAGAAAGGGAAATGCAACTATTCTAACACTAACCTAGATTTTCCAAGGGACCAGGGAAGAAAGAGATGCATAAAATGAAATTCCTAAACTAAGGGAGGTGATAACACCAAGAAAAGGGGATGGAGATATCCTTAGTGAGTGAAAATGGAAGAAAATGAGGTAGAAGAGGGTAGAAAAAAGTGCCACAGTTCAAAGAACACATTCAAACCTCCAATTTCATGGAGCACAATGAATTTAAATCCTGCAAAAGAATACAACATGCACAATATACCTAAAAATGCAATGAAAGGAAAAGGAGGCAACACAACTCGATATAGGGTGAGAAAAGCCACAAAACACCAATTTTATTGCTTAAAATGATGCACAATCCATTACAATATAGGCACAAGGAAAAAATCCTTTACAAAATGCATAAATTCAAGGCTTGCGGCTCACAAGAGTGCTGGAACAATTTTGGCAGAGTTCCTTTACAATCCAGAATGTCTCCCCTCTCAAATGAGGGAAAAATTACATATATATAGAGAAAGGGAAGCTACCAACTGACAACCTTCATTAATTTCTTGTATGGAGGTATGGGCGACCATACCGGTTCACTTTCCAATGGTACTTTTCTTGCACGATGAACATGGGTGCCATACCTCATTAAACCGGTTGTTGAGCTACCTTGTATGATGTAATTAATGCCCATCCATATCTGAAACTCCTTGTTGACACCTGATAGGAACCACCAACTGACACCCGACAAGAACAGGGAGAGTCACCACCGACAAGGGAATGATTTGTCACATGACAAGAAGAAATGTTGTCGCATGTGACAGTGAAAGGAAGGTTGACATGCATCAAGAAGGAAGGATTGTTGCATGACAACAAATGGGGACATGACGGGGAAGGAGGGATGATGCACAAAAAGAGGGGAAGGATTGTCACATGACAGGAGGAATGTTGTCGTGACATAGGAGGAAAGTGGTGATGCACGTCAAGAAGCAGTTGATTGACATGTCAAGAGAATGGTTGACATGCACGTCATGAGGGAGTGTGAAATGGAAGGTGACGTGCATCAGGAAATGGGGCATTGACGTGGTGTCAGGAAAAAAAAAGGTTTTTCATGACAAGAATTGACGTGTGATCAAATTGGTTGACATGCATGAAAATGAGGTGAAAATCCGTACATTTTTCCAGCTTGACATTAAAACAAACCCATCTCCAAACCTTTTCCACCTTAAAGGCACTACTCCCCATTAAACTATCAATGCCTTGACCTACCTGTAGGTTAATCCATTTTGAAAGGGGGGGATATGGATAACAATTTGGTGACTTGCGGGGTGATCTGCCTGCTAGATCTGAAAGACCAGTGATTTTGCATCCATTGGGCATGGAGTCATTTTGATTGTTGAAACTGGTCTGATGCTTGAAACCTCTTAAACCTCTGAAACACTACTGGGACATTATTTCATCATCGACCTTTCCTGAAACTGGAAGGTGCAACTACAACAAAGCACAACTATGTACAAATAACAAAATCATACATATCCCAAATGGAACATGTAGAGAGTGCACAAGCACTTATTACTGAAAGAAAACCTAAACTACAATAGAACAATGTGCTACAAGCACTTAGAGGAATTAAGAACTAAACTAATATTTACAAGGAATGATATTCATCCTTAGTAACAATGCTTGAGTAGATCCCATTGACTGGAATCTACAATTCTTCTCCATCCAATTTTGACAATTGGAAAGCATTGTTTTCTTTGCACCCTGAAATCAAGTAAGGGCCACTCCATATTGCATCAAACTTGGAGTGCCTTCCTGGTTTGGCTCTATCTGCATCCCATTTCAGAACCAAGTCTCCTTCTTAGAAAGTTCTATTTTTGGTCTTTCTGTCAAATCTCATCTTGATTTGAGCTTGGTCCTTCTCCATTGTTTTCATGGCCTGGTTTCTTAGCTCTTCTAGCTCCATGAGCTCTGCATACCTGACTTCCATAGTTGGAAACTTCAAACAACTCTAGCTGTTTGATAAGCTCCAAGGCTAGTAACTCAAGGGATATTGGTAGTCCTTGCTTCCCTTCCATAAACCAACTTGAAAGGGGAATAACTATTTGACTTGTTGGGAGTGATTCTATCAGCCGACAAGGCTGATTTCAATTTGGTATGCCAAGTCCTCTGATTTCATCTAGGGTTCTTCTTATGATTCTCAACAAGTTCTTGTTTGTGGACTCTACTTTCCCATTACCCTGGGGGTAGTAGTTAGAAGAAGTGCTCAAGTAGATGCCATTTCTAACAGCCCAATTAGATATCTTTTCTCCAAGAAAAGCTAAGGCATTATCTGATATTATAGTGGAAGGGACACCAAACCTTGTTGCAATACCTTCATAGAAATCCAGAATGTTGGCTTCATTTGCTTCCTTAAGTGCAACTACTTTGTCCACTTAGTGAAGTAGTCTATGGTTGTAAGAATCCATTTGTGATCTAGGCTAGAACTTGGATTGATCATCCCAATAAAATCTAACCCCCATTGCATGAAAGGTTGTTTAACTGAGATAGGATGGAGTGGGAGGGTTGTTAGCTTCTCTTTTCCTGTGAAGAAGGCACACTTCTTACATTTCTTGATCCATGAGTAGAAATCATTGAAAATATTAGGCCAGTAATAACCAACCCTCATGATTCTAATAGTTGTTGCTTTTGGGGAAAAATGACCACCTACCTCTCCATCATGAAACTCATGCAATACCCTCTCTATCTGATCTATTTTGATGCACCTTAGGAGGACACCATTCACATCCCTTTTGAACAAAATATTATCTACAAGCACATATGGGATGCAATGAAGTCTGAAATACCTCCTTTTGGATTTACTCAATCCTTGAGGACTTTGACCCATTTGAAGGAAGTATACAATATCCTGAGTCCAACAAGGAATGGGTATACCACTTACACCCCGTTCCTAATTATCTTGTAACACCGTAATGGCTTTTTCCTCATGCCTTGATTCAACATGCTGGTTGGAAGCTAGTTTTTCACACAACCCTTTTCCCCTAACTAATTTGGTCACCTTGATATCAATGTCATACTCCATGACCTTGGTTATCCAGCCAGCTCTTTTCTCATTAAGATCCTTGTTTAAAATAAAATATTTTATACCAGCATGTGAAACTAATAGATGAATTCTATTATTTGACACTAGATGCCTGAATTTCTTTAAACTTCTAATCACAACAAGGACATGTTTCTCAATGAATGAATATCTCACCTCATAACCTTCAAGTCCCTGGCTGAAGAATGCAATAGGCTGCTCTAGTCCTTCTTGGTTTGGTTGTACAAGTATTGCAGATATTGCATCTATGCCACCAAAAGCATAGAGGGTGAAATCCTTTGAGAAATATGGATTGATGAGGGTTGGAGCCTGTGCAATGGCATGCTTTATAGCTTCAAATATTTATTTTCCTTTGGCAGTCCATTTGAAATCCATGCTCTTCTTCAACATCAATGTTAATGGCTTGACCAGCTTAGCAAAGTTAGGAACAAATCTCCTAACAAAATTAATTTTCCCCAAAAAAATTTGGAGAGCCTTCTTATGACATGGAAATGGTAGAGCACAGATAGCCTCAACTCTTTCTGGATCAATTGTTAGCCCTTCCTTTGAAACAATGTGGCCTAATAGCTTTCCTTCATGAGCCAAGAATATGCATTTTTTGGGATTCAAGGACACTCCAAATCTCCTGCATCTTTGGAACACTTGTCTGAGGTGAAAGAGGTGACTTGTTGCATTCTTTGAGAACATAGTGATATCATCTAGATAAACAAGCACTATCTTGTTGATCAATCCCTTGAATGCCATATCCATAGCTCGCTGAAATGTTGCTCCGGCATTAGACAGTCCAAATGGCATCTTCCTATAAGCATAAGTGCCCCACTTCGTAGTGAAGGTTGTCTTGAACTGATCCTCTTCTTTGACCACTATCTGATTATAGCCTGAGTAGCCATCCAGCAATGAAAACCTTTCTGAACTGGCTACAACCTGTAAAATCTACTCCATTGAAGGGAGTGGATAATGGTCTTTGAGTGATGCTCTATTTAGATCCCAAAATCCACACACAACCTGATTTCTCCATTTCTCTTCCTTACTGGCACCAAATTTGCAACCCAACTTGAATGCTTGATAGGAAAGATGATGCTAGCCTCTATCATCTTATTCAACTCTTTTCTCATGAGAGGTTCAATGTGAGGATTCACCAACCTTTGCTTCTATCTGATAGGCTTGGATTCTGGATCCAACTCAATAGTATGTTGTGCCAATTTTGGATTGAAACCTCTCAAATATTTATAATTCCAGGCAAAGACATCTGGAAATTCTTGACAGAGTTGGGTAAAATCATATTTCTCTTGCTGAGTACTCACCTTTCCAATTTGGAGTACCTTACCCTCTCCAACTAAAATTGGTTCTGAATCTTCACCTTTGACCTGAATGTTGGCTTTCTCCTTCCAGAACTAGTCATTTGGATTGAAGATGGATTCAAGAGTCACTAGGCCTTTTGGTAACTTGTTTGTCTTCAGCTGGACCACTTGATCACCATATTGCTGCTCCAATCTGTCCTGATTTCTTGAGGAGAACTCAACTTCTTCTTGGAGAAAATTTATGATCTGTTGATCACTTTCAAATACTTGCCAACTTGTATTGTTATCTGGAACAACCGGCCTTACAATCACTCTAATATGAGGTTGATTCTGATCTCTCTTGATACTTTCAACAACATCAAACATGTTGCCCCTACTGCTGCAAGTCTGTCTGTAGCCTCATTTTTCTTCCTTGGTATGGCCTCAATGTTGAATGCTTCAAAGTCTTCGATGAGATCCCATACCCAGTTCTTGTAGCTCTTTAGCAGATCATTTTTGGTAGCATTCAACCCTCTAACTTGGTTTACAATCAACTCACTATCCCCAGAAACTTGCAAGTTTTTGATACCCCTCTTTCTTGCCCAATGCAATCCATGGATCAATGCTTCATATTCAGCTGTGTTATTTGAACAAGAAAACTGAAAATGGAAAGTTGAGTAGTATTTTATACCTTGTGGTGACACAAGCATTGCACCTCCTCCAACACCTTGTCTACTCCTCGAGCCATCGAAGAATAGCCTCCATACTTCATTATCATCCTTTTCATCTGATTTGGTGATGCTAGGGAGGAGTGGATTCTCTTCATGTAAACAATAAATTCCCATCTCAGCTTCCTCCATCTCTTTGTATGGATCAAAGTTATGCCTCTTGTTTTCCCATTCATCAAGAGTCAAATCTGGAATGCCTCCAACCTTGGTATTCATTTTTGGAGTGCTTGGGCAGTCTTCTTGATCAAAGGCTGAGAAATTTGCATTGATTGGGCTTGGTACATATGGCTCAATATGAAATTTTGCAATAGGCTCAGATCTGATTGTAGCCTTAGCTCCATACCTTGTTCTAAAAAGCATATGTGACCAATCAGTAGACAAGTAGCCTCCAATTTTAGCTGTGAAGTCTCTTGACAAGCACAATGCAAAGAGTGGTGGAAAGTCAATCACTGATACATCTTGCAACACTGTGACATTGGGGCATGCATGCAGTGTGAGGCTCAATCCTTTGATTACTCCAACAGTTGTCACTGCTGTCCCATCTAATTGCACTACACCTCTAGAAATGACTTCATACTTAATACCCAGTTGATCAGCTATTTGTTTGGGCATCACCGAACTGCTTGCTCCCGAATCAATCATGTAATTGTGCACAAGATTGTTTTCCATGATCAGAGATATATAGAATGGAGGAGGCTTCATGTTTTTTCCTGTTGACCTCCTTGATTTCCTTCTTGTGGAGCTGCATTAGTGAGCACCTTCTCTTGATTCTTGGACAACTCATTTGAGATGGGAAAGTTGGCTATGGTTGCTTGCAAAAGGTCCCTTTGTCCTAGAATTTTCAAAGATTCCCACATAGATATGCTTACATTAGTCTTCTTCATGTGGTCAATGATATTGAATGAAGGTGGGTTGTCCTTCTACTTCCCTCTACTTGGCATTGTCTTCTCTTACACATGGGATGCTACAACAGGCACATGAGCTGGTCTAGAAGGTGGTTTGGGTTGGTTCTGCATACTTGGAGCTGCACTTGGATTGTTGACTCCTTGTAGAGTGACAAAGGGTTGAGAAACACTTGGATTAGATGACTTCCCTTCCTCTAAATTCCTCTTTTTAGACCTTGTGTTCGCTGCCACCCCTTGAGAAGGAGACTGAATTATGCCACAAAATCCTTTTCTTGCCAATTCATAAGTGTGGTTTCACTTGAAGGTGCCTCTTGAGTAGTTGTTTTCTATTGATTTTCTTCTTGGCTTGTCTCTTGAGGCACACCAATAGTTTGTACCATCAAGGCCTGGTTTAGCATACCATTGAAACATGTTTCCTGGTTATGGGGTTGACCACAAGGAAAGCACCATTCATATTCATGTGCAACGTTATTCTGGACTGGAACCAAGGCTTGGGATGTTGAAGGTGTATTAGGATTGTATGGTTGGAATGGCCTAGTAGCTGGGGGTTGTCCTTGATTTTTGTTTACAGCTTGGGTAGGAGGTCTATTAGGCTGATATGGAGGCCTATTTGGTTGGGCTTGAGGCTGATAAGGTCTAAAATTTTGGGCATGTTGCCTCTTGAGGGTCACCAATTCATTTCCTAGGTTCTGTAATTGCTTCATAACTTCTTGGAGTTCAGTTGAGGTACTAGAAGAAGAGGTAGAAGCTTCATTGGAACTCTAATTTCTAGGGGCAGGAATAGGGGCTAATGTAGGAGTTTGACTAGAACTAGGATTCCCCATTTCTGGATAAATAGGCATAGGTGGCCTAGGTGCTAGTTTACTAGCTTGGATTAGGAAATTCTCAGCTCTGATGGCTATGGCATAAGCCCTGGGTAAGGTTATCCCTCCCATAGATTGAATCATTACAGATATATCAGAATTAAAAGCTTTAAGGAAATAAAGGAATGCACCTTCAGCAGTTGGTCTCACGGTGACTGGAATTCAGTCCCACGTTCTTTGGAATCTGAAATTGAAGTCATCATCTACTCATTTGGTGCTCTCTTGATTGTAGTCAGCTGCTCTAGTAGAGATAGATTGTCTACCTTTTCTCCAAACTGGCTACATAGAGTTGTACATAATTGATCCCAATTTTGGATTGACCCTGCTCCCAAGCTTCTGAACCACTGTAAATATTTTCCTTTGAAAGAAGAAACTAGAAGCTTTACTGCCACATCCATTTCAATAATCTCATGTATGGCACAGACATTTACGATGTCCTGAATGTGATCAATTGGTGTTGTGTGATTCTCCCCATTGAATAATGGAATGTTCTTCAATGTTTCCATAGGAACTGGATTTTGTGCATTAAGGGCAAGTGGACTGCTGCCAATAAAATTTGTAAAAGGATTTGGTGGTCCTTGTGGTGGTTGTTGATGTGCCATCCTGATTGGCCTGAGAACCCTAGTTGATTGAAGGAAGGGTCTACCTGGTGGAGGGGTTGATAAGGTTCTATTTGGTGGAGATGGATACCTTTGTACTCTTCTTCCTCTCCTTCCTCTACCTGGGGATAACTACAAATACTCAAAGACACCTTCTTCTCTTGCTCTAGACCGAGTTTGGATCCTTCTCATGTACTTGGGCCACTAGTACTACTGGAACCAGTTGATTTTCTGATTGGAGTCACCAGATGTGTTGCTGTAAAGCCTCCAAAGGATGAAAATTCACCAAGACACACACCCAATCTTGATAAACATGGAAGTATTGACTTCTTGTCCCACCGGGCATGCCAAAACTGTTATGTCAAAAAAGTAGCACCCTAGGATTTACACATTATAAAACCCTACTTTTGACTAACATGGGATTGTCTCAAGGTGTGGGACCCTCGCAAATGAGACAAACCTCTAGAGAAGGTTGGTTCCTCTACCTATTCTAATGCTAAAACTACTCCTAGAAAGGGAAATGCAACTATTCCAACACTAACCTAGATTTCCAAGGGACCAGGAAGAAAGAGATGCATAAAATGAAAGTCCTAAACTAAGGGAGGTGATAACACCAAGTAAAGGGCTGGAGATATCCTTAGTGAGTGAAAATGGAAGAAAATGAGGTAGAAGAGGGCAGAAAAAAGTGCCACAGTTCAAAGAACACATTCAAACCTCCAATTTCATGGAGCACAATGAATTTAAATCCTACAAAAGAATACAACATGCACAATATACCTAAAAATGCAATGAAAGGAAAAGGAGGCAACACAACTCGAGCTAGGGAAAGAAAAGCCACAAAACACCAATTTTATTGCTTAAAATGATGCACAATCCATTACAATATAGGCACAAGGAAAAATCCTTTACAAAATGCATAAATTCAAGGCCTGTGGCTCACAAGAGTGCTGGAACAATTTTGGCAGAGTTCCTTTACATTCCAGAATGTCTCCCGCTACAAATGAGGGAAAAATTACATATATAGAGAAAGGGAAGCTACCAACTGAAAACCTTCATTAATTTCTTGTACAGAGGTATGGGCGACCATACCGGTTTGCTTTCCAATGGTACTTTTCTTGCACGGAAAATAGGGGTGCCATACCTCATAAAACCAGTTGTTGAGCTACCTTGAAAAATCATGTCTCTTTGGGTGATGATACATCATACAGTGTTGAAGGCATTGGTTCCATTTCACTACCACATGGGCATCATAATTGTAAAATTACAAGTGTTCTTTATGTCCTTGGTTTAACAAAAAATATATTATCCGTGAGTCAATTATTAGGTCACAATCTCAAAATTAACTTTGATTGTAAAGGCAATAAAATGATGTGCCAAATTCAAGATAAGTCACGAATCTTGAAAATCATTACAAAAGCTTCGAATGTGGGAAGAATTTTTCAGTTGGATTTTGTTCAATGAAATGATCAAGCACTTGTAACCAACAATACATCATTAGCTCAATTATGGCAATGAAGACTTGGAAATGTCAGTTTTGGCTATCTTGACATACTTCATCGATATAATATGGTTAGGGGTTTACCACCTCTAAAAAAGGGTACAAATGAATGTCAGCATTGTTTGGCAGGGAAAAAAACATAGAGCACCATTCAAACATAATACATTTCAAGCTACGGAAAAACTTGACTTGGTGCATACCGATCTATGCGGACCAATGAGACCTAGCCACTCTGGGTTTCAATATTTCATGCTCTTTATTGATTATTTTTCAAGAAAAATGTGGATATACTATCTTTCTACAAAAGACAAATTTTGAAACTTTCAAGAAGTTCAAAGCCCTTGTTGAAACAGAGTTTGGTAGGAAAATAAAAACACTCCACTCAGATCAAGGGGGAGAATACACCAGCAATGAGTTCAATGATTTTTTGAAAACACATGGCATTCATCATCCAAATGGATCCTCCTCACACACTACAACAAAATGGTGTTGTTGAAAGGTGAAATCATATTGTCATGGATATGGTGCAATGTATGATTGATGATGTAGGTTTATCAAAAACATTTTGGTCTGAAACAACCAAAACAACAGTCTATTTACTAAACAGAGTTCCCACTATAGCTCTTGATGGAGTAACACCATAGGAAACATGCTCAAGGAATAAGTCATCTATTTCACACCTTATATTTTTTGGATGTGAAGCAAATATGCACATTCCTAAGAAACAAAGAACTAAGCTTGATATGAAATCAAAAAATAAAATTCTTGGGATACAGTGATGAAGAACTTGGCTACATACTTATGGATCCAAAAATGAGGGTATACACTAGTCGGGATGTTGAATTATTTGAGAAGAAAGAAGAATATGCTCCTTCCATGCACTCACATGATGAAAAAAACATCCCTACAGTGAAAACAGAGGATGGTAATCACTTTGATGATGACAGTGATGATGGGAAGATAATGAAATTCAACCTCCCACAGGAACCACAAAAAGTATGCCTAAATGGTATACAAGTATGATTAGAGATGCAGAATTGGATAGTGTCCCCGACACATCTACTACTAGAATGAGGACTTGTATTATGGCTTAGAATGAGGTCAATTTTCCCTTAATGGGTAAAGTTGTTGAAACTATTGAGCCTTCTTTAGTTTCATAAGCCCTATAGTCTAAACCTTGGAAAGATGTTATGGATGCAGAATATAAGTCACTCATGAAAAATAATACATGGAAACTTACAGATCTTCCACCAGGTAAAAAGACGACTGGATGCAGATGGATCTTCAAATGAAGTACAAAGTAGATAGAAAAATTTATAAACATAAGGCTAGACTAGTTGCTAAGGGATATGCTAAAAAACAAGGCATTGATTATGAGGAGACTTTTGCTCCCACATCTAAGATAAAAAATTCAGGTTAATATTTGCTCTAGCTACACAATTTGGTTGGAAAATACACCAAATGGATGTGAAAAGTGCCTTTCTTAATGGTGATTTACAGGAAGAAGTTTACATGACTCAACCAAAAGGTTTTTTCATACCAGGTAAAGAGGAAAAGGTATGTAAATATCATAAAATCACTATATGGTCTAAATCATTCTCCCAGGGTATGGTACATAAAAATTGACGAGAAGCTCATTCAACATGGATTCAACAGGAGTCCATATGATCCTAATCTCTATCTCAAAAAGAAAGGTGGGGGAGATAGTGATTATTTTAGTATATGTTGATGATATAGTCATCACTGGAGGATTAGTGAGGATGATTGAGTCAATAAACAAATATATAACACGATCATTCAACATGACCGATCTTGGGCTTTTGCATTATTGTCTTGGACTTAAAGTTTGGCAAAGAGAAAATCATATCTTTGTGTCACAATTGAAATAAACCAAGAAAACGCTCCAAAAATTCAATATGATGGATTGTAATCCATTTTCCACACCTATGGAGACAAGAATTCAACTATCTTAAACAGATCCATCACCACAAGTAAATGCAACTCTCT
This sequence comes from Taxus chinensis, assembly GCA_019776745.2. Lineage (NCBI taxonomy): Eukaryota > Viridiplantae > Streptophyta > Pinopsida > Cupressales > Taxaceae > Taxus > Taxus chinensis. Next base: position 16,650 of record JAHRHJ020001952.1, on the reverse strand, counting down.
ATCGGCAGTTGATCAGGAGTCTCATCTACTTGACTTAAACTAGGCCAGATATCAGATATGTAGTCGGCTATCTTTCACAGTTCATGTAAGAACCAAGGGTTTCTCACTGGAAAGTAACAAAGTGGATACTAAGGTACATCAGAGGAACTATGGACTATGGTCTAAAATACAAGAAGAATAATAACTTCTTCTTGACAGGATATTAAGATTTAGATCATGCAGAAAACATAGATAATAGGAAATCCACTTCAAGATGTGTATTCTTTTTGGGATCTGGACTGATATCATGGGGGATTAAGAAGTAAACTTGTGTTTCAAGGTCCTCCATAGAATCATAATATCGTGTAGTAGGTGGAGTTGTCTGTGAAGCGATATGGCTCCAACGTATACTTGAAGGATTGGGAATACCACCAAAAGATCCAACTATCCTACATGTTGATAATGAAGGAGTAGTAAAACTTGTTTGGAATCTAGTTTTTCATGAGCACACCAAACACATTGAGGTGTAGGAACATTTCATTCATGAACATTTTCTTAACAACAACATCCAGCTCCATTATTACCCAACAGATATGCAACATGTGGATGTCTTCACAAAGTCACATACCCAAGGTAAATTTGAGGGTTTTAGAGAATTTCTCTCATGTTCACTTGAGACCATGGTGAATTAAGGGGGGGGAATGTTAGGAATAAAACTTAGCTTAATTCATCATTAGTTGTTATTTGAATAAATCTAATAAGTTAAAGTATTTTATTTAAATACTTTAAACTTATAGGTATTAGTTATCCTTAGTTGTTAGTTACCTAAGTGATAGTGTTCTCATACAAATGTTTGTGGGATCATGTTCTATCTTGCATTTTTTTTTCCCGAATGATTTCCATGAGGGGAAATAGGGGTCGTTAGGGGAAATATATTATTTCTACATATTTTCTCATATTAGATGATTTGTTTCCATATATTGTGGATGAGATAGAAGTTGTCCAATATCTATAAATATTGCAGCTCTCTCACTTGTTTGTAATGCTTGATTTTGATATTAATAAAATACACAGGCACTGTCTTGTTTTTGTGTAAAGCTTTTATGTCAAAAAAAAATTTTCAAGTATTCATTATCAAGAGGAATGATTGTCACACGAAAATAATAAATGTTGTCGTGTGACAGTGAAAGGAGGTTAACACACGTCAAAAAATAAGGATACCCACACGATAAAAAAGAGGCATGATGGGGAAGTATGGATGATGCATGACAAAGGGGGAAAGATTTTTGTACGAAAATGAGGAATGTTGTCACGTGATATAAGGAAATCAGTGACGTGTGTCAAGAAGCAGTGGTTGACATGCGTCAGGAGAATGGTTGACATGCGTCAAGAAGGGATGTTGTCATGTGATAGCAAAGGGGCATTGAAGCACGTCATGAATACAGTTGACACACATCAAGAAGGTGGTTGACATGTGATAACGAGGCAACAATACGTATATTTTTCTAGCTTGACCATTAAAACAAACCTGACTCCAAACCTTCATCATGGTGATCTTGTAACTATCAATTCCCAGACATGTAGGTTAATCCATTTCTAAAGGGGGTGTAAATATGGATAACAGTTACTTCAAGTAATTTGTTTACTTCAATTCATCTTGTTACTTTAAATTGGAAGTCTTAAGTAGTTACACCTCTAAGTTGCACTAGTTCAAGTTATTGCATTACTTCAAAGTGAAAGACTTAAGTAGTTGCACTACTTCAAGTAATCCAACTACTTCAAGTTGAAAGACTTAAGTAATTTCCCTTCCAAAGTATCCGATAAGAAAAGAATTAAGTAAGTGCATCTCTAAATTCCGATAATAAGGGGAAGTAATGCATGTTCCAAACATTGATGAACAAATCAGGAGGAAGTTGAACTAATCAAGGGTCTCAGAATTCTGATGAACAAAGGGAAGTAATGCAGGTTCAAGAACGCTGATAATAATAAGAAGGAGAAATAAGTTGTGTTACTTCAATTTGTTTCATTACTTCAAGCAATCTGATTACTTAATAAGTTTGATTACTTCAAGCTACAGCAATTGAAAGAATTAAGCAGTCAAGGCTCCAAATTCCAAAACACATATGGAGACTCCATTGATCTAAGCAACCTATTCTCTGAGTTGTAGACCTTTTTTCCATCCATTTTTCTTTCGACATATATTTCCACTTTCTTCCATTCATGAAGTTGTGCAATCATGGCTTCATTTCCTTCATGGGATTCACACTTGTAGCAAAAGCCATGCAATCCCACCTCCAATGTATTTCTCAATTCCTCTAGATTATTTTCATGATCAGACCCATTTAGAATCACTATGCCTATCCCTATGAGCAGTACCAGAATCAGTTTGGCTATAGAGCTTATCAAGAAGATGGATATGCATATGGTGACAATAATTATGTGGAGAATGCTGATTTGTAGGAGAAAATTCAAAGTATGGAGGTTACGATGGTGAATTCAAGGGCTACAAATCAAATGAAGCATGTCAGGATTGGCTTTAGGACAACCTTGTCCATGGGTGGGCCCTATTCCAAGACATTATAGCCCACAGAAGAAGCTTGAACTTCATGGTTGAGATGTTTCCCAACTTGCAAAATGGGCTAAGAAGATATAAAGCTTATGAGGACAATTTGAGTAAGACAACCTTTTCAATGGGTAAGTCCACCACCTCATAGTATTTCCTTTCTCCTTCCCAATCTACATCATTTCAGTAGTGCCTCATAATTCCAAGCTTCTTGCATATTTCCCCTAGTGTGGAATCCCCTTCTTCATCTTCTAATATTTCACCTCATCTTGATTTTTCTACCCTTTTCCCTTCTAAAAGCCAAGTCCCCTCCAAAGAAATAAGATTTTTTGCCTCTCCCACCACCTCAAGAAATAGAAAAACTAGTTAAATCCCAACCCACCCCCTCCTCTTGTAGTCCCAAATCCATTTTGGGAAGAGAAAAATAAAAAAAATCAGTAGAGGAGAGGAGAAATAGGAAGAGCTTAGCAAGAAAGAATTGGCAAGAAATTTGAAGGTTGGGATTCCAAGTTTGATATCAAGAAAATTCCCTTAATGTTTAAGCCTCCAGTGAAGGTTGTGGTTCCAAGAACAATGGTGAAGACTGAGATTTGTACAGTAGAAGTAAAGCAAGAAGAAAAAGTGATTGATGAATATTAGAATTTTATGCTCTGAAGTGCAGTGTGCATGATGGCACTATATTTGAAGAAGTTGTTGATCCATTACCAGCTGTAGAATTAGTTAAGAGGAAGAGAAAGAATCAACTCCAAGTCCTGTTGAAGAGGAGCACATGGAGGAGAAAAATCAGATTTGGAGGCCATTGAATCATGAGGGTGACAAGAGATTGAGATCTTCTTTCTCTCTCCATTTGGAGAATCAATCCTCATGTTTGATGATGAAGTCCACATGATGAAGAGGATTTGAACATCCAAAGAAGACCTTGGTCACAACAGGACCATGAGAAGAGCGTGATTTCTTATCTTACTTGGAATATTCATTTGATGAGGAGTATGGAAATAACACCTTTGATGATCCATTATCATCATTCAACAAAAAGATCCTACGTACCATTAAGAGAACATGAAAGAGTAATTCATTCAAGAACAATATTGGTCTTTAATCAAGATTAGAGTAATTGAATCGTCCATGTTTCACAATCGAATAAGAAGAGAAAAAAAGAAAGGATGACATCATCTTTCATAACAGTCATCAAGGGAGAACATCAGTTTTCTATAGATAACATCATGTTGTCTGTAGAGAGCAACAAAAAGAGAAGATCAACTCACAGACAATCACCTTTTCCAGGAAGGCTTGCAAGAAGACTTCCTTGTTGAAGTTGGAGCTCAGAGAAGTGGGAAAACTCATTGGATCAGAATTTTTCCCATTAAGTAATTGGATTCATTAGAGCCAAAGGAGGAGCCAAAACTAGTCATGCTTACTTCTAAGTATGAGGATGAGTCTCAATAGCACCAAAGATCAACATCAAAGCCTCCAAGAACAAAATAATAAGAATATTTTAGAGGATGTATATTCTTTGTTTGATGTTGATACTTTGTTTTTTTTGGGTGAAGAATCAGACTTATATTCAATTTTTCACTCATGCACATGACCATGCTCATTGAAAAATTAGTTTCATGGTCTGCAAGATTGTGAGAAAAGGGAGCTAATTTGCGTTACCAAGTGTTAGGTTTTGTTTGAGTTTCTCATTTCTCTGGTTAGTATAGGGTAGGATTATGTTTTTTTAGGCGAAGAAGTGCTTATGCACACTTTGCATGCCTTATTTAAGGCATGTATGATTTTTTCTCTTTTTATATAGAGTTGTTTGTGGTTTCTCCAAGTAGTCTATTGCATAGTGCATCATGTCCTCCCAGTAGTTGTAGCAAAAGCTCATAGTTGTATGAATAAGTTTTAATCCTCAAGGATATTCAAATGTAGAGCAACTAAAATTCTAGTTAAGGGACAATTTTCAATGTTTTCAATTATTTGTTCCTTCAGATCAACTGCGGCTAAGATTCTAGTGCCCTTATAAGAAATCAGAAAATTAGAAGTGTCATTGTAGATCCCCAAATTCAGTATAGAGCAGCCCCTACTTCCAGTAGTGTCCCCAATGAGCAACATATCAGGATAAATAATCCAGTTTGAAAACAACAACCCCTAAATACTTCCCAAATCAGCCTATGCCTACAAATTCCTACAATGCTTCATCTTCTTAGGAGATTAGTTGGTTTGTGCTTCATGTTGACAAGAATCAGATGTTGATGCAATAGTTGTAGGTATTCATCATTTGACCTCATGCATAATAGTTGTAGGGAAAGGTGAAATTCAAGTTTTAAAACAATTTTCTAGTACCATAAAGTGTATTTCAAGAAGATATTATTATGAACTAGAAGATTACAATCAGTAGGTGGCATTTAAAGGTTAGTGTTTCAAGCAGGTTCAGGGTGTGAATTTCCAGTTTCAGATCAGTTCTGAGTTGGTTTAGAAGACTCCATGCCCAATGGATGCTTCAAGGCAACTGGTCTACTCCATCTAGCAGGTAGATGTTCCCGTGAGTCACCAAATTGTTATCCATTTTTACCCCTGGTAAAAATGGACAACTTGAGAAAAATGGAATTGGGGTAGTTGATGGAGCTTCAGTGATGAATCTAGAAGAAAGTAGGTAAATTTCATGGTTTTTTAGCAATTGCAGTCATTTGATGGCATTCCCCTCTCTATGGGCTTCAAAAGTCCATACCCAGCCAAAGAATTGCAAAAATGGTTAAAAATGGTAAAATTGGCTTGGGGGCACTTTACTACAATTTTTCTAACTCCCTAGATCTAAAAAAAATAAAAAAGGTTTAAAAAATAAGGTAGAGTTGAAAATCAGCTCAACGAGCTCATGGGTGGGTCAGATGGTGAGTTGAAGTAATGCACCCCCAAATCTGTGCAAAACAAAGCAAATAGTTAAAGTATTGCAGCTTTATAAGATATTTTACTTCTAAAAATAAGTCCAAGTAAAGTAATGTGAAAACTTTGGGGCTACAGAACTAAGGGGGAGATAAAAGTTAAAGTAATGCGGTAAAGAATTGAAAAATTTACATAAACTAAGGGGAAGATACTTTACTTTACTTCCCTAAAAATAAGCCAAGTTAAGCGATGTGAAAAATACATAGAACTAAGGGGGAGCTAAAAAAAGTAATAGGTGAATTGGAATTACTTTACTTCCCTAAAAATAAGCCAAGTAAAGCAATGTCAAAAAGCCACAAAACTAAGGGAGAGCTAAAAGTAAAGTAATGCGGTGAATTAGAATTACTTTACTTCCCTAAAAATAAGTTAAGTAAAGCAATGTGAAAAATTTGCAGAACTAAGGGGGAGCTAAAAGTAAAGTAATGGTGAATTGTAATTACTTTACTTCCCTAAAAATAAGAAAACTAAAGCAATTGGATAAGTCTGATGAAGGGATGTAATGGGGGTCGGATTCCTGAAAAGTAAGGAAAAGTAGAAGTAATGGTCCCTAATTTTCCTGCAGAACTGCGAAACTTCAAAATGCCATAACTTTCAGCTCGGAGCTCCATTTCACGCAAACTTGGAATTTTTGGAAAGTTCTCGGATCCCTATATGCACCTAAATAATCAGATTTCAAATTTTGTGAGTGTAAGAGGGTAAAAAATTAAATTACTTATGCTTGCACTCAAATGCATTGTAATAATTACCTACCACTATTAATGAGACATGGTGACCAATTCCTTCTTCTGCAAGTAGGAGTACATAAGCGATGGGATTTACAGGTGACCCATGCTGCCTTCACATCAGTTGTTGCAATTTTTGGGAAATGGAGGCATGCATTCGGGTCTCACACATTCTCTCTCTTCTGACAACATATTCTATAAATTATAAAGGAGGGCATAATTGTAAAAGGTTGGACATTTTTTGGTGCTGCCCTCCCTTCTTCTTCTCTACAAGAATGTTTTGGAGAATATAGCTCCCATGTATGAGCATTGTAATTCATTATCTTGGTAGTTGTAGACAAACTAACAAAGGTAGCTCATTTCATCGCTGGAAATCTAAAGGATGATTCTCCATTGTTAGCTAAAAGATTTGTGCATGAAATTTTCAGGTTACATGGAGTACCAAAATTGATTATATCTGACAGGGATCCTAGAATGACATCAAGATTTTGGAAAACACTTAATACAGCTCTTGGAACTAAACTAAACTTCAGTTCTGCATATCATCCAGAAACGGATGGACAAATTGAGAGAGTAAATCAGGTGTTGGAAGATATGTTACGAATGTATTGCATGGATCAACAGTATAAATGGGAAGAGTATCTCCCATTAGTTGAGTTTGCATACAACAACACATATCACTCTTCTCTTAAAATGGCACCTTTTGAGGCACTTTATGGAAGAAAGTGCATAACCCCTGTTAGTTGGGATAGTATTGAGGATAGAGTGGTAATTGGACCTGAAATCCTTACTGAAATGGAACAGCAAGTTAAAATGATTCGTGAATGATTGAAAGAAGCAGCAGATAGGTAGAAGAGCTATGCTAACCTAAAACGGGTTGACCAAAAATTTGAACTTGGTGAAAAGGTTTTTCTTTGTGTTAAACCCAGAAAGAGTTCTATAACTTTTGGCAAGGCTACCAAGTTATCACCTTTCGAAATTGTTGAAGTAATCAATCATGTAGCTTACCGATTAGCATTACCACCTGCTTTATCTTGCATGCATGATGTTTTCCATATTTCTTTGCTTAATAAATACATTTCAGACTTATCACATGTTTTAAATTGGAATTCCTTGCAGGTCCAAGACCCAGGAATAATCGTGGTTAAACCCACACGAGTGCTAGAAAATCTCCAATTGCATTTGAGAAATCATGAAATATAGCAATGTAAGGTCCAGTGGGACCAGTTTAACGAAGAAAGTGTAACTTGGGAAAATCTGGAAGAGATGAAAATTGCTTTTCCTTTTCTTTTTGAACAAAATGGAATTTGTGACTTAAAATATATATATATATATATATATATATATATAATTATTATGAATTTATCTTTTTCATGTCTTTATGTAAGCCAGCTTTGAAGCAAACATTATTCAGGTTGAATAAATTGTATCATGATATTGATTTCTGGAATTATTCAAGTTGGAAATAGTAATTTGTTTTGTGAACCAATGAATTGATTGACCTGAAGGTAAATCAAAGGATGTAATCATCGAGATGATGAATCTTTAAGGAGGGAAGAATGTAACACCCTGAACTGTTGTTACTTTCTCCTGAGCATTCAAGTGTTGATATATGATTTCTTCCGTATAAGGACATGTTCCTTTGGTTTTTGGGAAGTCATGCTTGATATGGATCATATCCTTTTTACTCTTAAAGATCTTTCACTGGGCCAGAATATGCTTGGACTCTTTTGTTTCTTTCATTCTTCGCACTTGAGTTCAATTTGATTTCTAGATGAATGTGGATTTATCCACCTTTATGACTCAGCCTTGGATCAGTTACATTGATCCAAGGAATGTTTTAAGTTTGTTTAGGATGCACAGATTTTATTGACCTTACGAAAGTTACAAGGTCTGATTGAGCTTTGAATGATCAATCCCGAATGTTAACTCAGGCTGATCATGGTAAATGGAATTTGGCTCCAGATATCGTAACATCAGGAGAGACCTGGACCTTAGGCTAGGTAAGATGTTTATGTTTTATATCTAAAGCTTAAATTATTGATGCCAAACGGAATCTGATACAGGAATGTTTTATCCTGTTTGGACTCTAACACTGATTAAACCTATTTTGGGGACTTAGACTGGAATCAGTAATGTTGATAGTTTAACCTAAACTATAACCTAATGTTACCAGGTTAGTCCTAAAAACTATAAGCTTAATGCTCCTAAGGGTTAACTAAACCTATCTCAATGGAGGGGGGGGTGACTAATGTCATACCCTAGGATCTAACCTCAGTCCCTAACCTATCTTAACTAATGCTATGAAGGGGGAACTAAGGAGGGTCGCGAGTCATGGGCAGTGGTTTCCATGGCATTTAAGAGGGGGATAAGGTTGAAGGACATGGAATGCAGTCAGGTTTGGCAGAGGATAAAAACTGCCAATATAGTCTTACATGGTAGTATCTCTAAGGATGGGAATGTTTGTTTATTGTGTTGTGGCTATCACCAACTTTGGTAGTCAGTGTCAATGGAAAATAGGCAGGAGAATGGAAGTAAATGCAATTAATGAGCCTTGGTCCTCAAGCGTGGATTGCTTGGGAAGGCATGCAAGTAGAATTTTGTTTAGATGTTTTGTTTTCCATGCATTCCGTTTTTCACTCTGTATGAGCACTGGTTCTTCGAACTAGTATGGATAGACGAGCCAACAGTGTGCAGGGCTTAGCCCCTCTTTGAGTCAGCAAAGCGAAACTGGTTTATTGCTATTCTACCAGCAGGAATCTATGCAAGTCTCACAGATTCTACCTTCGGGGGTTTGGGATCTCATCCCAGTAGAGTGTTTCAGGCTGCGAAAAGAAAGGAATGAAAGAGGGAAAAGAGAAAGAACAGATCCGAAGGAAGAAAAGAAATGAATTCCAAAGCAGAAAGGTCAGAAGATTTATGTTTTTGGGTTGGTAGTAAACAGAGCCAAACCTACTTGCATAAATAAACAAAGCAATACTGATGAGCAAATGACAGAAAAGTAGATATGAATCCAACAGATTAAACACATACAGATCTAACGTAAGGAAGATCTAATGCATAACACAGCTATTGAGCACAAAGTCTTAATATTTGTATTACTGTTTTCTTCTGTTACAAGAAAGCTCAAAGTCTTTCTCTCCTCACTTCTATTTTCATCTAAAAAATGTTCACCCCGAATACAACAAGTATTCCAGTATTTATAGAAGAGAGGAGAAGGAAAGAAGGCAAAAAGGAGCCAACCACCTATTTACAAAGATATTTACAAAATATCTAAAAGTCATGTTGACTTTTGACAACTTGATGGATGACATCATCCCATGATGCAACATGGATGATGTCATCATTTGTGCCAACACACTTTAGACATTTCAACAAGAAAGTCGGAGAATAGAGAGAAGAAGAAGAAGAAGAAGAAGAAGAAGCAGCTACTCGTCATCGTCATCCTGCGGCCGAAAGGGGGTTGCCTGCTTCTGATGCTGCTCAGGAGATGATATGTGGAACTGAGCGCGGTATTCCAAAAACTTGTTAATCATGGGCCCAAATTGATCCTGTGATGGATCCTTGTGCCGTTCGCTGATTGCTTCGCAAGTCTCCCGCTCGTCTATGAGCTTTTCTGGGAGTTTAGAATAATCTTTCTCCGCCTCGATGAGGAACCCGATGAAGTCCCTACAGGCCAGCAGGTTGTTGATAGATTCAGTGTCAAATGTGACCTCTGGCCCCGTTCCTTGAGAAGCGATCTCCTTGAAGATCCGGATAGTTTCATCAGCTGATCTCATGGTAAAGGAAGGAGTGAGCAGCCCTGGAGACATGTTAAGAACAATTCGCTCCATTTGATGCATCGCATCCAGGGCCTCTTCCTTCACCTTGTCTATCTTTTCCAGAACAAATTCCAGCTGATCTATCCGATAGTCCAGAGTGGACATGGTTTTGTTGAGGGCCCTTGGATGGCCGAAAACTCCGAACTTGACCAGATCTTCGACTGAACAGTCGAACATTTGTTGAAAGGTCTCATGTTGGAGTCTAGCATGTTCTAGCTCTTCTGATATGGGACCCGCTAATGCTTGGAGTTCCTTGTTCACCTTTCTGATGTTTAGATATGAATTGACATACTCGGCGATCACTCTTTCACTGTCCTTGAGGATCTGGCTCCTCCAAGCAGAAACGGCCATACCCTGCTCGCCGATCTTTGAATATTCATTGATTTTCTCCTGGCTGAGAAGCTCAGAAGTCTCGGCGGCAGTCGTGGGAGGTGCACTACCCATCTTCTGTAAGGCTTGAAGCAGATATTTGTTCTGCTCCTTCAGTAGCCTTTTCTCTTCTTTTATTTCTTGAAGCTTTTTGCAGAGGGCATCGACTGCGGAAAGAGCTTCCCCCTGGAGACTTTCAGAAGACGTCCCCATTGTGACTTGAGTCACAGTAAAATCTGTCGGAGACAGATCTTTTTTCTCCTTGAGGGGATCAGGGTATGCTATTTCCATAACTCTCTCACCTGCAGCACTTTGAGAGAAGCGTGTTACAGGCTTTTACTTCTTCGCCGCTTTGGCTGGAATTACTGAAAAATCCATCGGAGCGATGGGAACTTTCCTCTTTTGCTGGCTCAGCTACTAAGAGATCCAGGATGGTCCTATAGAAGAAGGACCAGAGACAGAGGAGGAGGGAGCAACAGTAGAAGAGGGGAAAAACGTGGAGACACGCGGCGGCGGCATTGAAAGAATAGCCGAAGAAGTGTCCACGGGAGGAAGGGAAACTGCAGCTGCGGAAGACATAGGAAGGGAAGGGAGCCCGGAAATGAGGGAAGAAATGGAAGAAGATAAATCAGCGAGGGAGGAGAAGATAGACGAAGAGGTGGGGGAAAGAGTAGAAGAAGGGACAGAGGACGCGACCAAAGGGGTGGTCGCGTGAGTCACTTGAGGAGGGGAAGGAAGAGAAGAAGAAGGGATAGAAGGGACTTCTGTGGTTGTAGCAATGCCGACATCCTGAGTGGATGGGCGTATTGGACTATGCTCCGCTGCTTCTTTCTCTGGCGAATCCAGAGTTATTACCTGTTTTGGCGCTGTGGAAAGAGGACTTTCAGGGGCTTCTTCCTGAATGGTGTTAGATTCACCTTCTACACCTTTGCCTTTTAGCTGCTTCTTGGACCTTGGAGGTGCATTGCCCAATGGGGAGGTTGTGAAATCTACCCCGAGGTAGATCAGCCCGTTCATGCGGCACCAGTGCTCTGTTCTGCGCATAGTCTCCTTGACCCTCTCCTCAATTGTTTGAGGAGCCTTGCTTCTGTCAATGGCCGGGAAGGGCCAATCATCCCCTTCCGTGTCATTATACACCTTGTCTACTTCATCTTCCGTAGTTTGGAAGCCTTTGGGGACAATGGCCACTCCGTATTGGATAATTTCCGCCAATGCTAAGCGAGAATGATCCTTTCTTCTGAGTTCCACCTCGTGGATGACGTCAATGTAAATATCCTCAATTTGAGGGACATGGATCGGATCAAGCTTAGCTCTTGGCAGGCAGCCCCTTGGGTCAAAGGTAGGCCTGGCTGGGAAGTCATGTTTCAAATTGAGCAACTCCAGCTCTGCGAACATTTCCTTCGCCTTGTGATGGGTGGAGCATGTGTATCGGCCCACTGTGAGGGGGAAAGGAGTTCCGCCCTTCTTTCTTTTGAGGCATTTCTCATGGTATGTGACCAGCTGCCTTGATAGCTCTAGTAGAATCAGCTTAGGTCCAGCATACCTCGGTAGCCTGGTTGGCTCGCCCAAGAAGTTGACCGCCCTCAGATAGGTAAATGTGGGAAACTGGGTGAACAGGGCCCCCCACTTCTCCACGGTTGACACAATGTTTTTGGTCGTGCGACCATGAGTTAGATTTGGCCTCAACAGGCAAATGATGTGATAGAAGAAAGCATCATTAATTTTGGCGAATTGAGGGATGCTATTCTCCAGCCTCAGTTCTGGATAATATTCATATATTTTGACCTGAGGCCAAATTCCACTTCGGTTTAGCCCTGGATAATCCCTCTCCGACGCTGCAGCGTAGACTACGTAGGAGTTCATATGGAACACTCCCGTTGTGGCGAATTGTTGTAGCTGCTCGGAGATGGTGCTGCTTATTATTTCCCCCCAGCAAAAGCGCTGATCGGGCAAATTTTTATTCATTGTCTCCAAGTACCTCAGCATCCATTTATGGAAGTAGTGGGCGTCAGAAAGCCCGAAGACTCTGCTCAGGAAAGTAATAGTATCACTGAGCTCTTCTGAGAAATCACTGCGGTGGATAATCTGGGGCCACCGGGTTACCACCTTCTTGTTTTTCAAGTAGACTTCGTTCATTAGTTGCATGCATTGGTCTTCATTATCTTCCCAGGCCTTGATGCACTCTTCTTGGCTGACGGCCACAAAGTGCCGGTGGTGAGGGATGCCGAGCATTATCTCAAAATGACGGGCAGTGAGGTTTATGACTACCTCGCCCTTGCTGTTTTCGACACATCTTGTGTCCTTGTTGTAAGATTGTGCAATCACCATCATGAATTCATTGTTGACGGCACTGACGGGGATTCCTCCGGCGAAGTGCAGGGCACTGCCTATTAATTTGTCCATCCACGGACTTCTTGTAACCTTCTGAGTTCTAACCCAGAATTCTTCCATGTCAATGTGACCCAATTCTGAGTCTCTGACATCCATACTGCATTCAGCCTGTGATTCGGGCATCCTGACCCTTTGATATTTGTACTTCATCTCTTCCTCTGTAAGCTTAGCCTTTCCTCTTGGTTTGGTGGGTCTCTTGCTGGATGTAGACATATGTTCTTTCGAACTCAGTTGCTGATCTGCATGAAGAAGAAGCGAGACCCAATCCAAAAAGGTTGAATTAGCCATTTGATCTTCCATTGGAATGTCAGCAGAAGAAAGAGTTAGAGATTTTAAGGCTCAGGGCGCAGGGCGCATGAAAATTGCAACTTGCAGGCCAAATAGATAAGGCGCATGGCGCATGGATGTTGCAGATTGCATTTTATAAAGGGCGCATGGAATTTTCATGTTGCATTGGGATTTGGTGCGCCCTTCGGCGCATGGATGGATCGTGTAACATTGACTTTTCGTGCGCCAAAGGGATATGGCGCGGCGCACGAAGAGTTTACACAACATAATGTTATTGCAATCGGGGATGCGCCTGCGCCTTTATAGCTTCATACTTGCGCAGATAAAGCTTGTGTTGCATGGAAGCTGGGTGCGCCATGGGCGCATGGAAACGTGATGCAGCACAAAAGGATGGCGCGCCAAAGGGGCGCGAGATTTGACACTTGTAGCATGTGAAAGAGGCGCGCCAAAGGGCGCAGAGGTTAATGATGCAACAAGCAGGCTGGGTGCGCCTCTGGCGCAGGGATGTTGCAGATTACAAGGCGGTCAGATGCGCCAAAGGGGCGCAAATGTTCATGATGTTGCAGGGGTGACAGATGCGCCAAGGAGGAAAACAGAGAACTAAACTCTCAAAGGGGGTTTTACATGATGTAGGTTCCTTCTACTCCTTCGTTCCTATTTGAAAGGCTCAGTGGGGTAGATAAAATGATCTAGATCAGGAGGGCCACAACCACTGTTTCAAGAAAACGTCCTTCTCCAGCAGATCTGGAAAGAGGAAGGATAGCATGGGGGGGCAGACAGCAAACGGAGGAGGCTAGGCCAACACATTTATATTTCAAAACCAACTAGCAAGCTAAAACCAGACCAAGAACACACCAAGAACTGAAAACACAAAACGCACGAGAGAGAAAGACACCTCATACCTGGATAAATAGCAAAAGCTCGGGAACGGGTCCACAAGGCGATGAAAACGACGAGGCAGGGGCTGACAGGCTCAGAAAAATCACGTGCTCAGCGAAAAGTGAAAATGACATTTGGGCGCGCAAAACACATATATATAGGCAAGCTGGTCATAAATGCGCCACCCACTTTTTAAAAGGCGCATGAGAGTTGCTGTCGACAGGAGAAAGCGTGCGCCCTTTGGCGCACGAAAGTATTTGACAACAGGAGACAAAGCGCGCCTTTGGCGCACCAAAAGCATTGTCGACATAAAGTTATGTGCGCCCTTTGGCGCACCAAAACGTTTTGTTGCACTAAGATTATGTGCGCCCTTCGGCGCACCAAAGAGTGGCGCAACAAAAGTTGTACCAACACAAGCGCATGCGCCTTGGCGCACGCAGGGAAGGTTCAACATTCTTTGGCGCATGAAAAGTTGTGTTGACATTGAAAACCATGCGCCAAAGGCTTTTAAGGGGGCGCATCAAAAGTTAGTGTTGCAAAGCAATTTCATGCGCCCAGCCAAAAAAGGCTCAAAAAGACTAAGTTCGAAAACTAGATTTCCCGGGAAGGGATTTTACAACATTTCGAACACAAGGGATCCCTAACGAGGGATTGGGAACAAAATTTTCGGTATGGTCATCGGTAAAATTGCCCTTGTCAATTTTACGGGATAACTGGTTTATTCGCATGAGTTGGAAATAAGGTTGAATTCTAAGTTTGTTTCTTTATTTTAAAGAAGTATGAATTTTCCTAAGTATACAGAGTTTTGTGAGTATAAAAGTGTTTGATTAAACTGTTGTTTTTGTAAATTTTACATGAACAAAAGAAGAGAAAATTTATTTGGATAATCTTTGTATCACCTGGAAATTTCACAGTTTAATCTAGGACCCGCCATAGTAAGAGTTAGGTAATAAGTGTGGTTGAGTTATGGCTGTGTATACCCTGAAATGACTGCAAACTCTACTGTTAACACCACATTTTACAATGTCGAGAATTCTTTTATATAAGTAAAACAATGACTTCAATGTCGTTAAGTTTATTTAAGTTCAACAAATGCTTTTCCTGTCTGTAGTAGGGATTTGGGTTGAAATGATCCATACACCATAGATTGATTTATTTATTCCGTACAGTTAAAGCATGGATAATTACTATGGTATAGGTAGTTTGGATTTTGAGGCTTGATGAATCTACATTTGGAATCCTATTATTGACTCTGTACAGGCATTTCTAGTTTAATACCTTGAAATGATTTAACGACTTATCTATGCAATGGTAGAAATAATGTAGTTTGATCTACTAATAATAAATAGATAATGGAAGATTATCCTAGCTCTTAGATCAAATGGTACGAGAAAGGAAGAAATGTAGACTATTGCTTTTGAACAAAATGGTGGTCTGAGATTAGATCATTTTTTTTTTACATTTTATGTAAAGGAGACATTGTTGGCATTCGTTAAATGTATAGTTATAGATCACAATGATCTATTGGAAAATCTGAAGGTGATTCTATTTGATTTGAGCCTGATTCTAAACGTACGTATTGCTTTACTTGTCCTCCTTTCTCCTGATAGGATTAGGAAGTTGGTTATAGGATTCGGACTACGAAGGTATTTCCCTCTCTTCTGGAAAGTTTGAGCATACTTCCTTTAGAATTTTCTATAAGAACTCTTAAGTATGGGCATGAGATGAATAGACTGTTAAATTTAGGTGGAGAGAGTGGTAAGTGTTGAATCTTAATAGAAGTCCCCTTTCCTTATCTTTAGTGATATTATTACCCCTGTTTGAGTAATTCAGTTATTATCTACTTGTATAAAAGTAGTATTGTAGTAAAATTTTGTATACTTATCAATGTTTATGAAATAATACAAAAATTATAGAGGAAATCCATCAGTTGAACGTGCTTGAGGCTATAATCTATTTTTGCTTGAATTGTTTATATGCAAATCTGTTGGTTACATGCCTTGATAAGATTTCATTCCTTGAATAGAGTAATTATATTAGGATTGATACTGCTCTTGGTTTTCAGATGGCTAAGTATTTAAGATTCATTTTGTTTCTTATTATTCTCTAATATAAGATGAATCATCTGAAAAGATTTAAGTTGAAATGGTAGCTATAATATGAGTTATGTTATAAAGTCATATTAGAATGATAGAAAGATAATTAGCATGATTCATGTTTATGGATTTGATGAAATGATTTCATTTAAACAGGTTGTTTAATGGAAACAATGGGTGGAATGCAATTGTTTTAAGAATTAGTGCTTATCATGCTCAGTTCACTAAACTGACCCGTGCTAGAAATTTTGCAGATGGTCATCGTAAGTGGTAAAGGCATGCAGATCTGATATGATGCCCAAATTGCTTAATCTGGTTTTTATGATGAATTACAACAGGATCTCTCTAATTGTACTATAAGAAGAAAGTTACTCTTTTGTTGATGTTTATTGTATTAAAATATGCCGTAGTGCATAAGTTGTAATTACATAGGTTGAGAATAAATGAAATGGAGAAATGTTACTTACATGGTTGTGTTCTTATTTATTGAATTGATCTTCTCACGTCTGATTGAATGAGAGTGCATTCTCATTATTATATGCCATGGGATCTAGATGGATTCCCTAAGTAAGCCTTGTAAAAATTATCTGACTGAATACTTCATGTTTGACTAGTAA